>CM021102.1:591697074-592065169 GCA_007115665.2 Sequoiadendron giganteum
GCGGACTGTTGTTAACTGTCTTTTTTATTCTGGTGACAGGAAGTGTTTAATGGTTGACAACGCACATGAAGGATATCGGTGGAAGGATAACTGAATCGCTGAAGTTATATTGTCATTTTGGTTTTACTCGTCGAAGATTAGTCATTCTGTTTTAGGTTGTTACGCTGTTCTTGGAAAACTTTCAAAAGACTTTAAAACTATTTTGATTATCTTCTAAAGGTTGTTGGTTGAAAGCCACTAACAACCAAAATGTTTAATTGATTACATATGAAAGACTGTTAGACATATAGGTAGCTTCAATATGTATATATATGCATGTACGCTGAAACTAGATATCAATATACATAATTAAAAGCAGAACCGTGGTGATTTTCTATATACTCTGTCTATGTTGTTTGGATGAATGGAAGCGATAGTAGAATAATTATGTGAATGTGAGTTTTCTCATCCAATAACTGGCAAAAGCAGGGCCCACTTCCTTGGTTGATTGGTGATTATTGCATTAAGATTATGTGTGTGGTAATGTATGCTTTGAATTCATAAGTTATTCGATTATTTTATTTATGTATTATTGTTTAAATCCTTTGTTGTGTGATTCATTTCCACAAAAGTATTAATCGGTATTGAGTTGTTAAATACTTACCAGTACAATCTGTATTTATTCAATAGTTGTTTGCTAGTATATGTAGATCATTAAACATTCATTATAAGATCAGTTTGAATAAGTTAATGGGATTGTTCCGAATTTTCATCAAATAGTATTGGAGGTTTGTTTTCAGTAGTTCAACTTTAACTTTGTGAAACATTATTTTTAGATAGATTTCTATTTTGTCATAAATTTATTTTACTACTCTTCTGTTATGTTCTAGTAACTTGTTTCCATGTAGAACTATTTCTTCACAGGTTCCTATCACACTTGTGACAGGAAATCTATTAACTCGAATTCTGCCCATAACCAAATTATATTAGGTTGTATCCATCGGCCCTTGGTTTATTAATTGCAGCTCTTCGGCATATTGCCACAACACAGTTCAAAATCCTACATTCCCAGATTGACACTTTAGGATCAACTGAGGAAGCCATTCCCAAAAATTACATCAAACCCAATTTAAAGAATAATTCAGAAACCACAGTTTTATCCAATCAGAAACCTCTCAAACAATGAGAAAAATCTTATAAGAGTGAAAAAATCTCCTCATGCCATTATCTCTCAATATTTTACAACTGATACAATTCTTATAGGGTGTATACAAAGCTTGAAAATGAACTATATTGGTTCCTAACACCTATAGGTAATCTTAATAATTTCAAAAACCTACTCTTTCACAATGTCTATCTTTTCTTGTTTTCATCTTCATCCACCACCTCCTTTCCCTTTCCATTTTTGTGTCTTCCCCTTCTCTTAGCATTATCTTGAGTATGTTTTGAGTTAGTTGTGTCTTCTTCACCCTTTTCCTCATTACTAAGTTGTTCTTCTCAAGTGGAATGCACTCTAAAATATTTTTTGTACTCAAATTAGATTCTTTCAACACAATTCTCAACTCTTGAAAGGGACCCTTTTCCTTCTTATTTTCCACCATTTGAGTCACAATCTTCTAAATACTCTGTGGGGAGTTCAACTTATCACATTTTCTAGTGTTCTTCTAAGGGTACCCAAACTCTTTTACTTCCTTCTAGGGTTGAGCCAAGGTGATGTGAGGTTCCAACTTGGGATCAACCTTACCCCCAGTATTAGAGTCAATAATCCTTGGGTAATTTAAAGCATGAGGAGTTTTTTATAGGCTATATTGATATAAAAAATAATGAGGCCTTGATGTAGGGGAGGCATGTCCCTATTGAGAATTGAAGGTTTAGATATAAGAAGGGAAACTAATAATATTTTGAATCCTCAAATGAGCCAATAGATGAAAATGGTACATATGGACAACTCCAAAGAAGCCTTCAAGAGTGACATATTTAATAATATGTCAACTACTATGATCCCAAGGCCTTTGCATTTCCTACCATTTGTATCTATTTTAGAAACTCACCAGTTTTTTCTTTAGAAAGACATCAATAAATTCTTAGTCTCGGGATTTGTGGGATATTTTCACCTTCTTATCATGACTACTGGTTCATGTAGCCTCTACTATCATTTTCTTGGTCATCAAGAATTATACCCTCCAATTTTCACCTCCTGCTAGTTCTAGGAGTTAGCAAATGTTTTAGATAGGACCACATCATATCCTGCTTCACTTGAAATTAATTGGTAACCCCACTTTGTTAAAAAATCCCCCATATTTCATTGTTATTCATCAACAACTCACAAGTGGAGGGTTCCACCTGTAACTTTTCACCCCCATACTAATTTACTTTTTTCTTCCATAGATCTTGCTTAAAGTGAAAATAGTTTCCAAAAAGGAAATAGTAATAAGAACTATAAAAAAATATTCTTTTGAGATCTGTGAGCCACCTAGGATTATAATAATGACTAGAGATGACATCTCAAGATAAAAATAAATAATTTATATTTTTTTAATCTTGGATTGTCTATCTAATTAGTCTTATCCTCGTGTGAGAGTTTTTAGAAAGGGTATATGCATCAATTTTATTTAATTCTCCTCCAGTATTTTTAGTCCTTTCTCATTATCCAAGATTTTGTATCATCTTGAGGTTCTTAACTATCCTCTTTCCTTTCTTCCCTCTTTTTATTCATTTTATTACATCTTGTCATCTTGTATTATAATAAGTAATTGACAAAGAGATGAGAGAGCCCCACCCTAACACCTTCATTCCTTCATTTGCGTCAACACCCATAGACTTATTTCCTTCGTTGTAGGTATATCTTATTGTTAGTTTTTTTAACTTTTTAATGTAGTTTCTCACTTCAGTAATATGGTCCACCAACCTCCAAAATGGTGCCATGTCACCCATTATTAGGTTTATATAAATTTTAGAGTCTCCTTCAATTTGAAGATTACAAACATTGTTGCTTAGAGCCCTCCTCACTTCCTACCAAATAGTTATTGCTTCCACTTCATTACTACTTTTCCTTCCTATTTTGGGAGGAAAAGAATTCAGTAAGGTCACCATGATCATTTATCAAAATCCTCCAATAACCACCAAACTGGGTTAAACTTAGCTATTCTTTTGAATTTTAGTTTGATCTAGCCTTGTTTAGACCTCCTCTAGATAATAAGTTTCCTCTTATTTTTGAAACAATTTTACCTGAGATGAACTTCAAATGTAAGATTCCATATCCAAATTATCATTTCTTCTAGATTGTTTTAAGGGTCTTTTTGTTATGCTTATTTTAACACTCTTTATAATTTCAAAGATAAAGTTTCTAATAACAAGGCTAAATTGTTATGGATTCAATTCCTTTTCCCTAAAAAAATATTGTTTCTTTCTTTCCATTGGTTCCATACCATATAAGGAGTTATTAATTTTCATAACTCCACAACCAAGGTTGTTTTGAAAGGAGGGATCAAAACTAAAAATAAATCTATCAATTCTATATGGAAAACCTAAACAAACCCCAAGTAATCCATGATACAACCCCAAACTTCAAAATAGAAGGATCAATGAAGAAATAAGTGATTTATGTTTTCCTCCATTTTTTTGCATAGGATGTACACCTGTTAGGGTGTTGGGAAACTCTTTTTATTAGTTTATCCAAGGTAAAAAAAAAAATTGTGTAAGGAAATATACCAAAATAAATAAATCTTTGGTAAAATTTTAGAGTCCCAAGCTCCAAGATAGTTGAAATTAATATTTTTTAGTTCTCTCAATAAGGAGTCCCAGAAGAAACCATGTAGTTTCTTGATGGATGGAGCTTCCATATTATTTGGTCTTGTTTGTCATCATCTAGGGGAAAACATGTTTGAATTTTTTTTAAGGTTTTTAGCCATAAATTGTAAAAACATTCTATCATTATAGTTTGTTTGTTGAAATTTCTCCAAATCCTAGTTTTGTCTTGTATTTAAAGGAGTAATTCTTTACATTGTGTCCAAATATGTTGGAGATGTGGGCATGCGGATTAGAGACATCATTGTTGGCCAATAGAATCTCTTTTCCCAACCATACATCCTCCTAGAAGTCAATTATATCTCCCCTCCTGAGTTTCCATCTTAAGCCTTTAGAAAATAGAGCTCTAGTTTCTAAAATATTTTTCCATAGAAAGGAACACTTAGGGACATAAGAGTAGATAGGAAATCTTTGCACTGCAATATTTTTCCTTTAATATGTTGCACCAATCCTCCCTCTATTTAATCATTTCCCAATCTATCTTAGTCATGAGGTATTTTTTTTATCAAGATTATCTTTTTTAGGCCTAAGCCTCCATTCCTTTTAGATTGAAACCATATCCCAATTAACCAAGACTAATCTCCTTTTTTAATTTTTCCCCTATCCACATAATTATTTTTTGTATTTGTTCTATACTAGTAACATGGTAGACTTATATTTTGAACAAAGATAATAAGTGGGAATATTTAGAAGGAATATTTTAAGAATGAGACACTTTCCAACTTGCCTTAATAATATTTTACCCTTTCATCTTGTGAGCTTTCATTGGATCTTCTCACAAATTCCATTCCATAATGTATGTTCTATTTTTTTAATCAATAAGTAGAGGCCTAGGTAGGTGGTTGGGAGGGATACAATAGAGCATCACCATAATTGATTATTTTTTCTTGTAGATTTTTGTTTGTTTGAAGAAGTTTTTCTTTGTTCACATTGTAGTGTTGGAAAATGTACTCCTTTACATTTATACACTATGTTTGCATCTCCTTAATTAATTAGACTTAATTAATCCTCTAATTGACCCCATAATGTCCTAAAATTATGTATTTCATAGCCCATTTTTACCACTTTTAATAAATTAAAAACATTAAACAAATGCATTCATCTAATAGATTGCCCCCGACACCTTAAATTTTAGAAAATTAGGTTGGGACACATTCGCCATAATTGGACGTCCCATTAAATGGTGAAAGTGTCTCACTACTTCATTTCCCTCCAAATTTGGATATGTCAATGGTGGCATCATAATATTTGAATTTCCACTTGCAAAGGCCGGCTATTGGGATCTAATTTTTGGGAAATTAGGAAAACACATATAAATACAAGGTCCTTTTATCAATTGAAAACTAACAATCAAGGGGAAACTTTCCTATGATCAAATATTATTGTTAATAGCATTGGAGAGCAGATGTTTCAGTCAATTATTGCAGCAATCAAGATCATGATCATCATGTCAAAGTTATTTGCATTCATGCAAGTTTTTGGAGCAACATTGTGATGTAGGTTTCAAGTTTTCAAGCATCAAATCAAGTGTCAAATCAAACATCTAATAAAGCCATTACATGCAAGATCTAATCCTTGGAGTGATGTGTTGGACTTTAGTCCTCTAAGGGAAACCATTCAAGGGTTTGGTGAGGTGTAACAAGCTTTGTTCATTCACCATTCCTTCCATTTATGATTTCATTTCTTTATCAAGGTTTAATTACCAAAACGGGGTTTGACCAAGGCAAACCCCTATTCACCAAAAACAAACATTTTTCTCTCTTTGTGTATGTGAAAATTTGCAATTGAAGAAGGATTGAAAATTGGATCAAAATACAAAAATTGTAAAGTTGTCAAAGTTGTCATCAAATTTGCCAAGACACAAAAACTCACCTACATAATTTATTTTTGGCCTCCCGACAGTTAAACCTAGCGAAATCACAGCCTTAAATCCAACATCAAAGGACTACAAAAATAAATTTTAAAAAAGGATACAATGACACATTCACCAAAATAGGATGCTTTATGACACTTTTGGAGTTGGGTACATAATATCTTAACCTTCTCAGATCTACTAGTTAATGATTGTTTATGATAGCCTTATCATAGTACTTTGCATTCCAAGTGGAAAATATCAATTATTAGATCATTAATGCACTTGTATTCATCTCCCAAAAGTGCCTTTCAATCATATATTGGGGTGTCCAAATTTGGCTAAACCTTCCTTATACAGTTTTTGAGATAAGATTTTTTGGGTTGATATATATCATCCTACGACCCTCAGATCTACCTGCAAATTGTATTTTATGTTATTATTATGCTTTAAATCCACATTTAGATTCTTGCATTGCACAATTGAGTTCATTAAGTATTTTTAGTTTATCTCCCCAAAGTGCATTCTAGTCATATTTTACATTTTTTTGTCATAAGGAAGAAGAGATCACATAGTGTCCCAAAACTTGGATTTGAATCACCTTAAAGGTTGTAGGTCAATTCTAATCACTTGTAGCACTATCCTTCTTCCTAATGAAATTGGAAAATAGGGGTTTGTAATTAGGTGGGCACCCCTTTTGTGCTTTTTGGCATAGGTCCCTCATTTCTAGATCACCTATTTCACATCCTACATTTTCTTATATTTCATTTTGGTGAACATGATGGTCCTCTTTACATCGTCAGAAGAATCAATGACAAGCCTACCAATGGGATATTAATTGATCATATGTGTGTATGAATGTGATCACCAATGAACTCTTATTTGTGCATGAACTTTATCAAGACTCTTATGAACAACCAAAAGCATGGATCAAAACACATAATGGTTTTGCTTTACCTATGATAGGTTTGATCACTCTTCCTTTAAAAGTTAGAGCGAAATAATTGAATGTCTCATTCTCCATCATCTCGTCATTAGACCAATTTTGTGTGAAGCTTAGTTATCCATGGCTATGCTCCATGGATGTCATCTCGTCAATAGTCATAAATTCTTAAAGTTTCCATTTGGCAATGGCATATTTATTGTGCATCATAGTGGCTTAAATCTAGTGTCTTCTTAGGGAATTTCTCATTGGATTTCTTTTGGATTGAACCCATGGAACCTATTAAGCCTTGTGAGGACTTCTTTTTTAAATCTTATCAAAAGTTCAAGGAAAAGTGTATAGTAGAATTATCCCTTACCAACATTCCTCAACCCATGACTAAGCCTCCTATCATTGATGAAACCATGATTGAACCAAAATCTCTTCCAAGTAACCAAGACCAATCCATGAAAAATCCTCCACCTATTTCCTATAAAAGACCAAGAGATAGCCATATAAGTCTTATTGTTCCTCCTAAGATCAAACAAGTTTATAAATCTAAAGAGAAAGTGGTTGAAAATCTTCCATGGTTCCTTCGTTCCTCCCTTGCAAGAAGAAAAGAAACCTATGGTTGATAAACCCGCTCCTACACAATCACAACTTAAAATCATGCAAGAAAAAATAAAAATGCTAAAGAGCGTAGGTGTGGACGTCATTGTATTGCTCGTCAGTTAGAAGAAAAGAAAAAAATAGAAAATCAAGATCAAATACCAATTGAGACAAAGCATGATGATTCTCTGCCTTCACAACAACAACAACATGAAACTTCAATGGACATCATCATTAAGCCTCCTATTATAATTAACTTAGATGATGATGATGATGATGATGAGGAGGAGGAGGAGGAGGAGGAGGAGGAGGAGGAGGAGGAGGAGGAGGAAGTGCATAATGAGTTGAATTTATTTTTTTCCTCTTCCATGAGCTTCGATGATAACAACTGTGATGATCCTCCTATAAAGAGTGACTCACCACATATTGAACCTAGTGATGCTCATATTACAACACTTCTTTTTGTCCCTTTATCTAGTTTTCTGCCTTTTGCATATGATGAACAAGATTGGGATGTGGATGACCTGATATAGGTTGACTCACATGTGTCATACTAGTCTTTTCTTTTTCTTTTTTTTCATGATCTTTGTGATTGAATGTGTGTAATGTGATCCCTCATACAATGTTACTTGACATGTCTTTATATGTTTGTGATCCTACTTTGGATGACCCTTGTCACTCCATTGGTGCAAGGATACAAAGGAAGCAAACTTGTCATGACATTCTTCTATTTGTATCTTCATTCTTCTATATGTCATACACCATTATTTTGTCTTGTGTTTTCCTTTGGGGATGACGCATGGCATTGAGACATTTAGGTCTCTTCCATATTGACCCAAAATATTTCCTTAGTTTTCGCTCTCTACATGTCATTCTTCCTTTGTGCTCGTTGTTCCATGATTCATTTGGAGAATGATGACAATTTTGAGCTCAATTATATAATTGTAGCAAAGACATATGCTAACCCCAAATCCATGGATCCCTTATGTGTTATCTTAGGATTGAATATGGGGGGAAACCCTCCTTTCCATGACATAGCTCTACTTGGAAACATATGTTTTACATAGGGATTTCCAAATAAAGCTCTCATGTATTGGCATTTATTGTATTCTACTTTAAAATAATTACTCACAACATGGTGTTTAGCAATTTCTATAAAGTGGGGGCATACACGTCCCTACTCATTGTTTGCTTCAAAGTGTGGTCTTCTTACTTCACGTGATGTGTCTTCTTGGTGATGACATTGTTTTTGATATCCTTCAAGAGAGTGACCTTTCATGGCATATGAAATTCCTCTTAGTGGTAATGCTACAGCTTACATTCCCTAAGTTGTAAATATTTTATCCTTAACTAGTCCTCTCTTGGTGACACTGAGCATGATTTTCCCTAAGGTGAGACATATCATTATTTAAGAAAAACTCCTTTGACTATTCTATCCTATTGTATTTAAAAATTTTGTCAAGGCCACCAAGCATAACACAACTTGCTTTCTAGTGGAGCCTTTTTATTTTTCATGAGTGTCTAGCATAATACAACTTGTTAGCCTTACGGAACCTTTTTGTGTGGTATCTTATCAAAGTTATCAGGAGGTATAACTTTTGGTATGGTTGACGTATGGGAGCCTATAGACCTAGCATGACTTTCCCATCAACTACCTTTTTTGGGATCACCTAGTGGACACTAGGTTTCACTATCCCTCATGAGTATATTTTGTTTGCATAGTGGACAACGAGTTTTCACTTGTGAATGATTTTTTTATGGACAATAGCGCAACTGCGAGTAGTCCATCTTTTCTTTTTCTCTTTTGCATTAATTTTGACATTGCATGATTTTGCATGTTGTCTTGGTGCTTAATACCATACATATGTATGTGTTCCTTTGTACTTATGTTGGTTTTCCATGGGATCTTGATCGTAAGGTCCTGCACAATCTCCTCGATATTTGTCATCCTATCCGATCAACATTTGTGCACTTGGACCTCTCTTGACTTATTTGTCTACTTTAGTGTGAGTTTGAGCATAGGGCCCATCCTCTCACTAAAGTGGGGGCTAAATGTAGTGTCGATAAAAAGTACTCTTTTACATTTTCACACTATGTTTGCATCCTTTTAATTAATTGGACTTAATTAAGCCTCTAATTGACCCCATAATATCCTAAAATTATGTATTTCATAATCCATTTCCACCACTTTTAATAAATTTACAAACATTTAACAAATGCATTCATCTAATACTTTGCCCTTGACACCTTAAATTTCAAAAAATAGGGTTAGGACACATTCGTCATAATTAGATGTCTCATTATTGTGAAAGTGTCTTGTTACTCTAACTCCCTCCAAATTTGGATATGTTGGTGGTGGTATCATAATATTTGAATTTCCACTTGCAAAATTCGGCCATTGCAATCTAATTTTCTAGAAATTAGGAAAACACATATAAATACAAGGTCTGTTAATCAATTCAAAACTAACAAGAAAGGGGAAACTTTCCTATGATCAAATATTATTGTCAAGAGCATTGGAAAGACGAATTTTTAGTCAATTATTGCAGCAATCAAGATCAAGATCATCATGTCAAATTTATTTTCATTCATGCATGTTTTTGGAGCTAACATTGTAATGTAGGTTTAAAGTTTTCAAGCATCAATTCTTAAATCAAACATCCAATCAAGCCATTTCATGATAGATCCAATCCTTGGAGTGATTTGTTAGACTTCAGTCCTCTAAGGGCAGTCATTCAAGGGTTTGGTGAGTGTAACAAGCTTTGTTCATTCATCATTTCTTTCAATTATGATTTCATTTCTTTATTAAGGTTTAATTACCAAAACAAGGTTTGACCAAGGCAAACCCTTATTCACCAAAAACAGCCATTTTTCTCTCTTTGTGTAAATGAAAATTTGTAGTTGAAGAAGGATTGAAAATTGGATCAAAAGAGAAAAATTGTAAAGTTATCAAAGTTGTGAAGACATGAAAACTCTCCTACAAAATTTATTTTCGGCCTTCCGATAATCAAACTTGGATAAATTAGAGCCTTAAATCCAACATCAAAGGATTACAAAAAAAAAATAGAGGAGGATACAACGACACAGTTCGCCAAAACAAGATGCTTTACGACACTTTTGGAGTTGGGTACATAACATCTTAAACTTCTCAAATCTGCTAGTTAATGATTGTTTATGATAGCCTTATCATAGCACTTTGCATTCCAAGTGGTAGATCTTAGTTATTAGATCGTTAATGCACTTTTATTCATCTCCCAAAAGCGCCTTTAAGTCATATATTGGGGTGTCCAGATTTGGCTAAAGCGTCCTTATACAATTTTCGAGATAAGATTTTCTAGGTTGATAGAAATCATCTTGCAACCCTCAGATTTGCCTAAAAATTATATTTTCTATTAGTATTATGCTTTAAATCCACATTTCAATTCTTACATTGCACAATTGAGCTCATTAAGTATTTTTAGTTTATCTCCCCAAAGTGCATTTCAGTCATATTTTATAGTTTTATGTCATAAGGAAAAAGAGATCACATAGTGTCCCAACACTTGGATTTGACTCACCTTAAGGGTTTTAGGTCAATTCTAGTCTCTTATGGCACTATCCTTCTTCCTAATGAAATTGGAAAAGGTGGTTTATAATTAGGTGGACACCCCTTTTGTGATTTTTGGCATAGGTCCCTCATTTTTTAGATCACCTATTTCACATCCTACATTTTCTTATGTTTTACATAGTTAAGGTATTGTCTAGAAATCAAAGCATAGTAATTTGGATTAGTATTCAACACTTGGCCATATCATTTTAACTACAAAATAAATAAAAAATCAGTCATTTTTGTATTCTTGAATCAAAAAAATGTCCACTTTTTTATGCAATTTTTTAAAAGCAACTTCTTTTGATAATTGTTGAGCCCTCTTATCTTCCATGAGAGGATGATAATTTATTGCTTCTTCTAGAGCTAGAAATATCTAGAGTCTTTATTTCCATAAGACAATTCCTTTTCCATTTCATTTGATCTTTTTTCTTTGATTGTGGGTCTAATTGGCTTATGACTTGAGCCTACATCACATGTCTTCCTATGTTCCTTTTTCTTGTGTTTTGTTTTAAGAATGGAGGTGAAAACACATTTGGTTCCACTTGGGGCTAGAGCAAGGGCCAACCTTGACATCCTTATTACCCTCATGGGAGTTTTCAATAATTTCTTGTACCTTGATAATTATTTTTGAATGTGGATCATCCTTATTTATCACCTTTCCCCTAACTTTTGATATTTCCAACTATCCTTTATGTTTTCTTGAAATAATTCCTTGACTATCATTCTATACAAAGGAGTCAAAGATTGAATATATTTGGTACTTCCTTCCACCCTTTGTAAGTTTTTTGAGCAAGAATCACCCTATGCATTAGGGGAAGGTTCTAGAAAATTGAAAAGGTTTATGATGTCCTTCTTGAAAGAATATTTTTCAATATCTTTTTTTCTAAGGTGACCTCAATCATGCCTAACTTCAAAGGGATAACCTCCTCAAGAACTCTCACAATAGGGGTGGGGCTAGAAAAATTCTTCTCCATGTGTATTTTATTCTTTTACACTGTTGGTCTTGTATTTCTTATTGGGCATTGATTCACCAAATGTCCAAACTACAAACAAATTTGGCAATAAATCCTTGAGTTTTCGTAAATAATATTATGTACCATAGCTACATTGAGTGGACCATTCATAGCCATACAAATACTTGTTATTCACCTCATTGGATCATATTATCCAAATTTTACATCATTGTTAGGTACGAGTTACCATGTTTTCATAACTTGTTTATAATCATCTAATAGAAGTTTCAACCTCAACTCAAATTCTAGTGAAGAGAGAAGGTTGAACAAGCTTAGGAACAACCCCAAACCTTGGAGTTTTTCCCCTCAACCCTCCCCTATGGACTTAAGGTCATAGGGACAACTTTCCCCCAAGGAATGCTTGCATATCTACTTCTAAACAAGATTGAATTTGCGTGTAGTTCTCCTCAAAAGGTCTCTCTCAAGGGACATACACTTGAAATTACTACACAAAAACCCCTTATCCAATTAATAAATAAGGGTAACATAATTTTCCACCCAAGGGAGTTAATTAAACCTTAACAAACTAATATTAATTTTCATAGAAATGTGTGTACCCATATTCGTCATAGGATAACAAACATTATATATAATAACACCTTGATGTTGGGTGTAACTTGTACCAAAAAGATTCAATTTAAGATTCACTTAAATATACTTAACGTAATTCAATTGTTACATCTCGTTTCATAGTTACTAAGTTACTTTTTACCATTAAGAGTGAAAATGTTGATAAATGTAAATTGTGACTTTAATATGTTTGTTAGGTGAATGAAATATGTGAATGCACAATAAGATGTTATTGATTTCAAAAGAATGTATTTTTTGGATTAGTGGAATGTTATGTTTTGCAATATGAATATTATAATGCATTGTTGATAGAAATGTATTATGTTGCAAATGGATTTAATATGAACATTAACTACCTTGATGTTGTACTAAGCTGGATGTAGGGATAGGTTCAATCCTCGAGAAGGGAGGAGAAGTATCACTCAGGAGAAGTGATTGGTCGGGTAACCCTTAATGAAACCTAACTGAGCTTACACACACTCACTTTTAGTCGGTTAAGTCAAGTCAGCGGGTAAGTGCCCTTGGTCATAGTTTGAAAATGATTTGAATTGGTCTTGGTTTGGGAACATTTTGTGTGGGTTTGTGGTTTTGCTCTTGAATTATCATGATTTGAATATATGAGAAAGTCCTTCTTCATGTGCTCTTATTTTTATCTATGTCAACAAGTATATACATCAAATGTATACATGTATATTTGTATGAACAATAACTCATGTATACGATTACATAATATGCATAGTGATATGAGTTGCACGTTTATGACATGTATAGATGTACACATTTCATGAATGTACTCATTGATGAAAATGAATATACATATATGTGTATAGTTTGGATATTAAAATAATGTTGAATATATATATATATATTATCGAAATATATATATGTATATGATTATTCTGATAAATATCTATATATCTATTTAGATGACTTTATGTGTATTTTATTATCTTATATATATGAGAAGTTAGTTAGTTATATATATAAAGAACCAATTATCATAATACGGATGGATTAGTATAAATTGATGCATATCTAAAAGCACAACATATATACAAGGGATCTGGCGTCGAAATAAAAGAGGGAATTGTGCATTATTTATAACATATGGCATTGCCTTATGTCTAAGCCTTGAAAAGTGTAAATCTGTGCTTAAACAAAATGAAATTGATTCTACAACCATTTAAATGAGATATTGGAAGCAATGATAGACTGCGCCAAGAGTTATAAGCCAAACCAAATTCCATTTAAATCCTCTAATGTATTTAGTTAGCCAGCATATATAAGATTAAAAGTCAATGCATAAAGAATTAAAAGGTGTTGTTCATTGGATATAAGCACAACGCATAAAGCGCATGAGATTATAGAGCCCGTGAATATGCTTTAAATCCAACGCATAAGGGAGAATGAGGACAGCGCATAGTATAATGACAATGCTAGAGTCATTTTATACGAATCGACGGATTTGCTAATGAATGAATGAATGAATGGATTTTAATGACGTTCACGGGACCATCAGTTTATGGGACTTAGAATTTTAACCATTTTCAAGTTCTTTTCTATGTCCGCCCTCTTCTTAAAGATCTTGATCAGGAAGCCAACAGTTTTGAGGAACCTAGTCTCCTTAAAGAGCTCATTTAGATTGTGCACCTTCAAATTGTCTTCATACTGGATACAGATATCAGCATAAGAAACACATAATGTTTGAAACCTCAGTCAAAATTTTAAAGAGGCTTTTGAATGACATTTAGTCACCGACATAGTCTTAAAACAACACCAAAATGCACAATGGAAGTTATAAGTGGTGCCAAAATATGGAAAAGGTAATGCAAATAGAAGTCTAAACCATAATCTTTGTCCAACAATAGAAGACCAAGTAAAAGTAGAATAAGTCGTGTTAAAGCTGGCATATTTGGAGTCGACCTGTTTGTCTTTCACCTTGCATTTCTGAGATGAATTCTTGTTGTCTCTGTTTCAGTCGATTTGTTGTTCTATTTAGATGAGTATTGTGTTTAAATCCTACCACCAGTTGAAGTTAATTGTTGAGTTGAACCATATAGCTGAGAAGTGTCAATGTTCAAGGGTAGATTATAGGCAAAGAAGTCTCATAATTTTGTATAAATAGGGGTGTAAGATACTTCATTTGGATGCATTGTTTCACATGCATTCTACTGTTTTCATTCTGAGTTATTCTTGAGTGAGCTGAGATTTGTTGTGAAGAGAGTTTAGTGAGATTTTGTGAAGTATATTGAGAATGGTTTGGATAATTTTTTGAGGAGTCTTGGAGAGGATTGAGCTTGGAAGTCAGATTATATCATTTGGGATTAGTGTTGAATAGACATGTTGTTCCACCTTATATGTTTTTGAAAAGATTGAGTGTTGTTGTCTTGTGTGGAATATGCATTGATTTGCTAGATCAAGGAAATATTATGTTTGAGCTTCCATAGGATTGAAATAATCTTATTTAAATCTTACGAACCTTAATGAATGTGTGTACATACTCCATATTAAGGAGTGGTTGTATTACTAGTACAAAAGGAGTTTATATACTCATTTAGTTATTTATTACTACGTTATTTGTGTAGTTGAGCCATAAGAGCTGATTTTTCTTGAATGAACACTTGATTGTAGCTTTACTTGATTGAAAACCATAGGTTGGGAATAACCTAGTGAGTTGGGATATTTACTTGATCAAGTTGTTTGGTGCCATAGCACATAGGTTGTGATTAACCTACATGATCAGACTATTCATTGATTTGATGATTTTATCCTAGGATTAGGGTAAACTAAAGATGGGATTACCTATGTGATTAAGTTGATCACTTGAATTTATATTGATTGGATCCATAGGTGGGAGTACCCTATTTAGTTGGATTGTTACTTGACTGGTTGTTTTACACTCTTGACGTGAAGTCTTTTTATTGACGAAAATCTACTTTTTGGATAGTCTTTTATTGATGTGAATTCACCCTCACTTAGAGTCTTTTGTCGTTGAGACTATACTTTTGAATGAGTCTTTTATTGATATGATTATTCTTTTGATTTAGGTCATTTATTGATAAGATTATACTTTGAGTAAAGTCATTCCTTGTTGAAGGTTATACTTTTAGTTTGAGGTTATTTATTGATACTCTTGAAGGGAATCATTTAATGTTGAGACAAACCATTGATTGGAAACTTTTATAGTTGAGATTGTATCTTTGGTACTAGATTCATTCAATGATGTGATGTTATGTTATTTTGTTTGGTTACTTGATAAGTAACAATTACTTGAATTACTTAGTAGGAATGTTATAAACATAGGTTGTTCTTAGGGTTAATGATTACCCAATGGAGGGAATTGCCCATGTGCAGTTTATTATAAAAGAGATAGGTTGTTCTTGGGGTTAACGATTACCCAATGGAGGGAATTGCCTATGTGTAGTTTATTATTAAAGAGATAGGTTGTTCTTGGGGTTAACGATTACCCAATGGAGGGAATTTCCTAAGCATGGTACATGAATGATCATTAAACAAATCAAGCTAGGATAGTGGGTGAATGGATGACCCTTTATATGAAACTTTGGCCAAAGTAGTGTAAGTAGCCACTATTTACACTATTAGTTCACTATGTCCAGTATAGACAATTTATAGTTCGAGATTTTCATACTCATAGTTGTAGCTACCGTATGGTTAGGTTCTAGAATTGTAGGGCACAACATTAAGCTCAGGAAGGCTATTTGTTATGGGTTTTTACCAACCAATCTCTTCGTCGAAGGGTATGGCCATCTTGCCATATGTGACAGATGTGCGGGGAACCGCATTTGAGTCTGTGGTTAGCAAAAAAGTTCTTGAGTGATGCTTCTCCTCATCATTTGGCGGCCGAGATTTGTAGGGAATTTATTGGACCATTTGTTACTACGTGCTAATGAAGCTTAAAGGAGCTAATATGTATGTTTTCTTATATGCATTTCTATAGAGGTTGTCATGAAAGAGATGTTATCTTGAGATCTTATTGTTTTGGAAAGATTGTAATTTTCAATTATAATGCAAATGGAAAGTTTGGAATATGTGTTATTTCAAATGTGCATATAATCTTTGAATTACAAGGGAAAAAAATTATTGCTATATGATGGCATTGTGTATTATTCACTTGTGGTTAAAGCATTGGTAATTCTTTTGAGTAGAACAATGGGGTTGTTACATCAATGATATCAACTTTGAACGCATATCACAAAGGAATTAACTTCAAAATATTTACTCATGAATACCCCACTTGTTAAATTAGTTAATTCAGTTCCACCTTGTAAGGCATAAATTCTCTAGTCTCAACCTACAATGTACCTAATTATATGTTTCTCACAAATATAGCTTATATGTAAAAAAGTTTCCCCTTAGCTAGTAATTTTTTTATTGAAATAATCAACTAAGCATCTTTGATATAGCTTAAAAGTGCCAATGTCATAACTTCTCCAAACCATGGTAGTGAAAAACCTAATCAATAACTCAAGATTACACTCAAAGGTGGTAAGCTCCCAAGGTTAGTATCCTCCCTAGACCCATACCTAAACCTCGAGGGTTCATTCATGATTGCCCTACCTATGTATCCCAGTTGGGAAATCAAAGACTGTAGTTCATACAACAATAACTTGAAGAGATTTCATCCTCCTCTCTTATATGAGATCTTTGATCTCTTTTTAAATCATGACTATTTAACTAAGCTCGTGTTTTCAAATTAGTCTAGTTAGACTAGAATGTTAATAAAAGATTCCAATCAATTGTTGGTTACATACCAATAATTAGTGTACAAACACACACAAAAACCATATAGGGTCAATATCATTCTAGAATTTGAAGATCACATAGTGATTATTTCAAGCAAACATCACATACACACAAGGTGAATAGCTCATACACATCACAAGTACAACCGTGACTAGCTAATATACACATCATAGGTACAAAAGTGACTAGCTAATATACACATCATAGGTACAAAAGTGACTAGCTCATATACACATCATAGGTACGATAATGACTACACATCACAGGTACAAAAGTGACTAGCTCATAGACATATCACTACACCAATGACTAGCTTAAGCATACATCACATATCTCAAATGTGAATGATCTACATAGTATATCACATGTTCGGATTGAGAATAGTTGGCACCATGGAAATCGATGCAACCTACTCTATGAATCATCCCACTATATAGTTTACTAACACAACTTGCCCATAATCATATCTCATCCAAAAAAGGAATGTCAGTGTGTCTCATACTACACTATGGATCTCACACTAAGTTCACAATTTAGAAACCCTTACTATAATACTTCCCTTTAATGATATTGAAGTCTTGAATCAAACTCCACCCATTATCATTCATAAACCAACTTAAACATCCCAAGGTTCATCTTATCAACATAGGGGCCAGGCTTATTACTCAACACGAAATTATCTTGGATTACACAAACCCATTGGGTTAAATGAAAAATTAGAGTAGTTTGTTGCAACCCTAATCATGTTTCCCAAGATTATAGCATGCTAGCATCAATGATGTTAATGTAAATGATATTTATCTTATCATACTATGATGACATTACTGTGTCCTCGGTTTTAATTGTAAACATATATTAAGCTCCATGAACATTATTTCTAGCACATAATAACTTACAATTGAGGGTCAACTATAACTTATCTTTGTCTAATTTGTAGCACATAATAATAATAATCAAGGATATAATGATCTTAAGGACATATACTCAATTTCTCATGCTTAGCTGACCAACATTATTATATCTAATAATTTTCCAACTTGAAAAGTTTATTAGTCACATATACCTTGGTGTACGAGTATGCAACCATTTAGAATTTCCCACAAGGGATGAAATCCTATATTTATTGATGCCAACACATATGATAATTATTTACAACCCTATAATTCTTTAAACTATGGTTATGAGTATATTGCCTAAATATAATAAATGTACCCCCTCCCTTATTTTGATTTTAGTGATGTTTCTATTAGTTCTTACCATGTGGATTTTTCTTGCAAGAATTGCTAAAATTACAAAAAATTGATCCATTTAAATGACACACATGTACATGGGCATGTTTTTGTATTGTGGGATGTTAGTTTTAGGATAACTAATGTTGTTGCTAGTATTTATAGGTCTCATTAATAGGATTTATGTTATCATTCTTCACCAAACCTTAAATTCTAAAAGTTTTGTATCGTCTGTGATAGATATTCAATCTATTTCCACCAAGCTACAAAAACAATCAAACCATGATATTAAAAGTCATTCCTTCAATATACATGTTATTGGTGTTATCTTCTTGTGAAAATAGTATTCCAAAAGAATTTTATATTATTACATCTTAAGTCACTATCACTGGTAGGTTTATATTTGAGCTTTTATAAATGGCTTTAAGGTTAATTAAAATTTAACATATTTGTATTCTAAGTAGTTCTACAAGGTTAGGGAAATGATGTCATGATCATGCTAACACCCTAATCCTTAAGTGAGTCAAGATGAAATTCAATAGCTCAAACCAAGACCTACTACTAGGAGAGTTATGCAAATCAGAAATGAAGACTCCTATTGTTGAATAAATATAGCAAATCTCTTTACCATTTAAGTACTACGGATAAATAGAAGGGAATAATATATGTTATTGGGTTTAGGATTATATTTCTAAATATGGAAGAGAATATGATGTTATCATAATAATAACAAGCTTCACTCTTGCAACTAATTCCAACATTTAAATATCGTAAGATGATGGCCCTCCACTTCAGTAATAAATCATCTACCTAAGACACCATGCTTTTAAATGGTGCAACCCCTTCTTAGTCAATCCTGCGCTCTCTCCTCTTTATTGTGCCTATCTCTTGGTATGGAAGGGGAATACTTTGTCAATAATGATTGAGCTCTTCGTCTTGTTGCTCAAGAAAAGTGTCATGACTCGCTTCTTTTCTTATAATCTTTTATTTGATTTCTCTTTATTTTTATTTTTATTTTGATTTTCATGTTTTTTCTTTGACCACATGACGTCCACCTGGTTTTCTATGGGAATGCAATACTATATTTTTGAATTTAGGACATCTCATTTCTATGTATAAACATGATCAAATGAGAAGACTTGGCATATCATACCGAAATTCAATGCTCTCTATCAAGCATGTAGGTACCAAATGTTATTACTAATCCCTTCATAGTGATAATATATTTATCATTATGTAGTGAAAAATGATAGCATACAACATCATATAACAAGTTTAATCCATAACTAACAAATGAAATCTATGAAATAGAACATCCCACATATTGAACATAGATCACATAAAAGGCTTTTTTATCAAATGCCTCTACCAATATGATGTCTCTATCTATAAGGAACCATTATTACAAAAGAGGTGTATGAAAACTATGATATAGCCTATAATACTTGTTTAATAACATATATAATATTCAAATTCAACCTTCAACTAAAACTCAAACAAAACCACATGCATTGTTTCCTTGAATATACTATATGATACCCAATTCCATAATGAAATGGTTGGCATAATGCAACTTAACTAGCACCTTCTAATTATTAAAGACTTGCACAATGATAACAACTATCATTGTGCTCTTTTGAGTTTTCGACATTTGACCATCAAATATTTACGAGGGTTTTTTTACACAAAAGTGACCAAAAATATTAGTTTTAGTACAAATTAACTTGTAGACCACCAAGGAATAAACACAATATTTAGGCACTCAAAGCATTTCTATAACCTCTAAAATAGATCTCAACTAGACATAGCTACATTAGTTGTTTAATTGACACATTATGACTGAATACAATTTACAAAGTTCAGAGTATATCTCATGAAAGTTAAGAGTCACAACTTTAAAATTGTCATATAATTTATCATGCTTTTGACCAAAATTTTATTATCACAAAGTTATAAGCTTTCTAGTATCTTATTATACCAACTTGTTTTCCAAAATCTGAAAGGTTTATTATACAATCTATGCTTTAAAATAGCGCAAGCTAGACATCACATCTTTTAAATCAGGGTTATGGATACTCCCTGAACATTTCATGGAACTTATTTTTGTTTTGTCAAGGTAAAAGTAGAGTGATGTCATACAATTATGGTTTGGATAATTAATACCACGTGTTTTAGTTCTTTCAAAGTAGCCTAAATGAAAGAACTATCTAATTGTTTACTATACAACCATTCTAAACAACCCTTCTAGTAATTCCATAGTTTAGATTATCCCAGACTTTAATATTACAACATTTATCAAATGGTAAGTGTTAAATTTGATTTTTTTCTTATTTCTATCTTGTGTATGAGCAATTCCTCATTGACATAAAAGTTTGCATTATTTTGTATTAACTATCATTTAATTTCATGAAATTTATATACGCAACACTGACATATCAATTTTTAATTAGCCAAGGAAGAGTTGACCATTGCTATAAACCCTTGCTTTGTGTAACTAAACCATGTGAGTGGGTCGATCCTTTATGGCCACCCAATAGAACCTATACTAAAAATATTGCAACCTACAACTTATGAGAAATCTCATTTACAATTAGGAAATGAAGCATTATAACTCTCATAAAGGTTCAAACTTATATACTCAATGTTGAAACATACACTCCAACATAAACAAGTGTATGTGTCATCGAATAATTAAGTGTCCACTATGTTCTATTAAGTTCAGTTTGTTGTCTTTTATCCCCAGTTTACTGTCAAACAACTAAATTAGCTGTCAAACTGTTTACCAGTTTTATAGAAAGATTGTTGCATTTGTTGTATCTATATATATCTAATTTATCAATGAATAAATCACCGATTGAGTGTGTTTTCTTTTCTGTTATAAAAATTCTATTTCTCAAAAATACGTAAGGAATGGTGACGAAACCTCTTACCTGTGGCACTCAATTAAACCCAAAAGCATGCTCTGAGAAATGGCATAAGCACAAGCTTATAAATCTGCACCTCTCCATGGTTAGAAAACCCAATGTTTACAATGTGGTCTTCATCACTCTTCCTCCTCCAATCGAAACCTGTCATCATTACAAGAAAGGAAAGGCATGGAAGTCGCTAGGCCTTCTTTTCCCGACCCATTTTGTACCTGAAATTCCCCATGCCTCGCGGCTAGATATACCAAAGTCTCTGAAAGCAATCAATGCAATCCATATAAATTAATACATCAATATTTCTACTGATAAAGAAATAGTCATTGAGAACGTTTGACCAATTCTTGCCAATGAAAGTAGCCTGGTTGAGAAATACATTACAAGCTTATGGTAAAATCTTACCAATGCTCAATGAAAGACGAGGTTGACTTCTTCACAAGTCCTTGGATGTTCCCACTGTCAATCAAAGGCTTTTCCTGCATAAAATTCATTTAAATCTATGAGATTCAGTGGTCGGTCTTAAAATATCAAATAAAAGTAAATTGATGGGAAGAGAATGAATTCCAGTTCTGATATATATCACTCCTATAATTCAAATGGAGCTTTGATAGAATTGATCTATTTCCATATATTGTTGGAAATGAAAAGTTAATTGTTCATTTTGTGGTTATGTTTCGATGAGATTAGATGATCAACACCTCAAATGCAAACACATCTATTTTCTCATCTACAACTCCATGCATGAAATACTCTGGTGCAAGGCAAGTGCAGTAATAACCAGAAATGGTGTTACAAGTCACATGGACTTTCCAACAAATTTTGGCAATGATTTAGATTGGAAACTTTGAAATCCGATTGTATGTTTTCTCATGACTAGAAACAAATCAAGTAGCATTCTAATCATTAGAAAATTTTGTTGTAGTTTAATGATGAAAGAAAGGGACTAGTTCACACATGCCAAAGTACACAAGAAATAAAAATACCCATTGCTTTGCGTGTCCAAAATCTGAAATTTGTATCACACAAGAAGAGAAAACCACCATCAAGCAAAGAAAACTGAAGGCATTGGCTTGCTAAGTTACTAATAAGAAGCAACCCTTAAGAGTTTAACCCTTAAAATAAGAAATAGAAATAAAATTCAATTTTTCCTTTAGAAGAGCTATACTATAGAAGTGGATAAAGGGAGGTGGGTTTAGGTTTACCTGATGACTGAGGCTCAAGATTCCAACAAAAAAAGGCAAACGGCTGGCATAAAAAAAAAAGCAAACGGTTGGCATTTGAAAAAAGCAAACAACTCAAATTTTGTGTCAACACATGAATATGGCTACAATCAGAAAAGATGAAGTAATCAGCGATAGACATGTGGAAGGTGCAAGAAGATAATATCAGGTGGAGACGTAACAACTATAGGTGCAACTGTTGATTTTTTCAAATGCCAACCGTTTGCTTTTTTCTCATGCTAATCCTTAGTTTTTTTCTGATGCTAACCGTTTGTTTTTTTATGATGCTAGCCGTTTGTTTTTTTCTCCAGATAATGCATTGCAAAGGATTTCCTGCGTCTATCTTTCCCCATATATACACATTTGCACAAAGACATTAAAAACATTCTTATAGTGAGCTTTGATGCAGTAGATGAGTATATATTTTTAGATATGTCTTGTTTCATTATAGGAAGAGAAAAATATTTGGCCATCATGGTGTGGAATGAGTTTGGATGTACTGGGGAGGGTAGTTTGGAAAAAGTACTTGAGAATGCATGATCTGCTGAGAGATTAGGGAAAGGACATTTCAATGACAACCTTCGGTCATCACAGCAAATTAGCCACATTGAGAAACAGGGGAAGGTAAGTTATATTCGATCCAATATTTCAATAAGTAGATGCTTGCACGCTAAGTATTTGATAAGCACGCTGATTTTATTATTTTTCCATTTAGGACAGCGTGCTGATTGGGGGAATTAAAGCTGAAAGAGACTATTGCTTTGAACAGTATATGGAGCTTGTGAGAAGATCAAGTGGAAGGTTAAAAGAGGCATTAAGAAATAGCTATTTTCTTTTTTCTCCAGAGCATTCCTGTGCTAACTTCATTCAATTCTCTGGAGTTCAGAGATTTTCTCTAGGTTATGGTTGTTTAATGTAAGTTTCATATCTCTAGGTTATGGTTGTTTAATGTAAGTTTTATGTATCTTTCCTTTGTCAGTTGTGGCTCCTACTAATACTAATGATCATCTTGTGGATGGCATTAACAGATTGGAATTGATTTTATGTAATACCAATCAGTCATAGGCAAAGAAGATGGGAGATGCAGTAATATTGGAATCCAAGAAGCTATGGCAACTTGTACCCACAGTAATAGTTTATATATCATGAGCATGTCCACACGGATATTTTGTGGATATTTGGACAACCTGCAACTTGTCGCATCCTCATACAGGGATCAAGTTTTTGCTTATGGTTTCATGGTATGTTTCCTATATACACTGCTACTGCTTATATACCTATAAATTAACTTGTAAATCTAAAATTTTAGACTAAAATATTAAATCTGCATGTAACAGAATTCAATTCTATATATAAATCTAATTCAAAATAGTAAATCATGTCATCTTTATACCACTATCTACAGCAACTCAAGACTTGGACTAATGCCATGTTTTTACCACTATCCTATGATGATTTGTAGATACCATCCTATAGTGTCTATGTTGTATGCACATAACAATATAAAATCATGTAAGGTTTCAAATGTAGATCATAGGATATGTTAGTTTCTTTTACACCATTTTATGTTTTTTTTTGTGCAACAACACTAACCCTATAGATAAAAGGCATTCATTCTCCAATATATAAGGTGTGATGGTTTATTTTGTTGCTGAAATTTAATTCCTATTTCTGTAGATTAGAATTATCTATTTTGTTTAGAACTTATGCAATGTTAAAGTTTGTTTTGATCAGCACACTTTATGAGTTTATGTAGATGCAGTGTTAAAGTTTGTTTAGATCAGCACACTTTATGAGTTTATGTAGGGTTATGGTTGTTATGGAAGCAAAAGTAGTCAAGTCACCATAAAAATGGTTTTTATGGTCTTGCTGAATTCAGTTAATTTGGGTTTCTGATACATCACACTCTGGAGGAAGATCCTGCAAGGAAAGAACAGGGAACAGTCCAAATCAGTTGTGATGTTTCATATTTATAGGAAGATCCATTGATGGTAGACCAAGAATTTAATCCATAGGAACACATGTGCATATATCTGTTACTCTTTGACAATGGCAAACCACTTGGAGAACAATTATGTCATTGTATTGTTATGTTTATGAGTTTATGTACTGTTATCATCATACCTGCCATTTATTTACAATATTAATTCAATAAAAACATTTACAATATTAATTCAATAAAAACATTCAGAGTATAGAAAGGTTTGAGATTTTTACAGTCACACTCATAAAAAATACTATTGTATATGTGGATGATAACAATAAATTAGAAAAGAACTCTTATTGATTTAGTTGAAAAATACCTATCAATTAACTTGGATGTCCATACCCTGTTCCAAAGCTCGCATTCGGCTGGCAAAGGTTGTAGAGTCCTGACAAATGCTTTTGCTTGAAAGTTTCAAAAGCCTTTTCAACGAATCCAATTTGTGAATATCCTGCAATCAAGGCATTCCATGAGAACAAGTTTCAGGCATTCTGTCAAACAGTTCGCGTACCTTTTCTATGCTTCCACATTTTGGATACATGTCTACCAGGGCGGTTGCAACTACAAAACCTGACAAAATTCCTATATCCTTTCAGCTGTTACGGGTGTGCACAGCCTGTTCCAAAGCTCCCATTTCTGCACAGGCACGGAGGAGGTTTATTTTTCAAGTTCTTATCATTTGATCCTTAATATGAAATCAAACAACTAGGAATCTTAGACTTTTTAACAGATTGTTTGTGAGTTCAAATGGGCTATTTTATAAAGCTATATGAATTCTACAAACCAATCCTTGCATTTGAATCTAAATTTTTTAAAGTATCACACATTCTAAGTTTAAATGCCAATAAAGTTCTTTAATATGCATATTTTTTCTTCTACATTTATCTCCACGTATGCTATATGGTATAAAGTATCCTTTGGTATAACTTATATTCTCACATTAACATTGTAGGGATGTTAATATTTTTATTAGGAGAAATATAAAATCTGTTCAGCCGGCTCATTTTATCTTGCAGGCTTAACCTAAAATGGCGTTGCAACTTCCGTCGATCAAAATGGAACAAATTAAGCTCCTTAATCTGGAAGTCTAAAGCTGATGCGCAAGCCCAGTTGGCTGCCTGAAAAATTCTCCATGTTAAAGTCTCTATTGGTGATCACTCTCCTTTATCTCTCCTACTCCAGCTTGCCCATTTTGCTCCAAAAAAGAGACTATCAAACATGCCTTTTGGTTTTGTCCCCATGCTCAGAGGATCTGGAACTTTTTCTTCTCCAACTTCTCATGCTTTTTCCTGAGGCGTGGTCTTGGCGATCCGCTCTTCTTGGTCTCTCCTCATCTCACAATATTTTGATTCAGACTTTCAGACACATCATTCTTAAGCACATTTGGAGATTTCGATGTTTTGCGGCTCTCTCACATACATTTCATTCCTTGCAAGTTGAATCAATTATTATATGTGCTGAGTTCTCTCTGCAGATCCAGGTTCTCCACTCTACTGTCCAAGTTAATTCAGATTTAAAACAGATATTGGATGTTCTTCAGAAACAACTCCGTGATCTTGAGGCAAAAACCAAATGGCAAAGCACCTGATTGTGAAGGAAGAAGAGTTGATCAATCATTGATGAAGAGCATACAGTCGGTCTACAGAAACACCCTGGTCAATGAGTTGCAGACTCCTTCTAACAACAGCGATTGTTATCCTTATGCTGCTCATTCCTCTCAGCTGGACAGCTTTTGTGGTTCTGGGCAGATTATATCACAAGTTCTCCAAGCAGTACAATTTCTGGAAAAATTCTTACTGTGTTTAATCAGTTTTATTTGAGCATTTTTGTTTGTAGGCCTTTGGCTTCATTTGCTGACATTGGCTTCTTCTTTTACTTTCGTTGTTTGTGGCTATTCTTCAAGCTTGTAACTGCTCTTTTGGTGCTGTTTTACAGCCTGTAGCTGCTTGTTAAAGCCTGTCTTATGGGCTTTGTTTTTGCTGTTTTCTAACAGCCGTTGTTTTATTCTTTGTATCAGCTTGGTTTAGACTTTTTTTTCAATAAAAAATAAATAAAAATTATTAGAGTTGTTATTTTTATATGCAATGCTTATTGGAGGTGAAGTAGGAGATAAAAAAAAAATTATTTCTTCTTGATAAGTATATTACAAAGTTAAGAGATGACATTCAATTTCCACTATCATGCATATAGGACATTTTCATATGTGAAGGTTCCAATTTCAAATAATTATCTTATATAAAAACCTTGGATGAGTTTGTGTGGCTAGGGGATTGATGACATTTGATATCAATTATTTGTTATAATCAAGAAGCATTTTTATCATATATCATGGAGAAGAGAGGTCCATTAAGGGGCAATGCTGTAAGCTGAAAAGGATGTAACCAAATAGATAAATACATCCCAGAAGATGACATGTTGATAAAATACATAGGTGGTTTTCACAACCATCTAAGGAGGTCATTATTTGTCTCTGAGAGTTCTCATTCTTGTTATATTGAAATAGACAAATTGATTCCCTTTTGCTAAAGGATGACAAGGTAAATCTAACTATTACACATTCATACAAAAAGTGGAATAGCATAGACTTTCAAAACATCTTTTGACTACTATATTTAATCTTCTCTCTTGAGTGTTACTTTACCTAACATTTTTTACGGGCTTCAAGTATCCTCTATGTTTATTGAGTGTAAAGAAATTGATTATAATGGGTGTCTATCACCCTAATAAATTGTTGGGGAGAAATCCTAGAAAGGATAGCTTGAACCCATTGCTTAATTTTTTTATGGATAATTAATATATGTTTAGTAGCATGACTATTTTTTCCTTGAAAGAAACATGACAAATTATTCATATTTATGTTCATGAAAATCTATCATGATGTACTTCATAATGATCATTGGAATATATTCTAGATTTATAGGGAATACTACATTATTATTAGCAAATGACAAGTGCATATAATTAATCATGGTATATATTATTCTTACACCAAGAATCAACTCTATTACTGACTATGCTAGTGATTTCATTTATAGAAAATCTACCATAAACTATGTCTTCAAATAAATGGTGCAAGTGCTATTACATGGATTGTAGAATATTCTTATAGGCACACTGATAAAAATATAAAGGTAAAAATATTATTGTATATGTGGGTGATAGCAATACGAATTAGAGAAGAACTCTTATTGATTTAGTTGTAGAATACCTATCAATTAACTTGTATGTCTAAAATTTTGCACTGTGATGATTTGTAGATATCATCCCATCTTGTCTATGTTGTATTCACATGACAACTTTAAAAAATCAAATTAGGTGTGATGATATGTTGGTTTCTTTATACCATTTTATAGTTTTCTTGTACCCACCCATGTACCTTCAATAACACTAGACCTATAGTTTTCTTTGACATATAAGATATTTTGTTGCTAAAATTTATATTCCCATTTTCAAGTACATTAGGATTGTGTATTTTCTTTAACACATATGTAGTGTTATAGTTGTTTAGATCAGTATATTTTATGTAGTGTTATGGCCATACATGCCATTTAAAGTATAGAAAAGTTTGAGATTTTCATAGGCATAAACAATTATTATATCTATGGGTGATTTTATTGATATAACTTTTTAATTTAAGTTAATTAAGTGTGAACGGTTATTTTAGGGATACAACCAACATTTGATGAAATGCAGTCAACAAATGATGATTAAAAAAATTTGTTATTGATGAATATAAGGGGTTTTTTTGTTTATTTTTTGTTCACTAATTTCATTCTTATCTATGGGAGAGGCCATTTTGATTACAGATAGAAATTCAGCAAACAAAAGATAAGTGAAAAAAAATTGAGAGAAACTTGTGGAGGTAAATGTTATTTCTTATTCATTAATTTCATTATTTCCTTTTTTATATTCTTTTCTATTTATATCTCATTGTCAAATAAAAATTGTATTCTGGTATATTTGAGAGGCAAATCAAAATTTCTTACAATATTGGAAATGAAGAAAACAAATGCTATTCAAGAGTAATTAAAATTCCAAACTCAATTGAATTTTATTAATACTACAACTCAATATTCTCAATATTTACACTATGGTGATTTGTCTATATTGTACGATGTCAAATGTAGTTCAAAGGATATGTTAGTACGTGACAACATAGCAAAGCTGCATTTTTTTCAAAATGCTTTTCTTTTCAAAATGCTTTTCTTTTCAACTAACATCATGCTTTTACCACATGAGACTTGGACAACAATAATTTGACATGAATTTAATCATTAAACATTTTTTTTTTCTAATTCAATTGGATTTAAAAAAAAATGTTCATTGATTTTCAAGTCTAGTTAGGATATAACATCTTATTTGATTTTTTAAAATTTTATATAAGCTATGTTGATTGATTTTCAAACATATAATTAGGGTATAACATCTCTTGTGTTTATTTAACTTCAATCTTGAACTAGAATTTAGCACCTCTTGTTGTCATGTGCAATGTGTCATATTTGATTCAAAGATAACAATAATTTAATGACCATATAACTTATTCTAAAGTATGGAATTATAAATAATTTTAACCTCTTTTCATAGTCAAATGAATTTACTCTTATCTTTATTCTTTTGATTATAATAATAACTCTTATTTAAGGGATCGGTTTTTTTGTCCCCTTATTATAGACTCTATTGCATTCTTTATTACAATGATTGCAAGATAGCTAAAATATATTGAAATTGAAACCAATGAATAAAAAAAAAATTTAAACAAACCAATACTCAACTTTCCTTTTTTAAAACTTTATGGAACGTGATAGCTTTAGTTTCAATAAATCAATCAAAAAATATTTATAGAAGATGGTTATCAGTAGATGCAAGACTAGCTCTTCTTAAAGAAGGTTATGCACAATGCAATGCTAGATGCTAATATTAATATACTTGTGGAAAGAAGATGGTTATGTATAATGCAATCTTAGATGGTAATTTTAATATACTTGTGAAACATTTGGATCATTGTATGAGGCAAAAAAATATTTATGAAACATAATAGCTTTAATTTCAATGAATCAATCAACAAGGATTTGTTGGAGAGGGTAGTAAAAGAAATATCTAAGAACCCACTGCACTCTTCTTGTAGGAGATATTATATAATGCAATCCTATCAATTTTAATATACTTGTCAAACCTTTGGGTAGTTGGGGCATGACCATGATCTTCTATTAATCTTGAATTGTACAATGTTTTGTAGTAGTTATTTCTTGGATTTTTAATCTATTTAGGTAATTCCCACTTTTAATTTGGTTTAGATAGAAATTGATATTGACATCTTTCTTAATCTTACCTCTATTTGAAAAACATAACTCTTTATTTTTTACACTTATTATAGGTTGTCCTACTTTTTTATTAGAATGTTGTAATAAAAATAATTAATCAATTGAGTGCTAGCTAGTATTAATCTTGAATAGTAAAATATTTTGTAGTAGTTATTACTTGTGATTTTTAATCTATTTAGATAATTCTCACCCCTGTTTTGATTTAGATATAAATTAGTAGTGATATTTTTATTATATTGACTTATTCCATGAGTATCTTTTGGGTTTAGTGTTGTAGTTATCCTATTTATCTTACTTGTTGTTGGAAGAGAACTATTTTTTTTTTCTCTTATTTATACTCTCCTATTTCTTTACTAAAATGTTTGCACTATAAATGACTAATAAGTTGAGCACTAGCTAGTATTTGAAAGTGAGATTAATCAAGAAAATATCTTTGAAACAAAACTTTCATACCTTTAAGTTGGCTCTAGTTTCATTTTATTTTTAGAGAAACCAATAGTTTTGATTTTAATGAATCAATCAAGACAAATTTGTTTGAAGAGGGAGACGGTGAAATATCTATAAATTTACTAGACTCTTTTTCTTGCATAAAATGCAATCCTAAATAGTAACATTTGCCTCATGTTATAAGGTTGTTTCTTTATGCATTTAGTTGGGGCATGATTAGTAATCTTAAATTGTAGTAATTATTATTCAGTGGGATTGTTCAAGTTTTTAACCTATTTAGAATATTTTCACTTTTAAGTTGCCTCCATGTTTAAAAAAAATATTTAGAGTAAAAAATAGCTTTGATTTTAATGAATCAATCTACATGAAATGAAATTTGTTAGAAGTGTGCTAATGTCGGAGTGAAGGAGAGACCAGAGGCCTCGGCGAACTCAGGGTTTTCGAGGAAGAGATCCAAGCAGGTGGCCTTTCAATCAGAGGAATGGAAGACGATCACAAAATACACAATGGTGAGTGTCGCAGCAAGCATGGAAGGCTCTAGAAAAGAATGGACAAGGTGTTAACATATCTGAGAATGATAGACTAGCTCCCCAAGACCGAGACACAAGAAACATATAGGGGTATGCCATCGTGCGACTGACTACTCTGGTGGAGTTTAAGAAAATTGAGAAGAATTTTTGGAGACCAAAACAGCAACGAAGTTATAGTCGTCAACAAAGGTAAACCCTAACTTTGAATATACCCCAATTGTTTCTTTAACCTGGAATGACCCAGTGAGCCATTTTAAGGAAAGGGATTTTTTTATGAAGTGCAGTGGGTCGTGGTCGGATTTTAAATGAGTTAGGAATTGGTGTAATGAACATTAGGGAGAAGCAACAGTGCTGAAAACCCTACCTAATGGTTTATATTTGGTTATTTGTCTGAATGCTAAGGATAAAGAATGGATTTTCAGTAGTGGGCCTTTTTTAATGGGGGCTAAAGGTTTCTTCCTTAAATATTGGACTTTGAATTTCAATCCAAAAAATTAACCCATAACAGAGGTGTCGATCTGGATAAGGTTATACAACCTGCCTCACGAGTATTAGGACAAGGAAACCCTTAGGTTGATAGGAAATAAGTTGGGCACCTTTGTAAAGATGGATGAAGTTGTGGCCAACAAAGATTATAGTGTGTATGCATGTGTATGTATTCTTTGGCAGGTGATGCACTCTCTCCAAGAGTGGTTTAGTTAAAAACAGGCAAGGGCACTTGGAAACAAGAGATTGAGGTTGAGGTAATGATTGAAATGTGCTCCATTTGCAAAGGAGTAGGACATCCTGTAGGGGAATGTAAACATTTGGAAAAAGGAAAAGGGCTAGGGCATAATGCTTTAAATGATTAATTGTTATTGAAGGAAAAGACCTTTCAGGAAGAAAACATTGACTTTCTAGAAGCAATGACAAAAGGTTGAGGCCAACCTGCTGAGGAAGAATGGAGCTTGCAAAATCTAGAAAAAAATTTTGACATGTGGATTGACGAAAAAGATAGCGGAAGTAGAAAGATACCATACTAGAGTCATGAAGAGGATGTAAGGAGTCTTGAGGGCATCCACTCGAACATGGTACCTATGAGGGATAGCAGTGAACCTCCAACAAGTAGAGTAGATGGACCGAGGAATGGTTTGGATGTTCAGATGGGTATTCAAATAAGGAATCTATTAGAAAGAACCTATAAAATAACTCCAAGTAGTGGATAGGTTAAAATCTCAGAAAATGATCTCATCGATAGACCTTAGACGTGGTTTTAATGACCTTCAGATGGATCAGAGGGGGTAAAATCCAAGAGATGAATCAGAGGTCAGACAGATCTTTAATACAACATCATATGAAGCAGAAGAACATAAGGTGGATGATAATTGTGAGACTAAGGAACCCATCTTCAAAGATATTCAAATCTCTGCAATTCGCAACTTGGAGAGCTCATTTGAGGAAGCTAGAGAGGAAGGGGGCTTGTTTGGCGACTTAGAATCAGTCCCCAACAAATGAGGAAGGAGGAGGAGGGGACGAGTTAGTCCTAAGAACAAAATTGGGCATTGTAGAAAAGAGAACTCTTGTTCAAACGCTTGCTAAACAAGCAAGAGTGACGGTAGGGGAAAAGAAAAAGTGAGGACCAAAATTTGCAAAGGAAAAACTAAAAATTGCAAGGAGTGCATCGGGTCAAAAAAAGTTGAGATCAGGAAAAGGCTGGCCTAAGAACACTGCAGGTTCGAGAACAATGAAGGTCCTAGCATGGAATGTCAGGGGCTGCAATGCCTCTGACAAGATTCGTTTGATCAAGCGATGCTTTGATCAAACAAGACTGGATATAGTTTTACTACAAGAATTAAAGATTAGTGGGGATCAGGGATAACTTTAAGAAACCCCCCCCTCGGTGCAGGTGTAAAATCCTAGCGAATCCTGTATACTTTTCGATGAAAAATATTAAATTTATTGGCGATTTTTTTCGTTTTTCGAGAAAAAAAATAATCCCCATTGACGAATCTTTTATAATCCCTGGAAGTCTATGGAAAATCGTGGCGAATTGCAATTTTTTTAAATCGAATAAATTATTTTTCGTTGGCAAATAAACCCATTTTTCAAACCAGAATTTTTTTTCCATTGGCGATTAAAACCTTTTTTCAAAGCAAAAAGTATATTTTCATTGGCGAATTAAAATGAATCTAAAAATAATAATAAAATCTAGTGGCGAAATAAAAATCATATGGGTCGTTCGATGGACGATTGTAGTTGCATTCCGGAAGTAAATCTATCAAGCAGTAGACTTGCGATTTGAAACCTCCGAAATATCACTAGAACCGTTAGATTTCTAGAAATCAATGGTTGAGATTTTATTACCGTACAAATGGTTATAAAGTTATGTTTCTCAACGATTGGGTGACCTCAACAAGATGCACAACTTTCAAAGTGACAACTCATTTAATGAATTGTACGATGCCAATAAGGGATGTCTACTCAAACACCAACTGGATAGATCTTAAATAAGGTATTAAGGAGTCTGGAGAAACGGATTTAGTAGCAGATTGTAAAGTTAAGTGAGCCTGCAATTGCATACGAGGAAAGGTGGCATCATTTTGAACTCCATACTCAGAGTTTCCTCAAAATGGTACTTCCAGATGATATTAGGGTATGGGAAGATGAAATTGTGGCCTTCATGCAACCCAATTTGAATTGGCCTGAAGAAGAACAACTTGATATCATTTCCCAGCTACATTCAGTGGCGTGGAAAGAGAAAACCAGCTATGCCGAGTACAACAGGGTGATTTTTGTTTTAGAAGAAGAAGAACGTGTTGAATTTCATAATTTCGTTATGGAAATGCAGTTGGAACTGTACAGAGTCCCAGAACCTCCACCAGTTTAACAACGTTACAACATACATGAATCCTTTAGTGAATTGTGAATTTGTGACACATAATGATAAGGGGGCATAGTTTTAGCTTTTGAGCGCTTTTTGAATGTTGATTGTACAGGGTGTGGGGTGACAGGTCTGTGAAACCACATTATTGGCATTAGAGAGATAAAATAATATATTTCTAAATCTTTGTATTTATCAATGCTTCCTTTTAATTATGAATGAATTGTGTTTCTTCATGATAATTGTTCAATGTTTATCTATTAGTGTTAGGTCAAATTCAGAATGCTTATTTTTTCATCTTTGAGACTTTGTGTTCAGATTAATTCATCGCTCATTCACTCTTTTCAATGCCTCGAATCTCGATGTTGTACATTTCATTTCATTTAAATTCTCAATCTTTTTTAAGAAACTGTGGTTAGCAGTGGCAGTGGGGGCAATTAATGCCATATGTGATATGAACATCCGAAGCAATTTCTTGGACAACTCATAGCTTTAATGAAACAAGATTTGTAATGATTTCATATTGTTTGAATGAGTGATTTTGACAGCTTGTCAGCTTGAGGTAGAGTTCAAGTTTGCACGTAGCAAGACGTCAATCAAATTAGAAATTTTAATTATACAGGCCGGTAGCAGCACTGGTGGCCCATAAATAGGGATAGGGATTCAGTGATTAGTAGATAGTGCCATAAGGGTTTTTTATTTTCTAGGGTTAATAAGGATTCACGAAGAAGATGATGCAATATTGGGGATACTATAAATTCTCCTACTTACAATTATGTAGTTACAGAGTGATCAGTAAAAGACGAATTTCCTTCAAGTTCAGAATGGGCGGAATTGGAAAGAAGATTATTTGGTTAACCTGAATTTTCAGATGGGTTTTGAACCAGGATGAAGAGCTCTAATGGAGATAAGTGTTATCCAAATGCATAGAGGCTGCAGGTAAAAGTTGGGAGTAGATTTGTTTCTCCTTCTGTATTCTAACATCTCCCATTTCCCCAGCATGGTTGGCCAGGCAAGCTCCATGCATTTATTTTCAAAGAGACATTTGTTTCTCATCTTTTTTATGACTTTGGTTCTCGAAGGGGATAAGTACATTTTGTGTCTTCACGGCTCCCATTTCCCCAGGAGTGATTGGAACCCCCTTTGCCCAGCATGGTTGGCAAATCCACCTGCAGAAGCTTGGAATCATGAATTTATTTTTAGAGCCAGATTTATTTTTAGAGATAGATGTGTATTAGGTTTTCAGCAACAAAGCTTGGAAATTGGAATCAATTTGTAATCCATTGTAACAAGCAACAACTTGGAATAAATTATTAAATTTTGTCTATGTAAACTACTAAAGTGACACAATGACATATGTTATTTATACAAAACAGGAGCTACAGTGCTACTCATCTGTAAAAAGATATGTAATAATGTGACACTGAAATTCAGTTGCAATAAAATAAATGGTTGTGTTGTGCTATTCTTGAATCTTCGTTATTCATTTACGTTTAAGAGTAAAGAGTTGTTTTCTGAGTTCGAAACTTCACTGTCACTCTCTATTAATAATTTAATATGTTCAAATCAGTTTTTTTTCTTTTGAGAAATTAAGTAATATACTCTATGCAATATGCACTTGAGAATTCATGGTTATATCGGGCCATCAGGGGAATGCAATCATTCGTTCCACCAATGTTTATGTGTTACAACGATGTGCTTACTTTTGTTGATTCTATCGGTATATTAGGGATTGGGAGCGGTCAACGCACCTTATGAGTTATGAGTCTTCGCCTTTGGGCCATCGGCGGGGCTGTGATGGGGGTTCCACCGATAAAGCATTGTTAGGCCGATGCATATGTTATTGACTTTAAAACACATGTGTCATGTTAATTTTTTTAAGTTAATATCATAAATTAGTAAATTACTAAAGTTTCAAGTTCAACCGTTGGATGAACATTTGATGTATGGTTGTAGTTACATTCTGTAATGAAATGAACAGAGTGATGGGCTTCCCAACTTAAACCTCCGAATTACCCTATATCTGTTAGATTCAGAAAGATCAACGGTTAAGATTATGACAATAGCAAACAATCAATATGAAAATTTTATGACGGTTTGACTTTGGTCATTTAAATGCCTATCAAAAAAATTGTTTAATTTACGAATTTTTATATAAAATCTTTTATAAATGGATTATCTTGACAAATTAGAAAACAATGATAATTATTAGTGATAAATATAAAAATCTACTGTTATAATTAACAATTAACAAAAGTTTCTAAAATCGTATTAAAAAAAAAATCTTGTTAAATTCATTCTAAAAATTAAAAATAATTATGTTTAATTTTGAAAAGATTCTAAATTATTATATATTTTTATAATAATATTATAAATCATATATATTAATATAAAAAATGATAGCTATTATAAAAAAGTCAAAAGTTTATAAACTCATATTAAAAATATTCAAATAAGTTATATTCTATTTTCTTTTTATAATAAAAATTATAAAATTATATATATTACAAATTAAAATACTATATAATAATTTTCTACGGTTTAATAAAAATATAGCAAGTCAAACTATACGGTCTAATAAATTTTATAGCTATAATATATGGTCTAAAATTGAAAAAATGGTCAAATATGTAATAGACCATCAAATTCTGTAATGACATGCACAAAGCTATGGGCTTCCCAACTTAAACCTCTGGAATCACCCTATAACCGTTAGATTTAAAAAGATCAACGGTGAAGAATTTGCAACTTGTAGACCTAAGACATGTCATTCAGTTTAATGTTCCAATTTCGAGAAACAAAGCATTTAAAGCACTTTGTACTACTAAGTGTCAACTGTCAAGTGATTAATGTTTATTTTAAAAGTTAATATCATTAACTACTCAAGTTTCAACCATTGGATGAACATTTGATGTATGGTTGTAGTTGTATTCCGTAATGACATGCACAGAGCGATGGGCTTCCCAACTTAAACCTCCAGAATCACCCTATAACTGTTAGATTTAAAAAGATCAACGGTGAAGAATTTGCAACTTGTAGTCTTGTAGACCTAACTCCTAAGACGTGCCATTCACTTTTACGTTCCAAATTCCAATTACGAAAAAAAAAACATTTAAAGCACTTTGCACTTTGAAATTGTACTGATTTTTCAAGTCTTCAATCTTCAGATTGCTCATTGCAGTGCACCACCCTGTTTTGGATTCCATAGTTCCACTTCCAACAACGCCATTCCAGTTTTCAAACGTCGGGACTCATAATCTGGGTAAGTGAAAGAATTCCTGCGGCTACATTTCAACTTTCATCGTTTGACATTTCTTAAAATCTTATTTTATCAAAGTTTGAAGTTTGGTTTTAGACTTTAGAGACTCCAAAATTCATTAAAATTAAGGAGGACTAATAGGTATTACTTATTAGGGAATTCAAATTACACAACTTCACATTTGTACAAGCATGTCTACCACCAGTACCACTACAACAATGTCCGATAAAAAAATGCATTATGCAGAATTGCTTAAAACCCCAGGTTTCACCGATGGGTACCATGATATTTATGATCCTGAAATCTATGGTAGGCGTACCTCAGAACTTATATTTTCATCTCAAAATAAGGTTGCAAAGCGAACAAAAGTTGATAGTATCAGTGCACCGTGGGTAACTGGATTAGGGCGCATGATGTTACATGAAGTTTAACTTTGCCCAGAATTTATCATGGTCTGTGCCAAAAATTATGATGATAAGAAAAGAGCAATTGTTAATAAAGATAACCAAGAAGAATTGTTATCCATTGATGCAGAAGAACTTGGAAAAGTGTTGGGGTTTACAACCGAAGAATTTGGAAACCACCACATTGACCTAGAAAAGCTTGCTAGTGATTATGAAGCAGTGGAAGAAAGGCTGAAAAATGATTTCTTAAATCAAATAGTTAAGGATAGAAACAAATTGAAAGGTGGTCATAAGCCTCCTTATAATTTGGATTTTTTTAAACCATGGGTTCAGGATACTATTTCCATGCTTGCATTTTGCCTCAGTCTGGATAGCAATTTGGAAGTGGGTGCAAGCCTCCTTGAAATGGTATATAATATCCATTATACTAAAGAACATGTCAAATATAATTATACACATCACATTGTAGAATCCATGCATAAACAATTTTTAATGATTAAAGCAGGTTCCACGAAGACATTTAGGTTCACAACTTACTTGTGCTATCTTTTTCTATTCAAATTTAGAGGAATGTTTCAGACCAACAAGCTTCAGATTCAGCCCTACAGTAATGCAGAGGAAAAAAAAATGGCTCTAGCATATGAATGGACCAATGAGATAAGGATGCATGATTCTCGAAGGAACTACAGTCATTTTGTAGACTACTTTTTGGCTCCATTGCATCAAGTAATTACAAATAATCCAATGCCTAGATTTCCTATGTCATGTAGAAACTGCATGCAACTAGGAAAAGAAATACAATTGGTTGATTGGTACTTAATGGAAGAATATACTGTGCTAAGATTTTATGGATCGAGAGTACAGCCATACAAACTTCCAATACATGTGACAGAAAGGGTTTTTGCATTGGAATATGTAAGGCAGGTGCAGAGTGTTGATGAACTACACTTTTTCAGTCAGCAAAAGAAGACCTTATTTCCTTCTTTACCTTTTTCATGTGGAGGGTTCACATTCAAGAGAAAAGCATTTAGTGTGGCACATAATCTTTTGAATTTTTTTGACTTTGATCCTATCTGTCACTGGCAGTATGATCCATGTGACATCATTAAATCAATGATTGTGGCCAATAGGAATGCTGCAAATAGAATTCAACATCAAAGTAAACCCTTGCTTGAAAACTTGAGAAACAAGGATTCTTGGGATGAGGTCAAAATAGCAATGGAGAAAAGTGTTGTTGAGAATGGTATTTATTTTGAACAATTGTCAGCAGAAATTATGGCATTGCACCAAAAGACAATCAAGACATACAAAAAAATTTATGTAAAAAGTGATAAACCATCTAGTAGAGTAAAAATTCTAGGTTCTCTAGAGACGGAACTTATAGATAAAAAATGGTCACGATCAAAAATTACTGCATTTTGGTCTATGAGGAAGGACCTAGGTGATCCAAGAGCTCTTGAAGAGTATGATAATAACGAAGAAGATGAAGAATTTAGCAAATTGTGGAATATAGAGCATGGGCATCCTGATGGAAATGATGAATTTGATGATGATATTGATATAGAAGAAGAAGAACAAAGTCATGCCAATTACAAACCTGGTTTAAGTGAGCCCACAAAAGCAGAATATGCTTCAACATATACTTCAGGAGCAGCCATACTTGAAAAAATTGGTTATGAAGGTGGTCCTTTGGGGTCCAAAGGACAAGGCCCTTGGACGGTAACAGATGTTGAGCATAGAAAACCAGTTGATAAATCTGGCCTTGGGCTTGAAGGTGAAAAGCTAGACCAAGGGCATACAAGTGAAGCTCAATTTGTTAGAGCTTCTAATCCTCATCCTCATGGTCAGATACAATCACAACTAGGACATGCCCTTGGTGGACAGCTTAGTGCAACTAGGAGTGCCATTGGTGGCGATGGTATGGGTAGCAATACTAGTAGTGGTCAACATGTGCAACAACGATAAATTACACACAATACTAAGAGGAAAACAAAAAAAGATACCACAGAAACACCAGGTGATCAAGGAAATCAAAAGAGGCAAAGGATTTTGAGAGGTCAAAGTCACACTATCAGTGGATCCACCAGTACCACAAAGGATTTATTTCCAGAAACTCCCACAAATCAAGTTAGTGTGGGTGTGACATCATTAGCAATTGCAAGTACTCCTATTCCTTCGACATTCAAGCATTCCATTGTTCCTGCCTCCCCAGGTTATGATTTCATTGAAGAGTTTAAAAAGAAATCAGACTTGAATAAAAAAGAAAAGAAGCAACTGATGAAAAGTGCATTTGTTGTAACTTCAAAGAATACAACAACCATGGTATTACCCACATTTGACACAAATAAAGAAATCATGGAGTACACAATTGTTATTCCCACAGTTCAAAACAAACCAACAAATCAGATGGATCGATCTGAATACCAGGTAACCAATTTTCAATTGGATTTTTCTGGCCTGAAAAATACTGACAAAATGAATGTATCAAAGAAGAACAATGAATTGGTGTACACATCATTGCTAAAGAAAGATAGAGAGAAGAAAAGGTTGCAGACCCAAATAGAAAAGTTACAAGCAAACCTAGCAAGTGAGAAAGCAAAGAGGAAAGCAGCAAATAACAAGAGCAATGAATTAGAAAAAAGAATAATAAAATTTGCCTCTACATCAGCAAGCAATGAGGATAAATCAAATGAGAGAGAAGTGAATGACCTGAAGCGAAGGCTAGATGAGAGCAACAAGAAATATGATGAGGAAAAATCCACTTCATAAAAGTTAAGACTAAACATTACGAATGGAAATGCACAGTGGGAACAAAAATTGGAGAAACGGAGAAAAACAAATGAAAGATTGGAGACAGAGCTGACAGAAGCAAAAGAAGAAATTAAGTCTTCTCAAAATAGGTTATCTGCATTTTGTAGAGATACAGTGAGGCATATGAAACAAAAGATCTGGGATGAAATAATGCAGAGCTTTGATCATTTGTGTGACATGTTTCAATTGATTGATGCTACCAGACAACATTATAAGAAGCTCAACAAATATTTAGTGGACAACAAAAAGGTGTTGGAATTAGAGAAATCTGCAAATGAAGTTCTACAAACAGTCTATAAAGCCAGTGACAATGATCTGAAATCAAAAGGGATTACTAATCGGATTGAAACGTCAATGAAGTTGTCATCTATCATTGAAAAGTGTTCAATAATATCTGGAACAAAGGAATATTTGCATTTGGTTGCAGACAAGATGAAGGTGGTGGATGAAAAGGTAAGGAACTTCACAGAGCTTGGTTTTCAAGAGCCTTTTGACACAAATGAGCAATTCATTGGAAAGGATGCTTTCAGAAAGAAGATGGAAGGTGCAAGGAAGATTGATTTGGACCAGTTTCCTCATAACCAAGATGTGAACTATTTGGATTCCATCAGAACACTGATAACCTTGAATGCAAAATTGACTGAAGAATTCAAGACAGGTTCCATTTTCAATTACAATCAAGAAATGTTAACAAAACTTCAAGTCAAATAACATCAGTTAGAGAAAATGGTAATTCCACCACCTGAAGAGTGGAAGTTGCTAGAAAAGTTGATATAGTGACTTGATCTATTATTTTCATTCTTTGATAATATGAGTTTCGAAGTTCCAACTCAGCTCTATGCAGACTTGTCTTTGGGCATTGGCAAGATTTTGCATTGCCAATGCCAATATGTACTCCATGTGAAATTCAATTAAAAAGCTCAAATTCAAACTTCAGTAATGTCATGATGTTCAATTATCAGGATTATGTATTATTTATTTTATCATTTGAACTAGTGATGAACTGTTAGCTCATTATATTTACTTCTTGGTAGAGCTTCCATTTCCAAGTTATGGATGTTGAACTGTTAGCTCATTATATTTACTTCTTGGTGGAGCTAAAGCTTATAAGTTATGCATGTTGAACTATTAGCTTCTGTCATGTTTTGACTAAAAATCTTGATCAGTATCCACCAACTTACACCTCACCCACATCCCACATACTGAAAAAATACACTACATTTGATTTTATGATTAGCACAAATTGCAAGGATTTGTGTGACAAGATCCATTTTGTGGCCCACATTACTACTTGATCAATGATCATGTCCATAAATAAATCTAAAACCCCATGGTCATACCCCCTATTCCTGAAGAATTCAAATTCAATGTACTGACAAATTGAATAACATAAACAATTTGAATAACATAAACAGCCACTTTGGAGACAGCCAAATAAGTTAATAACTTATAAGCATATGAATCCACAACAGTTGAACACTCGAAAGCAAATCAGTAAATATGTGTAACCTTCTCCATTGTATTGATCTTCAAAATTCAAATGATATACATTATAAAAATAGTTTATGATATGAATAATGAGATGGATGGGCGAATTGGTGCAATCTATTATATATCTTCTTACTATTTTCTACTCTAAAGTATAATTAAAAATGATGTGATGATCCATTGATCTCCTATTGGGGTCTTGATCTCTCTTATATATGAGATGCAACAAGCTACAAACCCCTTGCAAAAAGTCATGATGTTTTGACAACTAAACATAACTCAAATTATAAATAAAACAATGTCGCAGGTGAATGCACCGATCTGTTAATCTCCAAGCAAAAGCCCGTGACCACTGACCACCTAAGATCTGTTCAAGGCTTCTACTCCATGATAGGGTGCTCATCATGCTATCGGCTAGCGTTCTTCCTCTGAATCTGATGGTTGTCCCGTTGGTTCTGATTTTGACAAATCTACAATTTGGTTAATAAACATATTGACTGCAGAGAGGTGATGGATGTACTCCTGTTCAGCATAGATGTCCATGATAGAGATCACCTCTTTCATATCATATTCCAGAGACATTAGTTTTTCAAGTTGCTTATGACTGTTTTGTAAAACCATATCCTCGTCATTTATTTCTTGCAACGCAACAATCAGAAGCCCATCAAGGTCTTCCTTCCAATCATCATATTCTCACGGGTTTCTAATGCCAAGATAAAGTGTTGAGAATGGGACTGAATCAAAGCAGATGAAATCTTCCCTAAGCCTGTTATGATATCTGTTATGTGATTCTACCAACTTTTTATATGTCAGCAATATTTGTCCTTTCATGCCATTCTTATCTACGAGCTCATTTTTTTCTCCATCATTCTAGGTTGCAATTGTTCATTCTCCACCAATGCAATGCGTGTCTGATTGAATACTTCCCAATATTCAATAGCACATTTCATCATTTTATTGAACCTTTCTTTTATCATTTCAGAGACAGTGTTATATTTGATGGTTTTCACTTCTTTCTCCAATTCTTTGCATTTCCCCTGGGATTTCAGATGGCAATTCTTCTAGTAGGTTGCATCAGCCAATGCATCAAGCACTCTCTTATCTTTTTCAAGCCATGGGGATTACAACTCTGATGTGGAGGAGGAAGATGTTTTTTCTCGCTGATTTGCTAGCTCCTTCTTCAGTTTTTCATTTTCCTTAATCAGTTTATCGATCTGTGCTTTGGTAAATTTTGCCACATTTATGTTCAATTTTGATGTCTCCATAGGGTTGGTATCCACTACTCATTGAACCAAGAGATGACCAAACAATTCGTTTGGATTACTAATTATAGCAGGTCTTTTATCATGGGGATACAGTGACCAAATAAGCAAGGTGGCTTCGTCTGGGTTGTACCCAAATCCTGAATACATTTTGTCACTTGCTTCTTCTGTTAAGTTCATTGTCGTATCCCCTCTTTTTTTGAAGCTATCAAATACAATTGAAGAGCTAATATCCCACCTTGGCAGGAGCAACACTCCAACTTCTTGAAGCAATTCCCTACCTCTTTCAGGAGTGATCGACTCCATTTCCTTTTCTACCTCCCTTTTCAATTCCTCCAAAGCGGTTGCCTCATGTTCAGGAGTGATATCCTGTATCTATTATCTCATTTTTCTAGCTTTATATTCATAAACAAATGATTTAAATTCAGAAGATTTAACAAAATCACAATCATAAATAAACTGTTGTCCAGCCATGACCCTCACATCATCAGATAGTTCATTTGATGCCTCAAATCTTACAATATTCTGCTCTTGAGGGGGATCGTACTGTGCAATCATAGGAGCACTTATTTGCTTGACCTACTCACCCTCTTCATCACTCTGCTCTTCTTCACTTATATCAGTATCTACAGAAAAACATACCTCAGGAGTAGGCTGTGAAGGTATGTAATCCAAGGGATCTATGTCTTCAACTTGTACTCCTGAATAGGTTGCATGAGGTGCATCAAAAACAACTGGGGGAACATCCTTTACTAGTTCATTGACATGAGCGATGAGTTGCTCAATTCTTGTTAAAGGATCCTATATCTCACCAAATGCCTTCAAATAAGATGGGACATTTTTCCTCTTCCATTCCTCTGCAAGCATAATCTTGTTATAGGCGGCCATTCTTTCCTTGGTGGAAGCCTCATCATGGTTTCTTATGACATCTTCGATTGAGAACCAATTTTCATAACCTGATAGCCCCTGCGATAATCTCGCCTTGTGAATAAACCCTTCTGCATCAAATTGTTTCCTTACATCACCTAGAGGTAGGTTGTACTGTGCTAATTTACCATCAATTTCTCCATATCCTTCATTGGCAACTACTATAAAGTCTCCAAAATATAAGGTGTTGGGCATAATTGATTGTTTGCTATGTCCTTTGAGGTGTTTGGAATCAGATTTTGCCAATTGCCTCACAATTTCTAAAAAATAAATTTGGTCAGGAACTACTCGTGGCATCAAGTGTGGAGCCCCTTCGAACCCATAAACCCTTATCACTGTACAATCAGGGAAAGATTACCAGTCTCCCCAGTTATGATTCACTTTATTTCTCCGGTCATTTTCCTTTGGTCTTAGAAATCTGTGTACTTCTGGGGATAGGTTATAGTTGCACGGATACCCCAGCAACTTCATCAATGGTTTTACAAAAAATTCTTCAAAATAAAGGTAATGAGACCTACCAAATCAGTTGTCCCACAATGAAGTTCACATTTGTACTGGTTTAAAATCTCTACTTTCATCTGTATCTTTTATCCTTAATTCTTCACTCCAGACCCCTCTGACTTGTCCCTCGTACAATAGAAAATGCATAAGCAAAGAATAGTGTTCAAAATTAATATTATCACTATTATTTTCAATTTTTTTGAGCCCTCGATGTAGGGCGTTGGCCAACTAGCTAGTATAATCAAATGGCCTATCATCCTTGCTCTGTATGTCTGCAGCTAAGACCATTGGGGCAATCGACATGAGAGGCGGAACCTCTACTCCCAAAACCTGACTAGCTGAATAATAGGTGTATCAAAAATACTCTTCGAACAAATCTTCATGGAAAGGAGGGTTTTCACTGCTAGAGAACCTCCTAAGTTGGCCTCCATCATCCTTGGGCCTATGAAAAGTTAATTTCCATCTCTTATAGCTGGTATCCATGTGGCGATACTCTGTCAAGAGATCTTTGAGCGTGAATGATAAATTCAGTGAACACTCTAACTGAAAGACATTAGAAATGAGATCCCTAGAAATAACAAGCATGTCACCCCCGCCATGTGACTAAATAGTTCTTTTCTTGGGGTCATATCTGATAGCAAGAGCTTTAATTAGCTCTGCGCTCACAAACACGTTGGGCACCACAAGTCTTCCCAGGTTCAAAATCCATGGATTGCAGACTGGTTGAAACCTAAGTTGTTTTCTATAATGGTTCATGAAGAGGTTGTACCCTCGTTGCAATGTCCAAATATCCCCTAAGGCCTTATGTTTGTCCCATAATCGATCCATGGAAGGATTCATTTGAGCACTCCTCTTGGGTCTCAGCCTCGACCCAGGACATTGATCTATCAAGTCTTCATTTAGGAGTCTCTTAGGCTTTTCGGTTTTCTGTTTTTTAGCTTTAGGTTTGTCTGTACTCTCTTCCATTATTTAAATCTTAAGCTTTTGAGTAAAATAGCTTCTCAGCTGGGTCTGAAAGTGAAGTACTTACGTGAGTCTCGCCGAGTCACCTCCACAGTCCACAGGTCTTTTCTGCGTCAGAACTCCAAGTTTTTTCCTTTCTGCTTCTACCCTAAGTGAAATCTTCCAGGATTTTGTAACAACTATGCGATCAACTTGTGATATAATTCACTTCAATTCTGGTTCATAAATGCACCGTAGCACGATGCCACGGGATGTCACATCAGTCTTTCACCGATAGCCACCCTCTCCACTGATGGACACCTATCCTTCGTTTTATCGGTGGGATGCCAAATAATGTTTCCCCGATGCACCATTGTTCCCTTGATATACTTTATGCATTCGATAATTCATGCCCATGCCCATGGGCCATGGTTATAATTCACGGTTACTTTTGTTGACAACTTGACTCTATCGGTATATTGAGAGAGCAACTTAGGAGTCAGCCCGATAATGTATTGTTACACCAATACTAGGTTGTGAGCTATTTTTATCGGGCCATCGGCGGGATTGTGATGGGGTTCCGTCGATGAAGCATTGTTAGGCCAATGGTATTGAATTTTGTTAGGAATGGGGGAAGGACTATGTCACTGCGGAATTTCAAAAAAAAATGAATTACGCTAAAAGCGTTATACAATGGAAGCAACAAAGGAATATTCGTAAACTTTTTGAAGCTCAATTGAAAATGACAGGCAAGTGGAAGTATGTGCTCCTTAAAAATAACAAGCACATAAAATGTTTTTTTTTTCTATTTTTCGATTTTTTTTAAATTAAAAGCTTCCCAGTAAATAGTTGTTAATTTAAATACTTTTGGATTAAAATTACAAACTAAGATATGTATGCTTAAATAGTTTTTTATATATATTATTAATTAATATATATAAAATTAGTAGAAATAGCTTTTTATATATATTATTAGTTTTTCATATATTTTATTAATTAATATTATAATAAACAATGTTAAGTATTGATAACTTTCAGCATTCTTTATATATATTATTAATTAATATATGGATGTAATGTGAATGTAGGCTATAATATGGATCTTGTCACACAGATTACTACAATTTGCATTGTTCATAAAATCAAAGTATGGTATATTTTTGTGATTATTGATAAAATAAGATAATTCATGCCCATGGTCATAAATTATAATTCATGGTTACTTTTGTTGACAACTTGACTCTATCGGTATATCAAGAGAGCACCTTAGGAGTCAACCCGATATAGTATTGTTACACTGATACTAGGTTGTGAGCTATTTTTATCGAGCCATCAGCGGGATTGTGATGGGGGTTCTGTCAATGAGGCATTGTTAGGTCTATGCCCGATGGTATTGAATCTTATATAATTTATAAAATATCATCAACTACATTACTACAATTTGACTTTGGCATATGTATTATGATTCATGAAGTGCAATATAATATAAAATATCATGGAGACTTGGACTGCAATATAAAATAAAATATTTTGAACCTGAAGTGCAATGATACACAATTTATTTGAATACAATATACAAAATCATCTATAGTTTGGAATATGATTCAAGCTGACATGCAGTGCTTGAGTGCAATATAAAATAAGATATCATGAACATGAAGTGCAATGATTCACAATTTCAATGTTCATTGAATACAATATAAAATATCATTAGACATCAACTACACTTTGGACTTTCGAACAATGGAAACTGATTCATGAAGTGCAGAAAAAATACCTAAAACCTGCTAATTATCTCCCACTTCCCAAACGGAGTCAGGGTCCTCAAACCGATCCTCATCTTTAGATAAAGTAAAAGAGTCATCTTGATTCTGAGACTGCTCTGCAGTTTCTTCGGCCTGTGTCTCAAATTCAACATTCATTGTTTGATTTGTGTCAATTTCAATATCATTGTCATCTGTCCCAGGGCCAGTCCCACTGCCACTACCACCAGTACCGGCGGTTGTTGGAATTGGAGAGCCTATGTTGCACAACCCGGTCCCTCTTCTTTCACATGTGGACCTCCAGATTGCAAGTGCCCTTTCAAAAGGAAAATTTTTGACATTATACGCAGTTCCTTTCATCCTCAATTAATTTTCCAAATTCTTGTCCAGTTTGTTTCTTAACTTTGATTTCAAAAACTCCAATGTACTGAAAACTCTCTCATCTTCCACCGACCCCAATATCATTGTTTGACATAAATCAGCAAGTTTGAAATATTCTGACATCGAACCATGCAATATTTCACTCTGACCTAAGCTTGTCCAAACCTTTTTTATTGATCCCGGTTCAAAGGCCTTCTCCTTGCCCATGGATTTATACTGCTCCCTCATAGCTGTTGCAAAAATCCGAGATTGCTTTCTAAGCTTTTTTTCATCTAAAATTCCTTCTATTATTTGTTCATTGTATGTTGCCTTTTCCGAAAACATGTTCGATCAAGATTTTTACTTGATCATGAAAATATTTTGGGTTATCTTGGTTTACCAAAAATTGAGGATACACAATACCCATGGCTTCAAGTATTTCATGTCGAGGGAATCTTTCACGAATCTCTGAGGAAAGAGATTTTACACTTTCCTTAAAATTATCACTAACAGATTTAACAATGCCGTTAAAATCTTCCTCATTAATAGGTACTTCTTTTTCTAGAGCGCCTGCCAGTGCCTGTCTTACAATGGTACATTGGTATCTCATATCCACGTACACAAGTACATAAGTGCCCGCTTGCATTAAACTGTAAATAGTTATCAGGATTATTCAAATCAGTAATTTTCTGCCACATCAAATAATTTGTGCCTTCTTGTGTTAGATCTAGATATAGATGATCGAGGGCCAAGCATGTAAGTTTATGTAGATTGGCATATTCATAAATATACATTAGTTTGTCTTGGGCTTTCTTCACAATATTGTTCATCTCATCCAACATGGGGAGAAGACTAGCTAAAGACAAGAGTGTCTCTATATCACTTAACCTATGTAAGAGGTCAGGAGCTTTGTCTATTGTATTGTGATGCTCGTACATCACTCCAATCAAGGATTGATATTCTAAAAGAACTCGTTGCGCTGGTCCATGCAGGGAGATCCATCTGGTATCGACATCCTTGAGAAGCTTGTTTCCAGGTATTATTCCCTCAGCAAAATATTGAAATTCAAGGAAACGTTTGGGACTTCGGCAAAAGTATGCGTAGATCTCGCGAACTAGATTTTCAACTTTTGATATTGTAGGAAACTTGCTTACAATTTTGAATGGTAAATTCATTATGTGGGCCATGGAGTGAATGCCAAGCATGTATGGTGCATAAGTAGTTTGTAACTTTGTGCAAAGACCACTCCTTTGACCTTGCATCACTACAGCTCCATCAGCTCCTACACACACCAACTTTTTGGCAATTGTCAACTCATCCATACCTGCAATTTCATTCAAAGATTTCTTGACTAGTTCAAATAGATTTTGCGATGTTGAATTGTCCTTCATTTTACGAACATAAAGAAGATGAGCTTAGCGAACATGTTGTTCTACAGTATACGAATGCATACAAAACCAACAAGTATTGTCTACTGCAGTAACATCATCTAAAGATAATGCAATGAAATTTAACTCTTTTAATTTCTCCTTTAAATCTTGCTTTTCCACTGCAACAAGATAGTTCGCCCATTCCCATCCAGCGTTTATTGACCAATGTGAGAAGGGAAAATGAGGAACACTCAAATAAGATAATAAATCAAAATATTCTGGGTAGTCTGTCATAGGACGCCCCCTGGACAAAATATGAAAAACAACACTCATCTGAACAGTTTTTGACAGATTTGCTACTACCATGGCTTTTCCAAAATGAGCCTCAAGTGTACCTTCACATTTTTTAGTCTTTGACATTCTATGTTTATGCTCTCCATAATCTGCAGCATACTTAACATGAAGACATTCTTCCTTTGATTTCCATCATACGACTATTTGTTCCTTTTCGTCTATAATTTGTTTTTCGTAAACTTTGTCGATATGCTTTTCTATAGTGTCAAGCTTTAGTTGCATCATCTTGTCTCTTCCACTTTTCCAACTACAAATCTTACATCTGACCTCTGTTGCCCTTTCAATTTCATTTTCGTTTGATACCCCCACTGATTCAAGGAATGGGTACTTCGACAACCAACCAATTTAAAAATTCCTTGTCATTTCCCACTCACGCCCCGATTTTGCTTTGCCTTTTCTTTTCTTGCTACCAACATCATCCTCATCCAAGTCGATTATCTCATTCTGGCTATCCAGGGTATCCCTTGGAACATCTTCTACAGTATTGCCATCCTCATTTGATACATTTTGATTTAACACAATGACAATCTCACCTTGACCTTCCTGTGGTGGAAGAGTTGATGATGTATCTCCATCTTCAATAATATTTGGTGGAAGAGTTGATGGTGTAGCTCCACCTTGATCTGATGGATTAGAAGCTTTGCCAATTCCAAAGTAAGACTGTATGGTACCTCCCCGTTTTGGGCATTTTGATGGCCTCCCAGTCTCTTCATTGCCCGCCTGCTCAGGAGTCTTACCCTTGTTGCTTGACATATTGATCTCACTTCGAATAAAAGTTGGAAAAAAATGTCTTCTTGTTTAAGATGGACATACCGACAAAGAATATAGATCCCATTCCCTACTTAAAATTATGTTTAAGATTGAAGCAAGAATTTAAAACAGATAAAGAAATCTTATTATTATAACTAATAGTCTAATAACTAATAACAGTATGAAGAAATGATCACTCACCTTTGAGTCTACGTTTTCGGCTTTCGCTGACTTCTAAATTGAGAAGTAGAACCTCAGAACCGAACAAAATGTGTAAGAACAAATAACAATTTCAATTGTATTTATATCAATCCATATTTGGCAAATTTCGCGGGATTTTGAAATGGTATGTTAAAAATTTGGCGAATCCCGTGTGCTTATACAATGATACCTTGAAATTTTCAAGGCGAAATAGGTCCTCATAAGCAACTATTTATAAATTTTAATTGGCAAAATGGGTCTTCACAAGCAACTATTTGTAAATTTTAATTGGCGAAATGGGTCTTCCTATAATGTTGTGTTAATAGTATTGGCAAATATGTAGGTGACTTTGACATGCTCCCCAAGATTCCAGGCAAAAATATTGATCAGTGCATTTTAAACGCGTATTTTGTTATGGCGAATTTATTGCCTACACATGCCTCATAAAAAAAAATTGTTGGCGAATGGACATGCATTGGATTGATAGTCCGTGAATTCCTAGTGATTTGAACACCTTGCAAATACAGTAGATTCGCCAAATTCGAATTGCCAGATTCCTAGAATTCACCAATTGGCAAAGATTCGCCACTAAAGTTATCCCTGGTGGGGATGAAATAAACTCTTTCAGAAAGCGTTTTGGCAGTTGGAAATTCTTTGTTGTTGAAGCAAAGGGAGCTTCTGGAGGCATCGATATTTTATATAGAGAGGCAATTTTGGAGGTCCAAGAAGTTCGATCAAGAAAATCATGGCAATGGGTAAATGTATTCTTAAGGCAATTGCTTACAAATTTTTATATCATAAATGTTTATGGGCCAAATAACTTTATGGAAATGAGAAGAGTGTGGAGTGAGATCTCAGAGGTGATCTTGAGTAATGGCGACCATTTGTTCCTTCTGGGGGAGATTTTAATGCAATCTTATGACCATCTGAAAAGAAAGGTGGCATTGGATGGTCAAACCAAAAACAAAAAGAGTTTAGTGACTTTGTAGCTGATAACGGCCTCTTTGATATTCAGTTTAATAATGGTGACTTCACTTGGACAAATAGAAGTGGGCTTCTAAATATTGCAGAAAAATTAGATAGATTCTTTATAGCTTGAAACTGGACTAACTTTCATTGGACTTTCCAGGCAGATATTCTTCCCATTACAGGTTCTAATCTCTATCCGATTAGTGTAAGAATCCAAGAAGATATAGTCCCAGATAGATGCCCCTTTAAATTTGAGAAAATATGGCTAAGGGCAGATGGTTTTATAGAATTAGTTGTCAGACGGTGGACAAATGTGTCGATGAGGGATGGAAACAAAGCTTTCATTTTTTTCAAGAAACTCCAATATGTAAAAGAGAAAATAAAGAAATGGAACAAGAGGTTTTTAAAAACATTTTTTCAGAAAAATCTCAAATTTCAACAAGATTTGGGGGTGTTGCACGCAAAATTAATTGAAGGAGGCATGACTAAGGATGATTTTATTTAAGAAGATCTCACCAAACAGTATACAAATATTTTGGCAAGAGAAAAAAAAAATTGGAGGTAGAAATCAAGAGAGACATGGCTCAAGGAGGGGGATCGTAACACAAAAAAATTCCACAACTCGACCAAGGTAAGAAGATCTTTTAATAGAATTTTCTCAATTTAGGATATGCAGGGAAACACCCTAACAGAAAAGGATGAAATCTGTAAAGAAGTTGTGTGTTTCTTTTCAGATGCTTTTATATTTTCACAAAATGATAACCCCCAAGTAGATGAGTTTCTTGACATGATCCCCCTAAGTGTCTTAAAGCCCAGAATGTTGCATTAACAATGGTTGTAACTTTGGAAGAAGTTAAAATTGCCCTCTTTAGTCTAGGAAGTGACAAAGCACTAGGACTAGATGGCTTTCCAGCTTTACTTTTTTAGAAATGGTGGGATGTTCTGACTAATGATATATGGGAAGTAGTAGAGGAATCAAGAAGGGGTGGGTTTGTATTAAGATATTTCAACAATACATTTATTTCCCTTGTACCTAAGAAAGTGGAAGTTGTAACTTTCAATGATTTTAGGCCCATTTCTTTATGTAATACGATTTACAAGGTTATATTGAAGGTAATGACCAACAGATTGAAGTGTGTTCTTGACATAGTAATCTCCCCTAAGTAGAGTGGATTCTCACCAAATAGTTATATTTACAGAGGTGTCATTGTTGCACATGAAGTGATACAGTCTATCCAGATAGCACATACAGAGAAAATATTGATAAAATTAGATATCGGGAAGGCGTATGATGAAGTGAACAGGGATTTCCTACTAAAAGTTCTTAGGAAGTTTGGATTTAGTGAGGTGTGGCTAAAATGGGTCGAAAATTGTATCAAAACTCATCGCTTCTTAGTTCTGATGAATGGAAGCCCGCAAGGCTTCTTTGATTTAGAGAAAGGTTTAAGACAAGGAGACCCAATCTCACCCTTCTTGTTCATTATAATTTTTGAGGCTTTGGGTCGATTGATGGCAAAGAAAAGGAGTGATGGGGTCTAGAAAGGTGTTTAGGTGGCGGAAGGCATTGACTCGCTTTCACATCTGCAGTTTGTGGATGATACCCTCCTAATGGGGGAAGCTTCCTTTAGGGAAGCCAGGGTGATAAAAGGAGTTTTGGATAAATATAGTGAAGCCTCTGGATAGTATATAAATTGGAGAAAATTAGAAATCTATTTCTTCAATATTAAGGGGCAAAATAAAAGGGAGATCTGTTCAAATTTAGGGATGAAGCTGGGCACTGTACCAGGGAAATATCTGGGTATCCCACTATTTGGGGGAGCCAGTAAATCAGTTGTGTGGAAGGAATTGGTGGATTGTTGTCTGAAGTGTATGGATGGATGGAAGAGAAGATGGTTGACTTCAGCTAGAAGGATTTTGATGTTAAAGTCGCTTATCTTTGCCATTCCTATCTTTTTGATGATGTGCCTAAAAATACCGAAGAAAATTATAAAGGTAATAGGTCAAAGGATGCGAATAAATTTCAGGAATGGTGCAAATGAGCAAGATAAGATTCCCCTTCTTTCATGGGAGAAGATCTATATGACAAAGGGCAAGGGTGGTGTAGGTTTGAGAGATTGGAACCTAATGAATGAAGCTTTGGGGGAAAAACTGGTGTGGAACATTTACTCCCAACCTTCTCAGCTATGGGTTCAAATTTTAAAAGCTAATTATCTAGAATCCATGGAAGACAATAGGATCCTTACTATGCATAATCCCCCTACTGGATCTGCTATTTGTAATTTTATTATTTCCTATCATCAAGTAATAATAGATCATTTAACATGGTAGATTGGAAATGGTTTCAAGGAAAAAAATTGGCAGGATTTGTGGGTTGGTTTTCTAGTTTTGAAAGAAAATGAAAATTTGTAGGAAGTTTGAAATTGGTTTACACAAAATTAGGGTGAAAAGGTTAGTGACTACTTGGAATTCAAAGAGGATGTTCTACAAGGTGAATGGGGATGGAAATCTATCCAAAATTTTGGTTTATCAAATAGGCAGTGAGATATCATGCAGGAGATTCTAAATTCTGAAAAAATTGTGAGGTCAACCTGTGAAGATAAAGTAGTTTGGTGTGGAGCAACAGATGGAAAATACTCGATTAAGTTGGGCTACCAATTTTTGGATGTTGGAGCAAGGGGTGAAGAGTGGTCGGTTGATTTATGTTGGGGGAAATAATGTCTACCTAAAGCGGGAACCTTTGCATGGCTGGCAATCAGAGGTCGTATATTAACAGGGGAAAGAAGAATGCGTTTGGGTTTTTGTGGACCCTCGAGGTGTGTTATGTGTGCAAAGGTGGAGGAAATGATGGACCGTCTATTGCTTCAATACAAAATGGTTACTTCTTGTTGGGATATGCTATTGAAGTCTTTAGGATGGCATGAGCCTCTACCAAACACTTTAAAGAAAGTATTTGAAGGGTGGCCAATGCAGAAGAAGAAATCGACACTCTCATGCATATGGAAGATAAGCCCATCTATATTAATTTGGGAAGTTTGGAAAGAAAGAAATAGAAGAATTTTCCTAGAAAAAGAAGAGACATTAGATAGACTGAAGTTTAGAATTAATCATAATTTGGAGGAAGTGGTAGGAGTAGAAGCATCATCCTTTTTCAATCCGAAGATCCCCTTTACTTTGGAGGATAAACGTATTAGGGCCTAGTGGCCTGGAATTTGACTAAGGCCTGTTAAGGGGCCTGGTTGGGTTAATCCAACTTCAAAGGTTTTAGAGGTGGTAAAATGGGAAAAACCAATGGAGGAATGATGGAAGGTAAAATTTGATGGGGCTTCAAAAGTAAACCCTGGACCCTTAGGGGTAGGTATTATTGTTTGTGATTGGAGTGGAAATGTTTTGGCCTTAGGAGCAATGAAGTTGGAGGAAGGGACTAACAATGTGGTTGAAGCAGCAACAACCTTAATGGCAATCAGACTAGTTGGGAAGCTAGGGGCAACAAGGGTTCATTTGGAGGGTGATTCTATGGTAATCATCCAAGCAGTAATGAAAGGAGGTATCGAAGCTTGGCATCTGCAAGGAGTGATTAGAAAAATCAATGAAGAACTGACATTCTTTGATACTTTAAAGTAAGTCATGTAAGGAGAGCTGGAAATATGGAAGCAGATATCCTTTCAAAATGGGCATTAACATTTGCAGAGGTTGGTGAAATAAGAATTGAGGATCTGAGTCAAATAGATTTGGAGGAAGATCCCAATGATGCATTAAATTTAGGAGGGAGTTAATGTTAGAGAATAAAGGCATGATTTTGAAATTTTTGATGCAAGTGAAGAATTTGTGTTGAGTTGGTTGCCCCACTAGACGTATGTTCAACATTGAAGGTGAAGGCTAGAAATGTGATGTGTATTAAATATACACATCTCAGATTTCTCAATGCTTCTTGGTTTTGGTGGCAAAGAAAGGACACAGGTAAGCGAAGGTAGGTGGCTTTGAAACCAGAGTGAAAGAGAAAAAATTGAGGCTTCGAGGAGAAAACTAAATCCATTTTTCGGTAAAGCAATAGAGAAGAGGTTAAGAGGAATGTTATTCTTCAAGAATGAGAAAGTGGCGCAATCAGTCCAGTTAATTCTAGGAAAAGGCTTTGGAGACCTGAAGCATAGATACCAAATGAATATGGACGTATACTCATTGATCATGGTGTGGGGTTTAGACTTGGGAGAGTCAGTGGAGGAGATGAGAAGAGTGATGAAAGCTCTAGTGCATGAGGATTTCTTAGAGAACTTGGAAAGTATCCTGGAATAAGCCATACCAAGCAAAGGATTGGACTTGAGTGAGGGAATGAAAGATGAAGATTCTGAAGAAGTCGAGATGTATCAACCTTTCATTCAATGGCTAGAAGGAAGAATCAAAGCCCAGTGGAGGGAAGGAGTGGACCATGGGTGGAAAGCACTAAAGCTTTATGTGAAATTAATGGAGGTCAAGGAGGTAATTGTGAAACTCAAAGCTGAAGCTAGAGCAAAAATGTTGAAGAAGAAAGGGTTACGTCCAAGGAAGAAGCAGAAATTGATAAAGGAAAAAAATCCAATGTACTTGGGTAGCACGTCTGAAACCTTTGTGTAACCACAAATGTTTGAATTTTTATTTTTGTGTGTTGTTTTTGTCTTGTTATCTGAGGTAGAATTTCTAGGTTTAAGCCCATGTTTACCATAGGAAATTGAGAACAATTTGGGGATTGGGTAGTAGTTGTTAAAGGATAAATTTATAAAATCCATAGAAATTTTGAGAACTATTATGTAATAAAATGCGGTAGGGGGGAATGATTTTTGCTGAAAGTGTTTACTCAACAGACAATCTTGGAAGGTAGCTGGTAGGGTTTGCTTTCCAGAAGACAATGTAACTTATAGTCAAAACCAAATCAAGCAAGAAAGATGGTGAGTGTATGACTTCCACTCTAAATTTTGGGTGATGAATACTTTGGCCAAAGTAGTGTAATTTTCCACTATTACACTGTCAATTCACTATGATCTAGTTATGCATACTAGGTCAGGATTGTCGTACATGTAGGTTGTAGCCACTGTATGGAATTTATAGTTATGTAGGACACTACACCGTGCTCAGGAAAGGCTATTATTAATGTGGTTATCAAACCAATCTCTTCACCGAAGGGTAGGGCCATCTTACTAGTTAGGTAGATGTGTGGGGGACCGCAATAGTCTATGGATGTCAAAAAAGCACTTAAGTGATTCTCTCCCTCATACATGGTGGCTAAGATTTCAAGATTTGAGGAAGGATATCCAAATCATTTGTATTTCTAGTATCAGTAAGCTTGTATAAGCTATGTATGTAATCATGTATCCATTTCTTTGGAAAATTTTAAATGTACAATGTTATCAAAATATTATGTAATATGAAACCATTACTTTTGGATTTTATAATATTTCATTGTAATGCAATGGGAAATTTTGGAAAGAAGTTATTTCAAATGTGCATATTATTATGTTTTGAAAAGAAAAAAATTATTGCTTAAGTGTTAGCACCATAAATTATTCACGTGTGGGTAAAACATAGTAAAACTAATGGGTAGAAGAATGGGCATGTTACACTTCTAACAAAATTTTTTTTTATCGGTAATAATAGTTTATTTTATTAATAATATATCAGCATATTATATACCCAGGTTAAACTCTTTCCCCATGGATTATCCTAACCTCAAGAATAACCATACTAACCCTCTATGTTAACTATGATTCTAGCTAAGGTACTTTCAAAACATCAATATATTCTACACATGTATAGTATAGACAAACTACATATAGTTTAAATAATAATACAATCATATAACATCCCATAAAGGATATATGTAAAGTAACTCAACAAAGAGGTATCAAAAAACAAGGTTTAAACAAGAACCATACAATATTTCTTCAAAGTAAGGAAGTAACTCTTATTCAAAGCTACAAACACATATTTTAATCATCCCTTTTCAACAAAGTATTCATAATCAAATAAATTTTCAAACATAATAAACATAATAGAATAAAAATCAACATGCATGTATCTAGAAAGCTCTAATTGCCAAATCTGGTTCCCTAGCTCAATCACCATAAAACAGCTTGCAAAATCCTTCAATATTCAACCTATCACAACTCTAGCTCCTCTCAAAAAACTCTCGAACTCACACTAAAAACTTAAACACAAAAAATGTAGCAAAATGGAAACGTATAAATTAGATTAGAAAAGATTGTAACAAATGGTAAAGGTTGCACCTCTATATATACCAAAATTTGAGCATCTAAAGGCTACAAACTAGCTCACAATTCCACCACCTTCCTATGCACCTGTGCAATGACTCAACTTAACTAACTCACAGCTTGCAACACATGATAGTTCTTGCTTTTCAAATGATTGAGTCAACTCAATTCAAAATATAACAAGACTCTTTTACTAATTCAAGGGATGGTGACACTTAACAACAAGTTTCCTTCTTGGTTTACAAGTCAAATTCCTTCTTATATTTCTACTAAGTTTTACATTGACTAAGTCTCATGGTTATGATATTGCTTTCCAAACTTAAGCGCAGTTAAAATACTTCTTATGCATTTCATTCACTTTAGCATTGGTGCTACATTTCGTATACCGGTACCCTTTAAGATAGCGTGGGTAAAGACTATTTCCACCTTGTTAAAAACTGCATTCACTTTCATTTGCAACGTGTAAACAACACTCCTATTTCATGCCTGATTTTTAGTCTTTGTTCACTTAGTCATATGCTTGCTTTATGTGCAATTATAAGATCTTAGCCACAATGCTTATATATATATATATATATGATAGTGCTTCATAATGTATAATGCACGTTTAAAGTGTAAGACAACAGTGCTTGCTTTATTCAAAGCATTTCAATTAACACTAGATCTATATCATATAAATATATATATATATATATGATATATAGTTATTTCCACATAGGTATAAAATACATTTATTTCAATTCAAATACATATATTTACACATATATCAAATGACTATATATGTTTATATGCATATATATGTATATTAATATTTATGCATGTACTTTCCCATTAACGTAATTACATTCATATATATATCATTATCTTGATATTCATAGTTAAACACATATAATCACATACCCATCAATTGATGCATATACATGAATGTGTATATATATACATGTCTCATTTTTCCAAATGATACTCCCATGTATATGTGTTATTCGTTCATGAGCATTTGTAGGTACATCTACTTGTGTATACTCATGCACACATATACTCACATGTATGAGTTATCATGGACATATACACATGTACATATATACATTCGATTTATATACTTCATCAATTATACAAATATAACCACAAAAGAAGAATTTTCACCTAATATAAAGACTCAATCATATATCCCTAGTTAAGACATTTACTGAACAAGACCATAAACCCATACAAAACACTCGGAATCAAGATTGAAGGTTACTCACCAATTACTTGAACCATTTGACTCAACTAGCCCAATCTAGGACGTGAGTGTGTGTATGCTTGGTTGGGCTTATTAAGCGTTACCAAACCAAGTTCTTCTCCTGAGTGATACTCCCCATCTCTTCTGGAGGCTTAAATCTATTCTTGCATCCAGCTTACTATATTGCAACAATAGTTAGCCAATAACAACACATTCATATGCATCATATATATTTTATATTCTTTAAATGATTTAAGACATCATATTGAATTGCACATTCATTCTCCATATTTCCAAGATTCGTATACAAAGCACAAACCTATATATATATACTTAAAGCATTTTCACCCAACATGGTAAAAGTAAATAAACAATAACACAATGGGATGTGACATATTCTCCCCCTTGTGAATCATCATCCCCGATGCTTTTAAGTATCAAATACGATCATAAAGTATAAATATAACATAAAACATCACATCATTTTTTAAGAACTTTCAAATTCATGCAAAACATGAGGACACTTTTTCTTCATCTCAGAATATTCCTCCCAAATGGCAGAATCTTCTGCATACTAGTCCCACTAGACTTTGCATTATAGAACCTCTATGTTTCATAAGCAAAGCTTACATGTTATGAGCTCTTTGAGAGGCTCGATGGTTACCATTCCTAGGTCTTGTACCTGTAAAAAATTCCAATCAATAACATAGTTATCCCCTAGTATATACTTCTTAAGGTATGGGACATGAAATACGTTGTGTATCCTAGCAAGAGTTGGTGGCAGAGCAATTCGATACACTACAGATTTGACTTATTCGAGGACCTCAAAAGGACCTACATAATGCGGAGCTAGTTTGGATGACTTTCCAAACTTGATGGAACTTTTGTGAGGTTTAACTCTCAACAAAACCTTATCCCCAACTAAAAATTTTTTGGGTACCCACTTAGAATCTGCATAATTTTTTTTCTTATCATTAGCTTTTGCTAATCTTTGCTTGATAGTACCAGCTTGTTCCTCCATTTTTGACAACATTTATGTCCCTCGGCTTATCATATCCTTTAGCTTATCCCATCTTATAGGAGTTCAGCATTTTTGGCCATACAATGCTTCAAATGGAGACATTTTGATTGTAGAATAATAAGAATTTTTATACGAAAATTCAACCAAATGTAGGTAATCTTCCCACTTGTATTTTTGATCCGTGCAATACATTCTTAAAAGATTCTCTAACACTTGGTTCGCTCTTTCAGTTTGACCATCCGTTTTTGGATGATATGTTGAACTTATGTTTAATTGAGTTCCAAGCGAAGAAAACAAGGTTTGCTAAAACCTAGATGTCACACAAGCATCCCTATCCAAAATAATCTTCTCAGGAAATCCATGCAACCTAAACACCTCTTGAATAAACTTCCTAGGTATAACAGGAGCTCCATTGGTCAAATTCCCTAGAATGAAATGAGACACCTTTGTAAGCTTATCCACTACTACCAAAATGACATTATGCTTATTCCTTGGCATATGTAGACCTTGCACAAAGTCCATGCTAATGCTTTCCATTTACTTTTTGGAACTTCATGAGGATACAAAAGACCTGTAGGGTGATGATGTTTTGCCTTCACCTTCTGACACTCTAAGCAACTTGCTACAAATCTTGTAGCATCCCCTTTCATTCCCTTCTAGAAATATAATGGTTTTACAACATCCAACATCTTGGTTACACTAGGATGTCCAGAGTATGGTGCATTATGAACTTCTTTCCATACCAAGTTCCTCAATTATTCAGCATTAGACAGATATATTTTTCCCTTAAACCTTAGTAATCCATTAGGCTCAAATTGGAATCCTTCATACCTTGAATCTTGTGGGTTAGCCGAGAGTGCTTTCTTGACTTGCTCATAATACTTGTCACCGTTGGATTTCTACAACACTTGACTCTTGAAGCCAATTTGAATTGATACCATTAAGGTGATATGCCTTCTACAACTTAGAGCATCTGCAACCTGATTTCCATTCCCCTTGATATAATTAATGTTAAATTCATAGTTTGATATCAATTCCAATGACCATCTCCTTTGTCATGCATTTAGATTAGGTTGGGTAAACAAATATTTTAGACCGTGATGATCAATCTTCAACTCAAAAGGTTTTCCCAATACATAGTGTCTCCACATCTACTATGCATGGACAACTGCTGCTAATTCCAAATCATGTGAAGCATAATTTTTCTCATACGACTTCAACTTTCTTGACTCATAGGCTATGGCTTGCCCATCCTACATCAACACTCCACCTAGACCTTCACCTAATGCATCTATGATGACAATAAAGTTACCGTCTGAATCGGGTACCTTCAATATCGAAGTTGTGGTAAATTTATCCTTTAGTTGATCAAATGCCACTTGACACTTCTCAAACCACTCAAACTTCTTCCCCTTCCTTTGCAATGACATTATAGGAAAAGCTATCCTCAAGAATTTTGCAACAAAATTTTGGTAATACGCAACTAGATCCATAAAACTTCTAACTTTTGGCATGTTCTTGGGCACTAGCCACTCTAGAACAGCTTTGATTTTTGTTGGATCTACTTCAATTCCATTAGTCAAAATCACATGACTCAAATACTATAATTTCGTTTGAAAGAAGGTACACTTAGAGATTTTTCCATACAGTTTATGTTCTCTTAACCATTGAATTACAATCTCTAAATGTTTACAATATAGATAAACTTGTAAGACCACCTAATGAGTGGTCACTAAAGGCTAAAAGATTAAAATTATCATGCAAGTATACTCTAGGGATATTAAGAAAGAAGTGAATAAAATTGTATGCAAGATCAATGAATGTGCACTATAAGAATTATGAGGAACATTAAACCATTGCAAAGCCTCATCAATCTATGTTTTTCTTTAAATACAAAAATTATGAACATATCTTCATGTGCATGGTCATAATATATGAAGAAAAGTGGTTATATATGGAATTATGTACTTTGATCTCCATTAAAGCCATCAATGGTTGGATATCCAATGGTATATTATGCACTATGAAGAGTAGGATCCAAGACATCACGAGACATTAAAATGTATTTATTTATATCACTGTCATGAGTTACTTGTGACAAATTATCATCCTTACCCATACCAAAATCATATTTAAGAGGTAACAAAGCATGTTTATCAATCAAGAAAGCATCACTCATGTTCTCATTAGAGAAAGTGTGAACCAATAGGAGCATATACATAGGAGAATCCAATGACGTAGAATAATTACTATCATGAGATGTATGAAAAATATCATCAATAAGTATAATATCATCACAAGAATCATGATCCCTATATGTATTAATAGAAGTTGGGGCAAATGAATTTAATAATTGTAGCATCAGTTCACTAATAATATGTGCATTAGGAAAATAAAACATACTATTGATGTACCAAAATAATTAAGCATCAATAACATCAATGGGTTCATCATGGTTTGCTTAAAAAATGTCATTATCACGAAACAAAGAAACACCATGCAAGGGGGAAGAAAAAGAAGATACATCACATAGACAAGAATTATATGCTTCTTCATTAGATGTATCATTAAAAGAAGGAAATTTACTCAAGGAAAAATACATGATCAACATTATTTGAACATGAGAATCACTATCACTAGTCATAGGAAAAGTATAATCAATACAAAGCTCATGGACAAGTGAAGTGAAAGCATCCAAGGGAGAAGGAAAAATAGTGGCAAGTTCCATAAGGATGAAAATTCACATATACAATGAAATAATGCATCCATTGAACACACACCGCTATCATTGTGGTAGGACATGATGTTAAGGATCAAAGAATTATCTAACAAATTGCAATAACACACTGAAATCCTTGATACATGTATGAATGGAAGCTAAAGGCAAGGTTATGGGAATCCATGATTAAGATATTGTAATGAAAATAATACAATGGAGGATCCACCTAGTGATAATAATTAATTGCCAAACCTTAGATAAAGCACTAAATACACAAAAAGTAATCAATTTTGAAAAACGATGTGAAAAGTTAGTGCAGTTTGATCTAAAACTCATTAAAAAATAAAAAAAAATTGAAACTCATTTAGAAATCAAAATTCTACACTAAAAGATAGGCATGGAAGTGTCAAATTCACCAAAATGTACAAGAAAATAAAATAACCCTACAATTATATCTATTTAAGTTTAATTAACAATAAATCGATAGAAGTTAAAACTTGTATATCTATTATCTAAGAATGAATTGGATACGATGTATTAGTTCAGATAAAGAATAGACATGTGCTTAAATAAATTTAGAGAGATTAGAAGAACAATGTGGATTTTGACTGTTGTAATGTTGTAACAAAAATATGATATGTGAAATCTTTAACAAAATACATGATTAGAATTTTTCAACAACCAAGACATTAGAGTTTGAGGGACTAGGATACGATCACACTAAACATTAGATCAAGCTCATGTGGTTATATTTCTTCAATACTTTTATAAATTGTTTGGTTATTGTATAACTAGTGTAAGGGAAATAATGTAGTGATAAAGAGCCCCATTAGGAATTTTCTATGTGATTGTTGAAGTGTTAAACTTCTTTAAGTTTGTGTTGAATTGTTAAAATTATTTAGGTCTTAGTCAATCTCCTAGGTTAAATTAATAATAATGAAAAGAGATAATAGTGGCAATGAATTTCAATAGATTGATTGTTGAGTGTTGTTAAACTCTTATGCAACCATATGTGTGAATGTATCTGATAAATGAATTTGTGATCAACTTTGATTATGATGTCAATTTGATTATAGCTCAAGTTAGATACCAACAAATGATTACTGACATCTAATTCTTGTGAGAGGACAAATACTCATGTTTTTTAATACTTTGTGATCTTTAATTATTTTGATTCTTATTATGAAAGTGGCATTGGATGATTGCACAACCCTAGATACAAAATTTAAACATTTTGGGACCCAAAGTAACATATATCACATTGTTAGCCTTGAAAAGAAATAATTTAAAATTTTGAAACTAGGGACAAGATTGTGCCCATGATCTAGTGTAGAGGATATAATCATAAGTGCAATTTCTTCTAGGATGGGAAAATTGATAGGAACCAAGTTCTAAACAAAGAGACTAGATATGAGAGTGTTAAGTTCAAGCTTGAGATTAGTCAAAATACCAAAAGAGCCAGATTATGTCTTATAATTATGCATCAAATACATTCATGCAAAGTGGTGTATAATATAGAGGTGAAAAGGACCAAGTATGCACTTTTCTCTTTTGTAACAAGGTAGAGGACCTAATCATTATGCATGCTAGCTTTGCAACCTTCAAGATTCTAAATGGTAAGTTTATTTTTCATGAAAATTTCATTGTGCCTATATTGGTGAGTTAAGTGTTTAAAGCTATTATTTGAGTCCAATTCATTAGTTGTGTTGCCACATCAACTACATATTTATATTGATTTGTTATTAAATATGAGTTTTGAACAAAGTGATATTACATATCAAAGTGTTAAGTTCAAGCTTGATGTTAGTCAACATACCTAAAGATCAAAAGTATGCATCATAGACATCCACACTAAGTGGCATAAAACATAGAGGTGAAAAGGGCCAAGTATGTGCTTTTCTCTTTTACACTAGGGGAGAGAAGCTAATCATTGCATATGATAACTTCGTGATCTTCAAGCTTTTAAATGCTAAGCCAAATTTCTATGAAAAATTTAGTATGTCTCTATTGGTGAGTTAAGATCTTAAAGCTACTATTTGGGCTCAAGGCATAAACAATGTAGTCGCATCAACTAAGTCTTTATTCAACTGTCTAAAAATGCCACCAACAACAAAAATATTAGACTAAAACATGTCCATCAATTCATGTTATTACGTCTTATGTGTCATTATGTGACTAGTTGTTTCTTTGATGTGACTTGTGAAAAATGAAACTTTTTGTACATTTTATAGGTAAAGACAATACAGTTACTAGTCCTTAACTTTACAAGTATTATGTAAAAGAAAAAGAGAGACTCCTTCTTATATAAAAACATAAAACACACTAAAATTGAGACCTCTCCCCTATCGAACATTACAAATAAATTATAAATATTAATGAATAAATGAATAATTTTTAATAACGTCCACAAATCCAAACAATAATGGACCGCAAAAGTACATCACACAATATCTTATTAACCAATTACATTATAGACTATTAATTGTAATATTTATTATTGTTAAAATATAGCTCCGGTATGGTTTGGAGTTGAAAAACACAGTATCAACGTGTCCTCACCATGTGGCTTGACCCGTCTTCCTTCCTTCATTATTCCCAGAGCAAAAATTCAAGCCATCGCTGTCACGAAATATGGCCATGTTTAGGGCTATTTCGCGGATTAAGGAAAGCCACAAAAAATGTGGAATACAAAGAACATTTTTCATGTTGCCATTTATTTTTCATGCCTTTATTTTGGAGATGCTTCAATAAAGTTTCATTATTAGCATCTTGAACATAACCATTATGGTACACATATAAATATATACATTTTAGAACTATTATCTCATTATGATTCTTTTGAAATAAAATAAAATTGAACTAATATATTTTTATTGGAGTGCTAAGATAAAGTATCATATGTTTACAAATTATGTCATTTATGTTCATTTTGAAGTAAACAATTACATTATTATTTTTCATTTTTTCGTGTGTATCATTATTATGTGATGTGTTAGTTATATTCTTGATCTTTTGGGTAAAACCAACATGTTTCCTATGACTTAAATTCAAAGGATTCAAATTACCCACTTCTATTTGATCACGTTGTTGAGTTACCAAAATTTGATTACATTGCCATCAATATCCTCAACTTGAATCAGCTTGTTATCAACTAGATCTTGTATTTTATGCTTTAGTGCAATGTGTCCACCTGTAGTATGTTCACATATTTGATCATAATCACAAATCCATTAGCACCAAAAAGTTCTTTGGGATACACCTAAACTTGTCAATTAGCTTAATGAGATGTAAGGTGATAAAGTTGTAGATCTCTAAGTAGTAGATTTATGTGAGTTCAGGAACCACCAATCTAGCGAACCTTCTAAATTCCTTTGATTTTGCTTGGATAACTTTGTCATAAGAAGTGCTAGTATTGAGATAATGTGTAGCACTATGTAAGATAATGGGATAAATATTGGAGATAAAATGATAATCACATTTACTATAGTCCCAAAAATATTATATAATGTGAAGATATGCAATATTCCTTAGGAGACTCATTATGGAGCTGAAGATAATGTATCATTAGAAAATATAGATGAACTCGTAAGACTGCCTAATGGGTGGTAACTAGAGGTTAGAAGATTAGAATTGTTGAGCAAGTATACTCTAGGAAGAGCAAGATTAATGAATGCGCACTATAAGGATTATGAGGAACATCAAACCATTGCAAAGCCTCATCAATTACAAAGACTCTCTAAATACATTCATTATGAACATATCATCATGTGCATGGTCATAATATATGAAGAAAATTGATTTTATATGTAAGTATGTACTTTAATCTCCACTAAAGTCATCAATGATTGGATCTCCAATTGTATATACACTATAAAGAGTAGGATCCAATACATCATGAGACATTGAAATATTTACATTTATATTGCTGTCATGAGTTACTTGTGACAAATTATCATCGTTAACCATCTCAAAATCATGTTTAAGAGGTAATAAAGCAAGTGAGAATCACTAATATTCTTATTAGAGAAATCTTCAAGAAACCATGATTTAGTGGGAGTGTACATAGTAGAATCCAATGATATAGAAGAATTACTATCCTAATATACATGAAAATAATCATCAATAGGTGTAATAATATCACCACAAGAATCATGATCCCTAGATGTATCAATAGAAGTTAGGGAAAAGGAACTAAATATATGTATCATTATTTCACTAATAATATGTGCATTAGGAACATGAAACATACTATTGATGTACCAAAGAATTAAGCATCAATAACATCAATGGGTTCATCATGGGTGGCTTAAAAAAATGTTATTGTGAGACAAAGCAACACCATACAAGGAGGAAGAAAAATAATATACATCACATAGGCAAGCATCATATACTTCTTCATTGATGTACCATGAGAAGAACGAAAGTACTCAAGGAAAGGTACATGATCAATATTAGATTCATGAAAATCACTATAACTAGCTATATGAAAAGTATAATCAATATAAATCTCATAGAAAAGTGAAGTGAAAGCATCCAAGGGAGAAGGAAAAGTAGTGGCAAGTTCCATGAAGGATGAAAAGTCACATATACAATGAAATAATACATCCATTGAACATGCACCACTATCATTGTGGTAGGACATGATGTTAAGGATCAAAGGACAATCTAACAAATTGTAAGAACATGTTGAAATCCTTGATACATACATGAAAGGAAGATAAAGGAAACGGTCTGTGGGAATCCATGATTAAGATATAGTAATGAAAAGAATACAATGGAGGATCCACAAAGTGATAATAATTAATAGCTTGACCTTAGATAAAGCAATAAATACACGAAAAGTAATCAAGTTTGAAAAATGATGTGAAAATTTAGTGCACTTCAATTTAAAAATCATTAAGAAATCAAAACAATCTAAAATTCATTTAAAACCAAGATTCTACTCTAACTTGGATGGGCATGGAAGTGTCAAGTTCACCAAAATATTGGAAATAAAATGACCCTACAATTATATCTATTTAAGTTTAATTAATAATAAAAAAGTAAAGTTAAATCTTGGATTTTTATGAGCTAAGAATGAACTAGCTAAGATGTATTAGCTTAAACAAAAAATAGACATGTGCTAAACTGAAATTTAGAGAGATTATTTAAGCATAGTGTAGATTTTGATTATTGTAATGTTGTGACAAAAACATGATACATGAAATATCTAACTAAATAAATGATCAAAAGCTTCCAACAACCAAGATCTTAGAGTTTGAAGAACTTAGATAGGACCACACCAATCATTAGATCAAGCTCACATGGTTATATGGTTATATTTCTTCAATACTTGTATAGATTGTTTGGTTAATGTATAGCTAGTGTAAGGGAAACAATGTGGTGATAAAGAGCCCCATTAGGAATCTACTATATGATTATTGAAGTGTGAAACTTCTTTAAGTTTGTGTTGAAGTGTGAAACTTATTTAAGTCTTAGTCAAGCCCTTAGATTAAATTAACAACACTGAAAAGAGATAATAGTGGCAATGAATGTCAATCAAGTAATCATTGAGCGTTGCTAAACTCTTATTCAACCATGTGTAGATGTATCTAAAAAAAAAATTGGTGATTAGCTTTAATTATGGGGTTGACAATGAATGTCAATTTGATTATATCTCAAGCTGGATGTCAACATATAGTTACTGATGTATAATTCTTGCAAGAGGAGAAATATCCATGTTTTTGAAGAACTTGTAGTCTTTAATTCTCTTGAATCTTATTGTGAAAGAGTCATTAAATGAACTATTTAAATGTGCAACCCTCAAAATTTAAACATTTTAATACTTATTAATTGAATAGATGAATAATTTTAATAATATCCACTAAACCAAACAATCTATAAAAATCACACATTTACATTATAGACTATTAATTGTAATATTTATTAGTGCTAAAGTATAGCTCTCGTTTGGTTTGAAGGGCAGCGCAATGAAAAATCTTGTAGTTGGAAGAGGCCCTAAATATCTAGAACCAGGCCGTATATCCCACACAGATACTTCAAAAGGAGAATCGAAACACAGCCTCGCATTTGGAGTTGAAACACAGAGTGCCACGTGTCCTCGATATGTGGCTTGACCTGTCTTCCCTCCTTTGATTATTCCCAAGCAAAAATGCAGCCATCGCTTTCACAAAGTATGGCAATGTTTAGGGCTATTTCGCGGATTAAGGAAAGCCACATAAAATCTGGAATTTTTCCCTTCAATGACGTCAAATTACTTTGACATAAGAAGTGCTAGTATTGACATAATGTGTAGCACTATGTTAGATAATGGGATAAATGTTGGAGATATAATGATAATCACATTTATTATAGTCTCAAAATATTATATAATGTGAAGATATGTAATATTCTTTAGGAGATTCATTATGGATATCTGAAGATAATGTATCATTAGAAAATATAGATGAACTCGTAAGACTGTCTAATGGGTAGTAATTAGAGGTTAGAAGATTAGAATTGTTGGGCAAGTATACTCTAGAAAGAGCAAGATTAATGAATGTGCACTATAAGAATTATGAGGAACATCAAACCATTGCAAAGCCTCATCAATTAAAAAGACTCTAAATACATTCATTATGAACATATCATCATGTGCATGGTCATAATATATGAAGAAAATTGATTTTATATGTAAGTATGTACTTTAATCTCCACTAAAATCATCAATGATTGGATCTCCAATTGTATATACACTATAAAGAGTAGGATCCAATACATCACGAGACATTGAAATATTTACATTTATATCCCTATCATGATTTACTTGTGATAAATTATCATCGTTAACCATCTCAACATCATGTTTAAGAGGTAATAAAGCAAGTGAGAATCACTAATATTCTTATTAGAGAAATCTTCAAGAAACCATGATTTAGTAGGAGCGTCTATAGTAGAATCCAATGATATAGAAGAATTACTATCCTAATATACATGAAAATAATCATCAATATATGTAATAATATCACCACAAGAATCATGATCTCTAGATGTATCAATAGAAGTTAGGGAAAAGGAACTAAATATATGTATCATTATTTCACTAATAATATGTGCACTAGGAACATGAAACATACTATTGATGTACCAAATAATTAAGCATCAATAACATCAATGGGTTCATCATGGGTGGCTTAAAAAAATGTTATCGTGAGACAAAGCAACACCATACAAGGAGGAAGAAAAATAATATACATCACATAGGCAAGCATCATATACTTCTTCATTGATGTATCATGAGAATAACAAAAGTACTCAAGGAACATTACATGATCAATATTAGATTCATGAAAATCACTATAACTAGTTATATGAAAAGTATAATCAATATAAATCTCATGGAAAAGTGAAGTGAAAGCATCCAAGGGAGAAGGAAAAGTAGTGGCAAGTTCCATGAAGGATGAAAAGTCATATATACAATGAAATAATACATCCATTGAACATGCACCACTATCATTGTGGTAGGACATGATGTTAAGGATCAAAGGAAAATCTAACAAATTGTAAGAACATGTTGAAATCCTTGATACATACATGAAAGGAAGATTAAGGAAAAGGTTTATGGAAATCCATGATTAAGATATAGTAATGAAAAGAATACAATGGAGGATCCATTAAGTGATAATAATTAATAGCCTAACCTTAGATAAAGCAATAAATATATGAAAAGTAATCAAGTTTGAAAAATGATGTGAAAATTTAGTGCACTTCAATTTGAAAATCATTTTAAGAAATCAAAACAATCTAAAATTCATTTAAAACCAAGATTCTACTCTAACTTGGATGGGCATGGAAGTGTCAAGTTCACTAAAATATTGGAAATAAAATGACCCTACAATTATATCTATTTAAGTTTAATTAATAATAAATAAGTAAAGTTAAATCTTGGATTTTTATGAGCTAAGAATGAACTAGCTAAGATGTATTAGCTTAAACAAAAAATAGGCATGTGCTAAACTGAAATTTAGAGAGATTATTTAAGCACGATGTGGATTTTGATTATTGTAATGTTGTGACAAAAACATAATACATGAAATATCTAAATAAATAAATGATCAAAAGCTTCCAACAACCAAGATCTTAGAGTTTGAAGAACTTAGATAGGACCACACCAATTATTAGATCAAGCTCACATGGTTATATTTCTTCAATACTTGTATAGATTGTTTGGTTAATGTATAGCTAGTGTAAGGGAAACAATGTGGTGATAAAGAGCCCCATTAGGAACCTACTATGTGACTATTGAAGTGTTAAACTTCTTTAAGTTTGTGTTGAAGTGTGAAACTTATTTAAGTCTTAGTCAAGCCCCTAGATTAAATTTACAACACTGAAAAGAGATAATAGTGGCAATGAATGTCAATCAAGTAATCATTGAGTGTTGCTAAACTCTTATTCAACCATGTGTAAATGTATCTAAAAAAACAATTTGTGATTAGTTTTAATTATGGAGTTGACGATGAATGTCAATTTGATTATATCTCAAGTTGGATGCCAACATATGGTCATTGATGTATAATTCTTGCAAGAGGAGAACTATCCATGTTTTTTAAGAACTTGTGGTCTCTAATTCTCTCAAATCTTATTATGAAAGTGTCATTAGATGAGTTCTTTAAATGTACAATCCACAAAATTTAAACATTCTAATACTTATCCATTGAATAGATGAATAATTTTAATAATGTCCACTAAACCAAACAATCTATAAAAATCACACATTTACATTATAGACTATTAATTGCAATATTTATTATTGTTAAAATATAGCTCTCGTTTGGTTTGAAGGACAGCGCAATAAAAATCTTGTGGTTGGAAGAGGCCCTAAACATCCGATTGATTTATTTATTTTAATAACATCCACAAGACCAGCCAATCTATAAGACCCACAGAAAGAAACTTTAAAAGAAGAATGGAAACACAGCTTCGCATTTGGAGTTGAAACACAGAGTGCGGACGTGTCCTCAAGATGTGGCTTGACCCGTCTTCCCTCCTTTGATTATTCCCAGAGCAAAAATGCAGCCATCGCTGTCACGAAGTATGGCAATGTTTAGGGCTATTTCGCGGATTAAGGAAAGCCACATAAAATCTGGAATTTTTCCCTTCAATGACGTCAAATTACATACCAGATCTGTCAATGCACGCTATATTTGGTACATAACTTCTTCTCCACTCCACTCACTCCACCTGCTCAATTGCTGGCCATACCAATCGGGCTTCACAATTTTGCACTCAACAAGGACGCCCAATTTCTTCTTCTTTACGCCTTAAAATCCATTCCGCTGGCCCCCTTTACTGCAGAAGCCTGTGAGCTCGGAAACCCATTTCGATGGCGGTGGGGAGGAAGAGGGTGATGCGGTGCGAGCTGTGCAGTAAAGAAAGCGCGCTGCACTGCGAGGCGGACTGTGCAAATCTGTGCTGGGAATGCGATGCGAAGGTGCATTCAGCAAATTTCTTGGTTGCAAGGCATTTCAGAATTGTTTTGTGTTGCCAATGCAATGGACACACTCGCACGGCCATTTGCGGGGCTTGCCCGAGGGCGGAGTTTAGCCTGTGCGGGGCCTGCGCAGAATTGGGCGATAAAAGGCAGAATGCGGACATGAAAGTGCTCGCAGTTCTGAAACGGTGGTACAGAGTGCTGAATCTGAGTAGCCCGTCTACGGTTTCTTTAGCCATGCATTTGGTGGAAAAAGGGCGGCTCAAGCTGGGGAACTTGTTTACACAGAAATTAAGAGTTTATCTCGCTGCTGCGCTCTGGTCCGCTGCTACAGTCTGCGAAAACGAGGGCAGTTTGCCGTGCTTGAAGAGGGTTGAGGAGTGTACCGGAATACCAGTGAAATTGATCGTTTCGGCTGAGTCCAGGTTGTGCTCTTCTCTGGACTGGAAAATGGCCGACCAAGGGGAGGAGGGTTCGGCAGAGTGCTGCTCTTGACAATTTTGTGACCGCCCGCCCTACTTTTTACAGCCCTTTAAGATGTTGCTTCGACCTACAGAAACGATTTGTCGCTTGAATACAAAGATTTGTCTAACAGAAATTGTTCTGAATGAATTTTAAGACTTTCATGAGACTAAACTGTTTAAGGGATCAAGAACACAATATTAACATATTTTCAGGATTTTTTTACATTGTTTTTCTATTGTGTGTCTTGATAAAGAAACTCGCCGTTTTACGGAGTTTCGCCTTTTCTATTATGCATCTTGATTAAGAAACTCACGGTTGAAAACAAGATTTGTCTAACCCAGAAACCAGAATCAATGACTTGTAAGCTTGGAATATAATTCTTATAATTCTTTTTAAGAATAGTAATTTTTTCCGTATAAAATTCGTTCTTTTGAATGAAATGTAGTACATGATTATACCTTATGTAATATAAAGTAATTTTAATTATGTCCATGAAATACAATACTAGAATTGTGAGTGTCACTCAAAAAAATTGAGTTGAAATTGAATATAGAGTTTGTTCCTTTGAATTAGAAAAAGTAGTTGAAAATTGAAGATAAGTTGTTGCCACACCAACCAAAACAATAGCATGAAGCACAACAACTAGGCAATGTATAGAATAGCATAGAATTGAAATAAGCATGGAGAACATGGGGATGTGCCAGACAAGGCTACATTAATCCAAGGGCCCAACGGTTGATAAATCCTTATAAAGCATAAATGCACACTTTATTGATAATACAAGGATAGTGGCAACACATTCAAGGGAGAACAATGGTAGTTGTAAGTTCCATGGAGGATATTGAAGAGGTGCTATCATCATTGTGGTAGGACATGATGTCAAAGAATCAAATGATTGATTGGAACAATTTGTAAGAATACATTGAACTACTTGATACATGCATGAATAAAAGTCAAAAGAGGAGTTTATGTAACTCATGATTAAAATATAGCAATGAAAAGAAGAAAATGGATGATCCACAAAGTAATAATAATTAGGGGTTAAACTTTCAATAAAGCATTGAGTGAACAAAAAGTGATAATTTTTTTAAAATGGTGTGGAAAGTCCATGCATTCAAATGTTAAACTTATTAAAAATCAAAATTCTATTTTAAAGAATATGCATGGTAGTGTCAAGTTAATCAAAATATAGAAAAATAAAGTAATCCAATAATTATAAGTTAATAAAATTTAAAACCTAGATATGTACGAGGTAAGAATAAAATTATTAAGTCAAATTAGTTGAGACAAAAAATAAACATGTGTTTAAATGGAATTTAGAGAGATTAAGACTCGCCTTAAAATTAGCTTGATGTGAACTTTGACTATTGTAACATTGTGACAAAAACTTGTATACTTAATATCTTAAACTAGATAAATGATGAAAAGCCTACAATAACTAAGGCCTAAGAGTTTGAAGGTCTAGGATAGGACCTCGCCAATGATTTGATCCAACTCGTGTGGTTCTATCCATTTTAGAAATAAAATTTTGATACTAATAGAGAGTATTTAGCTAATGCACAACTGATGTAAGGAAAACAATGTGATGCTAAAGAACCTCATTAGGAGCCTACTATGTGAGTGTTGACGTGTGAAAATTCTTTCACCCTTAATCAAACACGTAGATTAAATTAAGAATAATGAAAAGAGGTAAGAGTGGCAATGAATGCCAATTAGTTAATCATTGTTGTCAAACATTGATGCAAGCATATGTGTCACTATATCTGATATATGCCTTTTCGTTGAACTTTGATTGTGAAGTTCACCAACTAGTGTCAACTTGATTATGGCTCAAGTTGGATGTTAATGGATGATGATTGATGTCTCATCCTTGTGAGGGGAGAAATGCTCTTGTATTACTTTATAGCATATAATTTTCTTGATTCTTGTTCTAAAAAATATCACTGGATGATTTATTTAAATGTTTAACCCTAGATGCATAACTTAAATGTTTTGGACCCACACTAACAAATCTCAAAATTGTTAGCCTTGGAAATTAGGGATTTGAATTTTGGAAACTAGGGACAAGATCATGCACATGATTTAGTCTTTAGGACATAATCACTAGTGTGATTTCATTCACAATGGAAATTTTGATAAGAACTGGGTTATGAACAACGAGATATTACATATGAGGGTGAACAAGTCCAAGTTCAATGTTAGTGATCATGTCAAAAGAGCCAAATTATGTATTATAATTATGCACTTTACTCCTTTACACTAGAGGAGAGGTCCCAATCGTGTGCATGCTAACTTCACACATCAAACTTCTAAATGGTAAGTCAATTTTTTATAATAAAAAAATTATTATGCCTCTATTGACAATTTAAGTGTTTGAAGCTATTGTTTATGTCCATATGCCTCTATTGACAAGTTAAGTGTTTTAAGCTATTGTTTATGGCCCCAAGCCATCAACGAGATAGCTACATCCACTATGTCTTTATTGAGTAGTCCAAAAAACACTCCAAAAAAAGTTAGACAAAAACTGTGTGGATCAAGTCATGTATTTTACACATCTTATGAGTCACTTTATGATTAGTTTTTTTTCATGTGACTTATGAAAAATGATTCTTTATGTGTAATTTTTAGGTAAAAACAATACAATTGCTAGTCTTTAACATCACAAGTAATATCTAAAAAAATAAACTCCTTGCTATGTAAAAACATAAAGATTATTAGAACCCAATAAAAATTGTCACTTCTTAAAATATTAAATGAATAAATAAATGCACTTTTCTCCTTTACACTAAAGAAGAGGTCCTAGTCATGTGCATGCTAACTTTTCACACCCATAAAACTTCTAAATGGTAAGTCGAATTTCTATAATAAAAAAATTGCTATACCTTTATTGACAAGTTAAGTGTTTGAAGCTATTGTTTATGTCCATATGCCTCTATTGACAAGTTAAGTGTTTGAAGCTATTGTTTATGGCCAAGTCATCAATGATGTAGCTACACCAACTATGTCTTTATTGAGTAGTCCAAAAACACTCCAAAAAAGGTTAAATAAAAATGACTGGATCAAGTCATGTATTTTACACATCTTATGCGTCACTATATGATTGGTTGTTTCTTTGACGTGACTAATGAAAAATGATTCTTTATGTGTAATTTTCAAGCAAAAACAATACAGTTGCTAGTCTTTAACATTGCAAGTAATATCTAAAAAATAGACTCCTTACTATGTAAAAACATAAAGATTATTAGAACCCACTAAAATTTGTCACCTCTTAAAATATTAAATGAATAAATAAATTCTTTTAACAATATCCACAAAACCGAACAATCTATTGGCAAGTTAAGTGTTTAAAGCTATTGTTTATGTCCATAAGGCTCTATTGATAAGTTGAGTGTTTGAACTTATTGTTTTTGTCCATATGCCTCTATTGATAAGTTAAGTGTTTGAAGCTATTGTTTTTGTCCAAGTCATCAACGATGTAGTTACATCAAGTATGTCTCTATTGAGTAATCCAAAAACACTCTAAAAAATGTTAGATGAAAATGTGTGGATCAAGTCATGTATTTTACACATCTTATGCGTCACTATATGATTGGTTGTTTCTTTGATGTGACTTATGAAAAATGATTCCTTATATGTAACTTTTAAGTAAAAACAATACAATTGCTAGTCTTTAACATCACAAGTAATATCTAAAACAAGGACTCCTTGCTATGTAAAAACATAAAGATTATTAGAACCCACTAAAATTTGTCACTTCTTAAAATATTAAATGAATAAATAAATCTTTTTGACGATGGATCTAGAAGTCCCGCTACTCATGAAAGATGGATTCTTGTGAACCACTACTCATGAAACATGGATCAATGAATTCAACTCATTAAACGACATCACAAACTAGAAGTCCAAACCTAACCCTAAAACTATACATCACATTATAGACTATAGTTGCAATATTCATTATTAAAAAAACATAGTTCTCGTTAGGTTTGATGGGCAGACATCCCCACAAATCTTGTGGCTGGAAAGGGCGGACGGACATCCACAGATTTTTTGGGAGCAGAATCAAAACACAGCCTCGCATTTGGAGTTCAAATACGTAGTGCCGACATGTCCTCACCTTGTGGCTTCACCCGTCTTCCATCATTTAGATATTCTCAAACCAAAATTGGGGCCATCGCTGTCACGAAATATGGCAATGTTTAGGGCCAATTCGCGGATTAAGGAAAGCCACAGAAAATATGGAATTTCTTCTTTTAATGACATTTGTTTCCACTCTCAGATCTGTCAATGTACGCTACATTTGGTACCAAGTACACAATTTTCTTTCCACTCCACCTGCCCAATTCCTGGCCACACCAATTGGGTTTCTCAACTGTGCACTCGACAAGGATGCCCAATTTCTTCATCTTTCCGCCTTAAATCCATTCCACTGGTCCCCTTTACTGCAAAAGCCTGTGAGCTCGGAAACCCATTCGAATGGCAGTGGGGAGGAAGAGGATGATGCGGTGCGAGCTGTGCAGTAAAGAAAGCGCGCTGCGCTGCGAGGCGGACTGTGCAAATCTGTGCTGGGAATGCGATGCGAAGGTGCATTCGGCAAATTTCCTGGTTGCAAGGCATTTGAGGAGTGTTTTGTGTTGCCGATGTCATGGACACACTCGCACGGCCATTAGCGGGGCTTGCCCGCGGGCGGAGTTTAGCCTGTGCGGGACCTGCGCAGAATTGGGCGATAAAAGGCAGAATCCGGACATGAAAGTGCTCGCAGTTCTGAAACGGTGGTACAGAGTGCTGAATCTGAGTAGCCCCTCTACGGTTTCTTTAGCCATGGATTTGGTTGAAAAAGGGCGGCTTAAGCTGTGGAACTTGTTCAGACAGAAAATGAGAGTTTATCTGGCTGCTGCGCTCTGGTCCGCTGCTACAGTCTGTGAAAATGAGGGCAGTTTGCCGCGCTTGAAGAGAGTTGAGGAGTGCACCGGAATACCAGTGAAATTGATCGTTTTGGCTGAGTCCAGGTTGTGCTCTTCTCTGGACTTGAAAATGGCCGACCAAAGGGAAGAGGGTTCGGCAGAGTGCTCCTCCTAAGACATTTTTGTGGCCGCCCCCCCTATTTTAGCAGTTCTTTAAGAATAATGTAACACAATACACATTGCCGACCTACTGTTCATCACTTGAGTACAAGATTTGTTTAACCCAGAAACCAGAATCAATGGCTTGTGGACTTGGAATGAAAACTTTTGAGGAACACTTGTATTTTTTTGGTATGAATTCATTCTTCTGTTCAAGTTCAAAGCAGTACATGATTATACAAGTGTTGCATAGTTGTGAGCTATTTAGTTCATAGAGGAAAGGGCTTAGTATTTAGACAAGTATTTGTCATTTAGTAGATATGATTTAGTGATTAAAGGAAGATTGAATAATAGTTTGAGATCAATAGATTTTTGCAAGTTGAATGTATCTCCATTTTATTGGATACGTGAAGATGTATTGTTGTTAGGATGCATTCCAATGTTATCGGATTCGTGAAGATTAGTGTCGTTAAGATGTATCTTAATGTTATTCGATCTATGAAGATTATTGTTGTTAGGGCTAACTTTCCTTTCAGAGTTTATTTGGATATGGCTCAATTATGACTAGCATAGTTCAAGTTGAGTTTGTTCTTTGAATAAGCCATTAATTGATTAATTGATTTCAAATTTGAATAATTAATTGAACAATTGGTTTCAAATTTGATAGTCAAATTCTTAGATGTAATTAGAGTTGAATTGCCCAATATGAAAATTGTAATAATTTAAACATTTTATTGATATAATGTATATTGTCCTTTTAATTTGTTACCTAAATTATATGTATATTGATTATAATATATTACGAATATCATATTGAGAATCAATGAGCCTACAAAATTAAATCAATATTGCATTGGATGATAAACTAATATAGATATCTTAAATACATTGTCTCAAAAAATAGAAAGAACCATCTTAAGTTTTTAAAATTTTCTAAAGGATAGTCTATTTTACTCTAGAATTATTTAACAATTATTTTATTTTACTTATATTGTTTACTTTATTTTATGTATTAATCAAGTTGAGTTTGTTCTTTAAGTAAATAATTAATTGATTTTAAATATGATAGCCAAATTCTTAGATATAGTTAAATTTGAATTTGCTCAATATGAAAATTATAATAATTTAAATTTTTTATTAGATATAATGTATTATGTCATTTTAATATGTTAATTAAATTATAGATATATTGATTATAATATATTATGTATACCATATTAAGAACCAATGAGCCTACAAAAGTAAATCAATATTGCATTGGATGATAAACTAATATAGAGCATTGGCTCAAAATAGAGAGAATCATCTTAAGTTTTTAGAATTTTCTAAGGATAGTCTATTTCAATTTAAAATTATTCAACAATTGTTATATTTTACTTATATTGTTTATTTATTTTTATTTATTTAACAATTATTTTATTATTATTTATTTATTTGATTTTTTAATTATATTGGAGACATTCTAGAATGGGTAGGAAAACACATAACACAAAGAAAATTATAAAATAACTCTTAAATAAATAAACAAAATTAACTCTTAAGTAAATAAAAAAGTTTAGAATTCTACAATGTTATGAAAATGTCTTATGTAAATAAAAATAATTCTTCCAATTAATAAAGTAAACAATAAATAAATAAAATAAAATTACTAAACAGTGTTTTTATCTTGTCATGATTTTATACAAAGTGATTCTTCATAAAAAAAATTTGTAGATTGTTTATTTACTATTAAAATGTAAAAAAATTGTCTAAAATTTTATGAAGTCCATGTAACATTGCGTTTAAATACATCTATATAAAAAAAAATTCACAAAAATGTTATTTTACTTTAGTTTAAAACTATTTAACAAATATTTAGTTTTTGATAAGGTAAGCATCATTTTCAAGGTGTTGTACCCTTAACACATAAAGCCACAAGGGCCAAAAAGTTCAAGTCCAAAAAACATAGAAACTAAGCCAAAAAATAAAATACAGATCACAGATCAACAACAAATAGTCAAAATACAGACAAAACAACAACTAACTGGCATTATCCCATTTCTTTAACAAGAGATCAACAACATCATCCCCAACCCATCCCTGATCATCATCGGCATTCTTCCCGTCCAATTCATCTTTTATAACCGTAGACAGAGTGTTGGTAACAAAGTGGACCAGCTTAACAGTAAAACAGGTCAAGCCACAGAATCTCTTGTCCAACTTATCCATTCTATCCTGCAACACACGGCACTCCTCCCCTTCATCAACAACCTTCACAGTATCAATAGGGTCCACTACCAGCGGGTGCAAAGAATGGGAAGCCAAGTTCTCTTTCTGCACTTTACTATTATCAGGAATGGTGTGGGGCCCTCCAGCATACTCCTCCTCCTCGTCCCCAAACACCTCTTCACCCTTGTAATCTTTGTTGTCAGACCGCTCCTCCTCTGAGTCCAAATCCACTTGCATTTTTTTGTTGTTCTTAACCAATCTTCCAAACCTTTTGATGATGGTCTCTCCACCAATCACAACCGTCACCTCAACCACTGTGTCACCCTTAGAATCCTTACCCACCACATTTTTATCTCTATCATCCGTCGTTAGAGGCTCCATCAAACCCTTCGCATTATCTTTTCCTTTCTTCTTCGGGGTGGGTTTGTTAGCGGTTTTGGCCGAAGTCAACTTGAGATCACAGAGACTAGCCGCAACACTAGTCTAGGCATTTCCCGCATTCCCCTTGAGCTTTTTAGTGGCAGGCCTAGGCTTGTGAGTATCAACAACAACCGAATGGGTTTTTCGAATGGGACCTTTGGACTCGGCCGGAGAAATATTTGTCACAGCAAGAGGTTCGATTTCCTCCACATGGACAGTAGATATGGGTTTGGGTGGACATAACGCAAGATGGAAATGGTAGAGTCTCATAATGAGACCTTGGTGTAGCGACAAGGGAGGGGTATCATCAGGGTTAAGGCCAACGACTTCAATGCATTTTTCCACAGAGATCTCTAAATCCTTAAGCAGGAAGAAAGGAAAGCTTAAAAAAAATTTATGCCTAAGGTGATTTAAAAGAGGGAAATGGTAGAAGAAGAAGGTTTTGTATCTACCTTCAAGAGTCACGTACTTCATAAGGGCCAAGCAAACTTGGTCCCATGGCTGCAAAAGGGCCTCCCGCTCAAATTTCGACCGGTTACGGACTGAATTCTCATTCCCCACATAGAACGCATTCATGCTATCATTACCTTGAGTCTTCGTATGCTTCAGATACTTCTTACCATTACTCTGCAGCCCCGTCGCATGTGAAATCACATCTTCATTCATTTCAAAAGAAATCCTTCCTAGAGTCACTCTTTGGTCCTTCCAAGAGTTGGTAAATTGTGCAAATAAATTAGGGTCATGACCCACCAGACTCTCCATCAGGATAGCCAAACCTCCTTCAACACATATATGCCACACCAGCAGATTTTTGCAGAATTCACCACAATTGTCGAGCTTTGTTCGCACACAATCACCACCCATAATGCCTCTCTGCACAAGAAAAAACAAAAAACCTATGAGAGTAAAAGGTTAGATAAAATGGTTAGGAGAAGGGTCACCCGCACACAAAGGATTTTTAGCCGAACAGAGCAGCGTTGGTTAATCAAAGAAATGTGCAGGACACATGTGTGAGGAGGTAAATCTCTTAACGCAATATTGGATGTATCATTAATGGGAATCTTCAAGCGATTGCGGCTAGGTAAGTAGGACATGATGGGAAAACAAGGTTTGCCAACCACGTTGTCCTTACACAAAAAGCTAGGCAAGATGGCCGCGGGGCCAAATTTAGTAATAACAAGGAGCCCGGGTTTTAGAAGAGGAGATAAAATAACAGAAAGGATATAGCCAAAAAGGAGCTTTTCCTCATAATAAGTAGTCACATCATTATTTAAATGAAAGGACTTAATGAAAATATGATAGCTTAGTGCAATCCCCAAAAGGAGATAACGTAAGGTATGACCCTATTAGGCCTTGATCACAAAGTACCCGCCATACTTCCTCATGATGCTCTTTTTTTCAAAAACAGAATTAACCTCATTTTTTAAATTCTACCACTTGCAAGCCACCTCAACATTAACACCCATCCACATGGCCCAAAAGACGAGCATGTGGACACCTCATAAAACCCCAAAAATCTCATGTTTAGTTATCATCATATTAAGTAAGGACTTTGTTCTTTCAAGACTAGACCTTGAATACCTGGCGGTAAGTTCCCCAAATTGTGCCAACACTTAGAGAAATTCCAAAGAGTGCCAAATTTGGCTAAGGCATCAGCCATTTGATTGCCCTCCCAATAAATGTGGGTAATATTCTTTAAATTTAACTTAGACACAAAAAGCCTTATGTCTAATAAGATATCCTTAGTGCTCCACCCTAGTAATCTACCAAAGTTAACAGCATCAATAATGGACTTAGAGTCACCGTCGATGTGAAGGTTCTCTATCCCCATAGAAACAACAATTTGTAAGCCCTTGAGTAGCGCACGAGCTTCCGCAATCATAGAAGATTGGAAACCTATTCCCCCGGCATAACCAACCACAAAATTTCCTATGGAATCTCTGATAACACCTCTTATACTAGCTTTTCCTGGGTTGCCTTTGGCAGCCCCATCAAAATTGAGTTTAAACCAACCTCTATCTAGAGGCTTCCAAATAGTGTTACTTTTAGCCAGGGATCTGGAGTTGTCATAGGAGCTTGCATCCAAGTTTTGATGCCAAGCCTTTGCCATTAAAATTTCTCTCTCAGTTGGTCCCTTATTCGGAGTTCTCCCTTTGAAGAGAGAGATGTTTTCCTCAATGAGCTGAGAACCTATACCAAAAACCTCCAATGGACACCTCTCAATATTCTTGAAGATCTTGTTGTTTCTCTCTTTCCATAAGCGTCAACATATAATGGGAGGAACCTGGTTCCAAATTTCCCTAGGTAAGGGGTGAATGTACGGTCTAAACCAGCTCAATATAAAGGATTTAATATCTTTACACATGGTCCATTGTATGCTCAATCTTTCAATAGCCATTCCCCACACATCAACAACAAACGACAATGTAACAGCAAGTGGTCAACATATGCTTCATTGCATTTACATAAGAAACATTTGTTGGGAATTTGGAATACCCTTTTTCTCAAGTTTTCTTGGGTAAGAATCTTGTTGTGATAGGAGGTCCACTAAAAGAAGTTAACTTTCAGGATCATATGTCGGTTCCAAACACTCTTCCAAAGGTCAATGGAAGCACCCTGATCCGTTAGCAAATTATAAGTCGATTTGACTGATAGATCACCCTGCTTATCATGAGTCTAGAATAATTATGATGTAGAGTGGTGGTGGCCCAAGACACAAATTGACACAGCTTCTCTCAAATATGCAAACCAAGACATCAACCATTTGACACAAGCTTTCCTTGTAGCAGTTGGAAACTGGTTTTTCAGTCTTTTCCCAAATTCCTTCCAAAAAACCAAGAAAGTTGATTATGGATTCAAGGACCCATTTCAGGGTTACACAGCATACTAGAAAACCAAACACACTTCCTTTGGACCGAATGCTTCAAAATAGACTTTTCCACTGTTTTAAGCCTTAAATTTGGTTATTTTTACTAAGAGACTACCTTTATATCTCCACACCAGACCTCCTAACCCAAAAATAGTCTTGACTCAAGTTCCCAAACTAAGGATTTTCCAGGTATCCTGACCCAAAATGCTCAAACAAGCCTCCAATGCAGAAACCCTCCTTGTAGCCTAAATAACTAAGGTTTTGAGGCACCATTATTGAATCTTCACCTTCCTGACCATTCCTACCCAGTATAATTGCTCAAACACCTTTTAATAGGTCCACCCATGCTTAAGTAACACTCACTTGGCCATTAACAATACGGGTTCTTCATTTCATAGGTCTAACCCACCAATTCCAAGGGAAAACACACACTTTAAGCCCTTTCTTTCATTCTTCAAGCCAAGGAATCCTCTTTCCATGCCTCCTACTCCTAATATATCATTCCATACACTATAATACATCATCCCACCAAGTTACATTTGATGACAGTAGGTGGGATGATGGTTATGCCATTAGAATAACTCCAAACCCTTAAGACTGTTCAGGAACCTAGTAGGAGTAAATTGATGAATTAAGGCACTAAAATATTAAACCAAGCCCTTTCAAGACAAAAAATACAAGTTAGAACATCTATCTACCATTTCTCAAGAGTATTCAATACATATAAGACCTATACGGCCTGTGCACAAGTAAGAAACTTAGAAAAACCAATGAAATTATGAAAAACAAAGCAATTTCAATGCTTTATTCATTCCTCTCCACTTCAACAACTACATCTCGAGCCCCTCAAGGCTTTACATAGATTTTTTTGTCCCCCTCTAACTGACCAATGCCCCTAACCACTAATAAACTAACTTTTCAAACTCATAACCGTTGCAATTACAAATTTGTTGCATTATGCAACTCACAAATTTGCAACTTTTATCACCTTTCCTACTAACTAAACTAATGACTCCATTATGTCATTGAGATACAATATTTCATGTTTTCATTTAAGGCTTACAAACTCAACTTATTGACACATTTAAATACAAGGGTGCATTTTGACCATCAAACATGAAAATTTGTGACTAGGTGCCTAGGTGCTCCCGCACCAAATTCATCCCCCAAGGAGGTTGAGGGAAGTCTAGTAAGTGATAGTAAATCCTGTTGAGACTTAGCTAGGAGGAATAAATCAGGGGATAAAGGACAGCATAGAGCCAAAACATTCCATTTCCTAGCACCAAGAGTCCCAATGATACAGTCACTGATGTAGACACCAAAGAACCATTGAGCCAGCCTCTTAAGATTTCTAAATTCAGATTTTTCAAGTGGGGTGTCCAGCAACCAGGGATCTTCCCAAAATATAATATTATTACCAATTACCAATCTTCCATCTCATCCCACTCCTGAGGAGACCCTGCAGGCTGCAAATGCTCCTCCAGGCCAAGGAACCCGGAGGATGAACTTCTGATAGGCAGTTAACTAAAGGTTTGTTTTGAAGATATTTAGCATTCATAATTTTACACCAATCCTTTGTATTCCTCAGTTGATCCCAAACAAATTTGGACATCAAGGCCTTATTAGTGTAAGAGACAATCTTGATCCCAAGACCACCACAATGTTTAGGCTAACAAAAAAATTCCCATTTAAGCAGAGCAAATTTCTTCTTGTCCTCAGTCCCGGACCAAAGGAAATTTTTTTGAATTTTCTCAAATTTCTCAACTATATATCTAGGGATCTTGAATATAGAAAGGAATTAAATTGGGATACCTTGAAGAGCAGCATAAAGGAGTTGAATTTTATCATCATGGCTAAGGATGGAGCCTTTCCACCCAGCCTTTGGATCCTTTCAAGTATCGAATTCCAAAATTCAGGAGTGGCCTCCTTAATAGTGGGGGGGAGACCAAGGTAAACTAAAGGAAGAGAGTTGCTCATACAACCCAGCACAATAGTCACCCTAGCTTGCAGGTTAGGAGTGTTGTTAAAGAAGTAAATCATACTTTTATTGTAGTTAATGCACTAACAGAGCAAGCAACATAGTTGTTAAGACAGTTTTTTCCATTTCCTAGCTTCAATCATAGAGGCTTTCCCAAATAGGAAAGTGTCATCCAAAAATTGTTGGATCACAATCGAATCTAAAGAAGAGACAACTTTGATTCCCTTTATAGACCCATCCGATAGCAGACTAGAAAATTTCTTGCTCAACACATCCGCAATCATGATAAATAAATAGGGTGAAAGGGGATCACCCTGTCTGATACCTCTCCCAACAAAGAAGAACCCAAAAGGAGCCCCATTAACCAGAACAAAGTACTTGACCGTTGTAACACATTCCATTATGAGTTTGACCATGGATTGATCAAAACCAAACTTGATTAAAACTTTAGGGATGAAGTCCCAAATAACCTTATCATAGGCTTTTGATATATCTAATTTAAGGGCCATACCCGCATAGTTGCATATGTCCATAGAATGGAGTAGTTCATGGGTGGTTATGGTTGCATCAAGGATATGACAACTAGGCACAAAACCTTTTTGAGTGGGACTGATGAGTTTCTCAAGGAGAGGTTTGATGCAATTCACCAAAATTTTATAGAGGATTTTGTAAAAGGTATTGCAGAGGCTAATGGATAGAAAATCAGTCATTGATTGGGGATCAACAATCTTAGGGATTAAGGCTAGGAAAGTGTGGTTCAGTTGTTTGAGAATCTTACTAGATTTAAAAAAATCATGAGCAGCTAAGACGAGGTCCTCACCAATAATCTCCCAAAAGATCTGAAAGAAGGTTGGTGGAAACCCATTAGGGTCAAGTGCTTTGAAAGCCCCCATACTAAAAGTAGCCAATCAGACCTCCTCAAGAGTGACAGGACTGAGGATCCCAAGGTTATCATTTTGGGTAATGATGGTCGGGAGAGGGTTTAACAGAAGACTATCCAGAGCCGGATTAGGCACCTCAACCAGAGTCGAATAAACCTTTTGAACACAAATATTTAGTTTTAATTTACTTAACAATTATTTTATTTTACTTTACAATCATTTTAACAAGTAAATAAAAATAAATCTTCAAAAAAATAATGTAAATAAAATAAAATTTTAAAATAATTTTATATTATTTTTTTGAAGATTTGTTTTTATTTACTTGTTAAATAATTATTCATAATAAAAAATCATTGGCATTGGCATAGTGTGATAGTTAAGTTACGGTGTTGTTCTTGGAATGAGTTTTGTTATTTATTTATTAATAAATTGTTTTGAATCAATGAAAAAAAAAGAAATTTTTTATCTTCTTAAAATAAAATTTAGAAAAATTTTTAAAAATAGAAATTATTTCTTATGAACATGATTGGCTAAAAAGTTTTGGGTGGATTTTTAGGAAGTATGAAGGTAAACTATTATTTTACCATTTTTTTAGGATTTTACCTTGCTTCTATATGCATTATCTTTTATAAGTTAACCTATAAATAGATAAATTAAATAATAAAGGTGAAGTATTATTTTGTCATTTTTTTTAGGAATGGTATTATTAATTTAATTTAAGCAAATTTAAGAGTTGGATTTTGAGAGGACCAAAATTTATATTCTTAATTAAAAAAAATATTATTTATATTAAAATAAATTAATGATAATTACTCTTGTTAATGGGGTAGTAAACATTAAGGCTAGAAGAGACAACACAGTATGGTGCCCACACGAGGAAGGATGGATAAAATGAACTTCAATGGGACGTCTAGAGGAAATATGGGGCTATCTAACGCGAGATATATTTTTAGAGGCCATAATGGAAGTAATTTAAAAGAAAAATTCCATCCCCTCAAATCAAAGAACAAATAATGAAGTGAAAATAATGGAACTCAAATTTATGAGGAAGGTTAACAATTTGGTGCAGATATAGTAAGATAGGTGGATTGTATCAGTCGTTTTGGAATTATATGTAAATTTAAAATTTTAATGATAATTAATAAATTTATTTTAAGAAATATTCTTTAAATGTTTAATAATATATTTATATAATATTATTTTATAAATTTAAAATATATAATTAAAAATCAATATATTAACATTTACATAATTTTAATAATATTTTGCAAAAAATTTAATATGTTTAATTTGTATTTTAATTTTTTAATATTATATTTTATTTTATAAAATATATTATTTAATAAATATAAAATATACAATTATAAAATCAACAAATTAACATTTAAATAATTTTAATAATTAATATTAATTATTAAATAATTATATTTATAATAATATTATCAATACAATTATTATATTTATATTTAGTAATTAATTACCGTCGAAGGCATGTCCTATTTGAGAATGGTCGGCTGATTATTTGAGAATGGCAAGCTGATTAGCAAAATCAACGGTGAAAAGATCACTTAAACCAATGTAATACGGTCAGATAAATCTCCTCCATTGAATTTTTTTTAAAGATTAATAGAAGAAGAAAAAAACAACCTTTGTGGGTTCCCTTCTTAAAGTCGTTATTGTAGCGCACCACTTGCATATTTTCGGCTTAACTAGCATGTTTTCTCCAGCATTACATACAGAAGAATGTGGCCGCCTAGGGATCGGAGTTCTGATTACAACGATGAGTGGAGTTTCGTTATTTCTTGTTTGCATATTTATTTCCCTTTAAACTGTGCTTCTTGTTTGCATTTTTTTTTCCTTTCACCAATTTCTTCATAGTTGCAGTCATTGCCAGTTTAACTGCTTCCTCTTGTATGTTTTGCGATGCTTCACTTTTTCTGCTGAAATATTAGTGAATCATTTTTCTTCACTTTTATTTTCCTTTACACCCAAAATGCAAACGTTATTTGCTTAAATGTTAGTAAAGGGATGTGGGCTATTGCATTTGGTTAAGCCTTTTTTTGTGTTTTTAGGTGAGTTGCTTCATTTAATTTCGCTCAGCTTTGCTATAGATTATGTTTTTGAAATTTATTTGCAGTGTATTTATTTCGAATATTATATTAGTATGAGACTGTGGCAGATGCGTGAACAACATTTTTTAACATTTAATTTTCCTTTTTTTCTTTCAGCCTTCTGGATCATTGTCAAATTATCGAAAGCAATTTGAGGCACAAATCTTCTAAAATTTGCTACTTTGCTGCTCGGGTAACTTTTCATTGGTATTAAATTGGGAAATTTTTGTTGGGTGCTTTTAACTATTATGAGTTTTTATTTTTCAATGACTGTGTATATTGACGGGTGTTGACATTGTTGCTACAGGTGTCCTTGAACTCTAAACCATTCACTTACCCTACTTCTATTGCATTGGATACTTAGCAGGCAGTCATGTTTAGTGTCCTTGGTCTTCACTCATTATGGCGATTGAACTATGTGTGATTAAAGTTCAATCTATGTTGTCTTTTCACCATGAAGAAGGGTTAGTACTTGTGTACTATTCAGTTCAATTTATTTGAACATTTGACACAAGCGACTCTCTATGCATATTTCATACACAGGTTCTCAAGGCTTAACATACATTTGAAGCTTCAAATATTCTTCTTTCTGAAGCAAAACAGTCCTCAGATATGTCATAACACTGCCCTTTGATACTGTCAACTGTATCTTCAATGGAACTACTCTTTGAATGGTTGGCTCTTAATATTTCAAGGCTATCACTTTTCCAAAAATTATACTTTCACTGAAGCTCACCTCCTTGTATGATGACTGTCTTTAGGTACATGACACATGTAGGTTGTTTTCCCTATATACAATGATTGAAAATCATCATGTATAGGCTCTCATCTCTTTGTCATTCGTCCTTCTCAAGTCAGCATTTATGAACTGTACCTTTTATTCATGTTATTTAGCTTGTATAGAATCTTCCCATGACCTTTCAAGCCTAAAATTTCCCTTATATGCATGTTTATTATAAGCTTGAAGAAAATCAAGTATAGACTGGTTTTTAAACTGTGGCCTCAGATTGTTTTATTGATAGTCCATCCTTCAGGCTTCTTTTTTACTATACTTTTGATGCTATAGTCATCATAGATTTCCATTCATCAACCATATACCTGCAAACATCTACTCTTTCATGCTCTTCCTTAGCTAATGTAGAGAGTCTTACATGTGGCATGGTTGATATAATAATTTCTAAGGTACAATGGTCTTTATTGACAATAGACAAGTCTTCCTATGAAACCCTGTAAACCCATGTGGCTTGAAGTCCAAGTCACCAAGGTATAGATTCCCATAGGCTTCAAATGAGGAATCTCCATATGGCATATAGTCTCCAAATAAAACCGTTTATTGTCCAATATGGGACGTTCACTTAAGATTTCTATCAAAACCTTATTTTTCACCCTGAAAGTTATAAAAGCTTGCAATTCATTAGCTTTCATCTTCAAATAGGAAATGTAGAAAAAACAATATCTCGATATGTTTGTTTCCATCCTTTAGAGCATTTCTCGATTTGTTCTTTCTTTCAAACTAAGGCAATCATGACAATAAATCAAGATCCTCAAGCAAATCCGAGCAGATTTGAATGAAGCCTCCATTCTTTAGCAACCTCCTTTAAGAACAACAATCTCAACATTGGAGAAGAGAGGGATGTTCTATTTTTCACTTGCTCCTTGACTATGACCTCTCTAACAATCTCTCTTAACTCTCATGGACTGTCCTATGGTTGTCATAAGCCACACCTTGATATGTATGTACCTTTTAGGGGCCTTATTCATGTTCTTCAATCTCCAAGTCTCTTGCCACCATGATTGTGTACTATCCTTCACAAAATGTCTTGATTTTCTTACATAGTCATATCACTTGAAAACACTATCATCTTTTGAACTATCATTCTCTTGACTAGCATATATTTACAGTCCTTGAGATAAGCTTCTCGTTGTTGTTTATGAACTATCACCTATAACATTGTCATTGACTATCCTTTAAACTGTATTTTAATTTTTTACTATGCATTATCCTTTCATGGACTATCATGCACTTTACTTGTACACTCTTCATTACCTTGTCTTGGGTTCATAGTTCATAGACACTGCAGTTGTCATGCTCAATAGTTTCTTAACACTTCCTTCTCACAGTCCCTATGATTGTGATGAACTTTTTATTTAACTTGTAAACTTGGTTTGCTATTCAATATCTTTTGTACCTTATGGATTATCTCTCATGCCTTATAGTCATCATTTAATTCTCTTTTGTTTGCTAAAATGCATGGCTTCCTTATGTAAATATGGTGCCTTTTGAGGTATGGATTTTGGTTTCTTTCATAACCTCATCACATTCTATACCTTTCTATTACACTAAACTGTGCACTAATGCACATAACAATGCCACTTTCAAGTTTGAAGGGTCTCGCATAAGTGTGGTATTTTGAAGGAATCATTCAACTTGATAGGGTTTTATAATGGACGTGATAGCTCTCTTCACTATAGACTGCACTGTGTGTCTTGTGATGGTTGTCACTTATGGTTTGATAAGGACTTACTGTTATGATTCTTTGAACCTATATCCTTCAAATCCTTGGATAACATTGCCATATGCTACTTTTGACTCTTTGAAAACATAGTGACACAACCATCATTTTTTTGAAAATACTTATACATATGATGACAGTCATATCATTGTGATCTAACTGTTGTCATGAACTCCACTTAGGATCTTAGGGTTTCATGACATTCTTTCACTCAAGTTTAATGATGGATATTACATGGAAGCTAGGTTTATGACAGTCACAAGAGTAGCCAGGGAATGATTTTGAGTGAGGATTTTTTTATGAAATGATGGCAATCCATGTTTGATTACTGCACATCTCAAGACTGTCATATGGCTATCATGATTGGAATCATGGAGATAGCCCTTTTCACTATCTTTTGAACTGTATCTCTAACCGTCTCTCAACTATTATGTGCTTGATTTTTGTCCATACTTCTCACTATGACCTCCAACCTTGACAATGATGAGAGTCCTTTGTTGTGTCTCTTGACTATTCAAAGCTCCACTAGGGTTTCCTCATCATTTTAATTTCTATCAAAGGAGTTATGGTCCTTTCAAACACTTCATCCTCATAAAGACTCATTATATCATCTACTGAAAGCACAAGATGACCTTCAGATGGCTTTGTTGTTGTCTTTCTTCAACAACCAATACCACTGTCATGAAAGACTCCATAAACCTTCTTCTATCTAATAATATATTCTCCCATGACATCATTTCTTTCTTCCTTAGAATGCCCGGATAAAATGAAACCTTGGACAATAAATTCCATTTTCAAGCCACTAACTATTATAAGAGATTTTCAACTACAATGGCCAAGATTTTGATGAGAAACATTCTCCTCTTATTATCACTCTTCTTTCATGATTTTGTTTTGCTACCACTAGCACCCAACTTATTGAATCACCTGGATAATTAATGAAAAGATAATATCCAATAGGAGATCCACCTATGTATCTTCCTTCAAACTAAATTGGAGATATATTTTTCATAAGACAAAACACATGTTAAGTGTAAACTAAAACAACGTATATCCTTCATCCTGGAGATGTCTGGACTATAGCAGAAAAAATCTTTTGGGAAAAAATCAGCAAACCAAAAGTATAAGTTTTTTTGAAAAAATCGGATTTAAAAAAATGTAAAAAAATTGTAGAACAAGAGATAAAAACTATTATTTTTGAAATTTAAAGGCATTTCCATAGCATAGAGATATAGAGAGAAAATAAAATAAAGAGTTTAACTAATGAACTGTAAAAAATAGATTTTTGTAGTTTATATTCATATCACTGATTACATTGCATTGCACGTCTTTCAAATTCAAAGCATTACTTCACTTTGCATAACTAATAACTAGATGTTGATAGATGACAAAATTTCAATTACAATATAGTTTTTACAAAGTCAACCTAAGAAATTATGTAATTACTTCACATTGCATAACTAATAGTTCGGAGTAGTTGTCAATTGCATTTGCTTGTCATGGCATTCCATGAGACCACATTTCTTTGAAGCATTTTTTTCAAACAGTTCATTGCCTTGTCTATGCTACCACATTTTTCATACATGTCTACCAAAGCATTGTATCAAATAGTTCACTTCCTTGTTACTATGGCTAAAAGTTTTGCTTGTCATGGCATTCCATCACCATGAGACCACATTCTTTGAGGCATTTTTTCAAGCAGTTCACTACCTTGTTTGTGCTATTTATTACTATTATGCTTTGATAGATTTTTTCCAAGCATCCAATGCTTGTTTGAAAGCACCTATTTTAGGCTTTTAGCCATAGTAGCAAGGAAATAAACTATTTGATAAAATTCCTCAAAGAAATGTGGTCTCATGGTGATGGAATTCCATGACGAGCCATAGACAAGGCAATAAACTATTTGAAAAAATACCTCAAAGAAATGTGATCTCATGGTGATGGAATGCCATGACAAGCCATAGACATGACAATGAACTGTTTGAAAAAAAACCTCAAAGAACTGTGGTCTCATGGTGATGGAATGCCATGAAAATCCATAGACAAGCCATAGACAAGGCAGTGAATTGTTTGAAAAAATACCTCAAAGAAATGCGATCTCATGGTCATGGCATTCCATCACCATGAGACCACATTTCTTTGAGGCATTTTTTCAAACAGTTCACTGCCTTGTAGTAGCATATATTTCATACATGTCTACCAAAGCATTTTATCAAATAGTTCATTGCCTTGCTGCTATAGTTCATTGCCTTGTTGCTATAGCTAAAATCCTAAAACAAGTGCTTTCAAACAAGCTATGGATTCTTGGAAAAAATCTATCAAAGAATAATAGTAAGCAATAGCATAGACAAGGAAAAGAGTTGTTTGAAAAAAATGCCTCAAAGAAATGTGGTCTCATGGTAATGGAATGCCATGACAAGAGATTTTGTATGGATTGTCATGGAATTCCATCACCATGAGACCACATTTCTTTCAGGCATTTTTTCAAATAGTTCACTACTTTGTCTATGCTACCACATTTTTCATACATGCCTACCAAAGCATTTTATCAAACAATTCACTGCCTTGCTGCTATGGCTAAAAGCCTAAAATAGGTGCTTTTGAACAAGCTATGGATGCTTGGAAAAAATCTATCAAAGCATAATAGTAAGCAACAAGCTATGGTCTCATGGTTTTTTTAGCATGAAAATCAAAATGATTTTATTCACATTTTTTTGTAGGTTTTAAACACAATTTTTTGGCAATTTTGCAGTTTCAAATGCGAAAAAATCGTTGACCAAAAGGTCGAAGATTTTTTTTTTAAATTAAAGAAAAAATCATCCAGCCTACATATTTTTTAAAAATCTGGATTAATCAAGATTTTTGGCAGATTATTGCTTCTATGGTCTGGACACACAGAGATGGTTTGTTTCAAGGTCCATAAAATTCCACTTCCTCCTACAACATGCCATGTTTATGTTTGGTTGTGAAGTCCAACCATCATGACTCTTGTTAAGTCTAAACTAAAACAACGTATATCCTTCATCTTGGACACATGGAGAGGTTCACTTCAAGGTCCATAAATTTCCACTTCCTCCTACAACATGCCATTTTTATGTTTGGTTGTGAAGTCCAACCATCATGACTCTTGTTAAGTGTAAACTAAAACAACGTATATCCTTCATCCTGGAGATGTTTGGACACATGGATATGATTCATTTCAAGGTCCATAAATTTCCACTTCCTCCTACAACATGCCATGTTTATGTTTGGTCGTGAAGTCCAACCATCATGACTCTTGTTAAGTCTAAACTAAAACAACGTATATCCTTCATCTTGGACACATGGAGAGGTTCACTTCAAGGTCCATAAATTTCCACTTCCTCCTACAACATGCCATTTTTATGTTTGGTTGTGAAGTCCAACCATCATGACTCTTGTTAAGTGTAAACTAAAACAACGTATATCCTTCATCCTGGAGATGTTTGGACACATGGATATGATTCATTTCAAGGTCCATAAATTTCCACTTCCTCCTACAACATGCCATGTTTATGTTTGGTTGTGAAGTCCAACCATCATGACTCTTGGACTTCCTTCATTTGTCCATTTATTTGCATCTATCTTTTTATATTCTAGAGAATGGTACTTTGTATAATCAAGAAAAACATCATGTATCGATATTTCACTTGGTTTTCTTGTGGATGTAGATATTTCATCTAAAAGACCATATTTGCACCTTGCTTCAATAAATTGTATTTATTTAACTAAAAATTAAAATTTATTTTTTAAATCCCATTTAATGAAAGTGGTTTTTTAAGTCTATGATAGATCTACAACATTCTAAAGGGATGTTTTTTCTTAATATTCAATTGTGGCCTTATCTGCTATCAATAGTTTTTCTACTTACTTGGACACAAATTTCTTGACTTCCCATCATTACACTAATAGGATTTATTTTGTTGACAAGAGCCAAAGCTTAAACCATCAATATTTGGTCATCTTTGACATCATTGTCAAATTTGTTTAGTTCAAGTAAATCATATTCTTTTACTTCATCAAAGTAATCATGCACCACTTTCTTTACTGAATAAAAATACTACTATTAACTACATCTTTTGCAAATTTGATTCTCTTTCAAGATAATGACTCAATTTTGCTTTTCTAGAAAAAACCAAGGGTTGTTAATGTCCATGATTAGATAGGACATGAATCTAGGATTTTCCATTAGCATTCTATGATGTTAAGCTTGTACTTATTCTCTTATCAATATATTAATATAAGGTTATGGAGTAGCCAATATTCGACACTCGTAACCTCTGAGTAATCAACCATAATCCTAGACTAGCTAATTTCAACACCAGTTCTATTAGTACTACAAAGAAAACCCAACAAAATGTTAGCCTTAAAAAGAGGCTAGGTAGTTCATTCTAAGGTATTAGTGTTGACTTCATTGTTTGATTGTATTAAACTTCGTTTTTACAGAGAATTTATTTATATATATTTATTTTTATTAAATTTATAATTACGAAGTTATAAAATAAAGTTGATAGTAGAAAATTTTCCTACATAAATTCAATAGGAGATACATGTATGCAAGATTTAACAATTAAGAATATTTTAAAATAAATATAAAAGCATTGATCATAATGACACCATATTTTACCTCAAAATTCTTTTAAAAAATGTTCGGTCTCTAAAAACTTGAATCAATATGTTCACCATACCAAATCTTACAATACATCAATAATCTTGAGTGATACAAGAAAAAACAATACAAATTTGAATTTCTTATTGAAGAAAAAGATGGAGATAAAAATCATTAGCTAAATGGCCTGACAATTAACACATGTACTAAACAAATATATCTAAAAAAATAGATCAATATTTTCCCTAATTGACCTTCTACACATCTTCGGTGTACCCATTGCACACCAAGGTGTGATTGCTAGTTATATTTATAATAATATTATCAATACAAAAATTAAAAATTAAAACAAACATAATCTTGAATTTTTAGAATTTAAAGCCACATATTGCATGTTTATGTTTTAATTTTTTATAATACATTAAATAATTATACATATGAGGTGCTCTTAAATTAATATTTTTATATATTAAAATAAAATTATTTTAAATTTTTAATATGTTTAATTTTCAATTTGTATTTTAATTTTTAATATATTACTAATATTATTTTCTACTTTATAAAAATATATTTAAACCACATTTATTTGTTTGAACTAAATTATGTTCTTAATTAAAAATAAATAAAAATTATTTTAATGATAATTAAGAAAATTAAAAAAAAAACTTTTATTAAATGTTTTATAATATACTTAGATAATATTATTTTATATATCTAAAATATATAATTATAAAATTAATTTATATTTATATTTATAATAATATTATTAATACACAAATTAAAAAATGAAACAAATATATTATATTTATTATTTAATTTTTAAATTTTAAATTTTAAATTTACATTTATATCTTGTGATCATTATGAGCCAACATATTAAATAATTATGTATCAATTTTTTATAACCAATCAATCAAATTACAAAGATTTTTGAAAAAGATCATTTACTCATCAATATTTTATAATATTTATTCTCATAAACAAACTCAACTTCAACTATGTCAGTCATAATTGTGTTTAGTACAAATCAAGCTCAAGGTCAAAGTCAGCCCTAACAATTATAATATTCTTAAACCTAGTAACATCATGATACATTCAAATTTTAATAATTTGTTGGTCTCAAACTATTATGTAGCCAACCTTTAAATTGTTGTCATGACTCATCAATTAACTACTCAACAAATAATTGTATTACAATCGTACAAAAACAGGTACTTGCCATTGTGTGGCTACAATACATATGACTTGCAAGAATCTATTATTTCAAACTCTTATATGATTTGTCCACAATAGACATTTCACAAATAATTTATCGACAAACCAACAAATACAATTACTACAATAATAGATAGGTAAGTACTCACTACTACGTGGCACTTGTTTATATTGTTTACTTTATTTTTCTAAACATATAGATTAGTAAATTATAATTGTGGGGATAATTACGTCTATATTCTATATAACAAAAATACATATTTTAGTTTTATCACTAATTTTGGGTTTCAACAAAAACTTCATAAAAATTCAAAAGTAGTGCTAAATTACAAAAACCTTTGTAATAGCTTTTATTCTATAATCATCTGGCTTCTATTTTTTTTTGTAATTATCATTATGATATATGTAATGATCGTTATCAATATATTTGAAATGCATATTATCTTCATCTTACGAGCTACCGAAAATGAGTGCACTAAGCCAAGCAATACCATCAATCGTTACCAATCCCAATGCTTGCTTCAAGAAATGTTTTTTGGATGCCTTTTTCCACCCTCTCACCTCCCTTTGTAGCAATCTAGTTTTAATGAGAGTTCACCATGCTTTGTTGATAATACCATTATTAATTTGTAAAATGTAATGTCTCCAATCAAATATTATGCAAATATTTCTTAAAACCCTTTACAAATATTAATTTAATTAGCTACCTAAAATACCTTATAATGTGACAACCAAATATTTAGGGTAAATGTAATTTTAGTATTTAAATATATTTATATAGGAACCTTTATAAACTCTAAATACATTAATGTTTACACAACAACATTCATCATATTATACTTCATATTTCTTTATTTTACCCTAAAATAACAAACCCAAAATTATTCTACCTAGATCTAGCAAACCCACAAAATTTATGTTTGATTCCTATATTTACATAAATAACTTAGATTACGAATTGAGCCCACAATGGAAGATAAACTGTAGAATTGTATTTATATTAAATGAGTAAAACACCTTTACAAAATGTTGTTACAATAGCAATAATATATTGAAATATAATAGTTGCAATAATAATAGAACTCCTAGCTACACAATCACATTTTGGCAAACTAAGGATAAGATGCTTAATCATAACCCAAATTATAGATCATCTATTATATCAAACATGATTGTAAAATGTTACAATATGCTACTGTAGCAATTATGGAAAAGTAGAACATAAATTCTTACATCTACAACACACTACAACTACAATGTCATGCAAACACTAAATCAATGGTACTTGCCACCATGAAAGCACAAACACTACCTCTAAGTGAGATTGTTCCTTTCATCCAAAGAGGTTTTGTCTTCTAACATGTGAGATCTACAAGGGATTTTGTCTTTCAACCTCTTGCAAATCTGAGGGTTTTTATCCTTGGATTTGGATTCTTGAACACATGCTCATAGCAAGTTTTAGTTAGGGTTTTTGTGTATATTCAATAATAATATCTATGTTTAGACTCTAAATCCTTAATAACTCTACCAAGGATTATAAAATGTTACAATATGTTTCTATAGTAGCTATAAAAAACTAAAACTCCAATGCTTACATCCATGACACACTACAACTATAAATTCATGCCAATGTGATATTTTTGGTATCCACCACCATGAAAGCACAAACATGACCTCTAAGTGAGATAAATACTTTTGGCCAAAGTGGTTTCATCCTCTAATGCATGAGATCCAAAAAAAAATTCTTCCTTTGATCTCCTATAAATATGTGGGTTTTCATCCACATATATGGATGCTTGAACGCACGTGCTCACAACAATTTTGGGTAGTTTTTTGTTTATATTTGAAAATAATATTTCCATTCAAAGTTTGAATTCTTAATACCTCTAGAAGAAATGTCAAAACTTGCATTAAAATCAAAGATCTCATTATTAGTATGTGACAGAGAGCACCCATAGCTAACAAGCATCATTTTCCTTTGAAATATTCTTGAAATCATGTCACATGCACCTGAACGTACATAGCACTTGTATAGAGATTTTTTTTTGTGGCCTACAAATGTACATAATAATGGAGAGAAATCACATAAGGTTTGAAACCCTATTGTATTAATGGTAGCCAAGGTTGTATCTCCATTTACAATACTAGAGGTACATATGCATCCATATCCCCATTATTAAATAATTATTTTATGCCCACAAAAAGATTTATGGAAGATACATCTATCTAAGCATTCATGACAATCTAATTGTGTAGGGAAGTAAGTGAAGTGAACAATAAAAAAGGGTAGGAATATCGTAGTTCATGAGTTGGAGATAATTCCTGACTCTTGTCATGGGTCAAATATTAGCGTTCAAGAAGGGGGCGTCAAAATAAGTACAAGTCTAAAACTCCAACAAAGCAAGGGAAAAGAGTAGGGTTCAAAGGAAAGGGATGATGAGATGGACAACTTTGATATCCCAAAAAGAAGGGAATGAAGGTGGGGGTTGGATGTGAGGTATGCTTGGATATATAAGTTTGATAATCTAATAAGAATAAAGGAAAAGTGGAGTTGGGAGGAAAGGCATGTCAATATGCGGAAGTCTGAAAGTCTAGCGAGAACCAAGGAAAGGTCAAATATAGAGAGGAAAGAATGCCTAGATGAGGAACTCTAAAACTATAATAACTAATAAACACCTAAAATATTGAGCATGCCTTCAAACACAAGGGGAAAGAAGACGAAGTGCATACACACAAAATTTGACTAGGGGAGATATGAGAAATAAAAATAGGAATTTTGGTCCATAACATAAGTTAATACAAAAAATAGGAAATAACATAAATATTTCTCATAGGAGGTAATCCAACACCATACACCACAATTACAATGACTTTGTTCAAACCTCCTAGGAACTAGCTATTGATCAACGTTTTTTCCATTTTCTTTATCAATTCCTTAGTTTTGCCAAGATCTAAAAGCACTACCATGAACATCAATGAAATATTTATATTTACCTTGTAATGGTGATCAATTTCTATGAATTCATCCCCCAAACAACCATTGTATTTCATATAAGAGAAACATACTTTGGTGTTTTAAAGTTTTTTTTCAATTGTTCTTGTAATATACTACCAATAAAATCAATGTCTTTGTCCACACACCAAGTGCATACATATATCCATTAGGTTTCTATGGATTTATTTTTTAAATGTGTCTGGTCTTAAAATAGTATAGGTATTCCATATTATCATTATATAACCATCACCTAGCCTCATTTATGGCCCTTGTTCAAGTGATATTCATAATTGTCATAAAAAAATATCTAAAATGAAGATTTTTGGATGTTGCCACCCACAAAATCCCTCATCTCATTGATTTATAATTACTTTAATAAATTTAATGGAAAGTTAAGACTAATCTAAATTTATGGCATTCAATGATTGTTGTTAGAGTTTAAATTTAAGTTTTATCCATAAATTAGTTTAAGGACTAATTACACTTTCCTTAATCATGTGCATTGTAGAATTAGTTTAAGTATATATGATTTTTCATTAATTTATCTAAAAATATGTTGAATAATATATCTATCTAGTTATTCCAAGAGTGGACAAACATGCTAGAGGAGGTTGTTAATTTTCTAATTTTACAACTTTTTCTTTTTTATAGCATTCACTATTATCATAGAGTTGCCTTCAGTTTCTACCTTTTTGCAATCATAACTCCTGCAAATTTGTAATCTCAAAATGAGGGTTTCGATCTCTGCTCCATTGTTGGATCTATCTTCTATTATTTTGGAATTTGTTCCAATTATTTGTCCTTCTTTGTTTCATATGATACATCCAAATTCAAAAGATCTTGAATTACCTTTGGATGCTTCGCCAAAATTCATCTTATATACCAACCTTTGGGAAGAGGGGGGCTTCATTGCAATTTTTTCTCAATTTTGAAGAATCAAACCCTCCATATGCATTAATGGAGGTTCTAAATATATGATTTTATTTATTTAAGACTTTTTATAGTTCTAATGTTTTAAAACATGTGTTAATTGTGTTTTATTTTTTTTATTTTTGTTATCAGTAAACATAAATTTTTAACCTAGCACGTACTAGGTGAGGCCACAAATGGGGGACCTCATCCCCAACAACCTTAACACTACAGTTCAAGCCTGTGAGCCCATTGGATCAGTGGAGGCATAGTACCGACAATCATAATAGCCCAACAGAGGTTTGAACCCTGGTGGTAGCATTAACACTACCACTACTTAACCATCACACTATGGGATTAACCCCAATTGTGTTTTATTCTTTTAAGTTATAGAATCAAATCATTATTTTTATTGAATCTATTGTAGATTTCCTCTCAACTTAATTACATTTATATATTATTATACTATTTGTAATATAATTATATTATATTAATTATAGTATTTATGTAATATTCAATAATATTTTATTAATATAAATAAAATTTTGTGAAGTTTCATTTTGTTTGATATATAATAATATTTTTAGACCAATTTGGCTCTTATCTATACATTTTGTATATTTTTGACGCATATACATACATGTATACATATTTAAATGCCCTTATCAAAATAGATTAAAAAATTCACATCTAATTAGAAAAAAAATAAAATATACACATTGACCACATCAAGATTCAAAAGTATTTTTTATCTAATATATTATTTACACATAAAAAATAATACACTAAAATTATTATAAAATAAATTGTAAGAAGTTCTTTTAAAAATCAACTTAAAATTAGCTTACATTGGTAGGAAAAGTTACAATGAGAAAAGCAGCTATTGTAGCAATCCATATTTATATGTTATCTATTTTGAGACTACCAGGCATTGTAAAATCCAAAATAGAAAATATTAAGCAATAATTTTTCTAGAGCGGTAGCAAGGAAAAAATAGAGTTGTACTCTATGCCTAGGAAAAAATATGTACTTCTAAAGTGACTGGCATAGTTGGGATCATAAACCTTAACACATTTTTTTTCCCCAAGTGCTAAATTAGCATGGAATATGTATGTAAAAAAAATTCAAAATGGAGAAAAATATTACAATCCAAATATATGGACTCGTGTTTTTGCAAATCCACCAAGTAGTTCAATGATGTTGGAACTTCATTATTAAAATAAGAGACTTAATTATCTCCCACCTATCATGGATTATTCATAATGGGGAAAAGGCTCTTTTGGGAAGACTCCTAAAATGGACATAAGAATTTATCTAAAATTCCATAACTAGTAGAGGCAACGTATGTTCTAAAATGTCTTTGGGGCTCAAAAGTCAAGAATTACTTCACAACTCAAAAATCAACTTCAAAAACATCTTATAAAATATTTGATGAAGAACCTGTAAGCATATGAATTCAATTGATCAAATAACATAAAATGAATTAATTAAACTAAGAAAATGATCAATTAAAATCAATATTCCAATGAAATTCGATTAACAACACTAAGAAGATTTAATTAAAAAACATTAAACATAATTCAAAGCAATTAAATATAAACTAGTATGCTAACCTCCTCATTCCATTGTGGATTTGAAGTAAGTTGAGTGATATGAGATGTGGATTGCTCAAATTTTCCTAATCCATGTTGTTTGCAAAAGCTTGATGATGATTGATAAGGTAAGTAAGTTGATTGTTTTGTGTATTATTAGGAGCATAGCTTGTTTATGCCATCTGAGGTTTGTTTTGAGGTATATTAGGATTTTGTACATTCCATATTGCTCTAGCATCGACTACCCCATCGTAATTTGACACGCTGTGAAAAATACCTCCTACTTATCAATTGATGAGATAAAGGGGCTCTATAATGAATGGTTCATAAGGCACAACACTTGCTAAAGGTTTTGCAAATGGGGTTACAAACTTAGTGGGCTTAACCTTGGGGAAAACGCCTTGGTTAAGCGTGTTTGAGCTAGAGCAATACTGGGATGGGTGACCTCTCGGAAAGGCCCAGTGCTTCACCCCTGTGAGCATCACCTAGATGCAATGAATGCTAAGTGGATCATTCATTATCATGAGAGATGGGTTCTCGTGAACCACTACTCATGAAACATGGTTCAATGAGTTTGACTCGTAAGACTACATGGTTGAATCCTGATAACAATATCATAACTACCAAAAATAATAAGAAGGAAGTAGTCAAGATAGTGTCAATAGCCAATCCACATCCAACTATAGACAAGAGAGCACAAAGCATAAAAATAAGACTCAAACACTATGAATCAAACCTTTACTTTATACCCAATTGCACCTCCATTGGAGCCAAAAAGGTACTTGCACCTAAGTTGAAATATCTTGAAGAAAGCCTCTTAATACCTCTAGTTGCACATTATGAGTGTGGATATGCTTAAGATTTAGATGTTTAAATGAATACATATGTCAATTTCTCACTTAGACAACATAAATTTGCATTCAATAATTATATGTAAATAGCCCACAAGAGGTGATATATATACACACACATATATATACATACATATACATATATATATACATACATATACACATATATATAATATATATACATATATATGTATATGTATATATATATATATGTATATGTATATATATGTGTATATATATACATATATAATGTGTATGTATACATACACATATATATATATGTGTATACATACACATATATATATATGCATATATATGTGTATATATACACACATATATACATAATATATATAATGTATATATACATATATATATATGTGTATATATACATTATATATATGTGTATATATACATTGTATATAAATGTATATACATATTATGTACATATATGTATATATATGCATATAACATATATATGTGTATATATTATATATATATATATACATACATACATGTATATCTATGTATGTATGTAGAGTATGTATGTATACTATACATACATACATAGATATACATGTATGTATATATATATATATGTATGTATATATGTATATATGTATATATATACATATATGTATATGTATATATATGTATGTATATACACATACATATACATGTATATATATATATACACATATACATATACATATACATGTATATATATATATACACATATACATATACATATATATATATACACATATACATATGTATATGTATATGTATATATATAGGCTCTAGGAAAATTCATTGCCAACAATTCACCGAAAGAAAATTCATTGTCAACAATTCACCATCATGGAAAATTCACCGACGGAAAATTCACTACTAGCAATTCACCGCGGTGGAAAATTAACCGCATTAATATTTCTACAACAACTTGTGATTCTTACCCCCTTTTAGTGGGAGTCTATTAGACTCAATTTTGATTTTGAGTAGAAGGTTTGTTGCAGTCTAGCTACTGCAGGTGGTTTGTGACCTGGTTGTTTCTAGCAGTTTCTTTGGACTTGATGTGTTATGGGTTATTTTTTGTCTCAAGGCCTTTACAGTACTTGACTTAGGACTATTTTTTTGTCCTAAGGGTTATGTCACTCCTGGTTTTGTTGCTTGGAATGAGTTTTTAGTCTATCTTTGACTTAGGACTGTTGTTGGTTCTAAGTGTGTTGTCACTCCTAGTTACCTGGTGACTAGGAGTTGTTTGTTTTTGTTTTGTTACTACGATATTTCCATTGGTGATGTTTCTCTATTTTGTTGGAAAAGTTTGAGACTTTTCTTTTTGGAAGTGTCCTTTTTTTAGCTCTGTAAAAGGTTCTTGGTCCTTTCAAAACCTTGCTTACCTGATTAAAAACAATAGGGTTATAATTGGTAAGAGAACTCTCAGACATGATTATAGTATTATTGGGAATGAAATAAATATTACTATAAGAAATATAGTTATACTCCACAAATTGGATACTGAAGGTGTACATATAAATTTACCTCCTCTACGTCCAAGAAATCCAAAGAGAATCCTACATCACAACTCTCCCACCTCATCTCATGAAGACAAAAAATATATGTGGAAACTATTTTCTAGGATATTGATGTAGCTACTCAGTTAGAAAATAAATGTAAGGAAAAAGAATTGGATCACCACATTGTTGGCCCCATTTTTAAACTTACCAATTTTTTAATTTTTTTAATCAAAATCCCTATGTTGAGTTTCTCTTACTCACAAAAAATCCAATTATCCTCAAGTGTCAAGTCATTCACTAGTTTGAAGGAGGATCTCCATCGTTGCAATTAGAACCTTGGAAGTTCTTGCACAATGTGGGAAATTTACGAAATTAATTAAATATGAAAATTCATAAGAGCTAGAATAAAATAATTTTACACGGACATACCTAAGTTCATTTGATGCAACATGGTAAATTTTTAGGGCGGTATCCCTTTCTAGTTGGGAGATATTAAATTTTAATTATTTTGTGATTAATTTATGAAAATAATTAATCGAGAGTTATATAAAAGTAGGAGTGGAATGGTTTGACAGGGAGTTTTATGGTGTCAATATCAACAATGTGGCAATTTTTGAGATAAAATATTATTACTGTCAAAATCTATCGCATTTTTCTCCTTTTCCATGTTTGTAGATCTGTAGGGAAAATTTTATAAGGATTTCCTCAAGTGAAATCAAGAAATTTTTGTTGACTTGATGTGTTTGTGATGTTTTTCCTTGATGACAAAACCGGTTCTTATAATGGTGTTCTTTGATTGACATGGTTTGATGTGCAAATTGGTTTTGAGGATGACATGGTTTGATGTGCAGATTGGATGCTCAAGATTGGTTGTTTGGCATTTGATACAAGATGCATTCTCTCATTGTTTGTTAGGATTGATTGGTTATCATGATATGCAGATGGTGTAGTCACATGGTTGATAAGGCATTGTACAGGTTATTTAGAATTGATCATTTTCAGGATCATTTGAAGGCTCCATTTGAGGTTTGCACAAAGCATGCAAGGTTTTGATTATAGTTTTGATTACACATAGTGTGCCAACATTTGATGCTTGGTAATACAAGCTTTCAAGGAGATTTTGGTTGGACATATATTAATAAGGGTTCATCCTTATAAGAGTTCAATTTGCTTTGGGAAACTTGGTTTGGTGGCACATTTATATGAACACATTTATATTGATCTTGGTTCATGTGGTGTTGATTCACATGATTCATCATGTGCTTTCAATTTTCAGTTTTTACATGTATTTGTTGGTACTAATGTTTAATATGTGTTCATCACGACAGGGCATGCACATAAGGTATATGGTATGTTTTTTTCAGGAATATATGATTCATTAGTGCTTACAGTATTTATAGACTTAGATTGCCTGCATACTCTGAGGTGATCTTGGCCTTCTTCGTTACATTTTTAATGTGATTTTTTGTTCACATTTTCTTGGTGGAATTGCTAGTACATATTGTTATGGCATATGGCTTTGGCAATAAAATTATATCCATGGTTTATATTGTATATGGATTGGACTTAGTTACAATTCATATCATTAAAAGGAGATGACTTTATCAAAAGTAATATGGCAAACTTGGTTAATGTTTCGGGCTTTATGTTTATATGGGACAGTCACATAAAACATGAGAAGGCAGTGCAAGGTATTGTATTTGATAAGTCATTGGTGGTTGACTTGTTGATTTGGCACCGACAACATATGGTTGGTTATGATGTGGCAATAATGTTGTCGGCATTTGTGGCATATTTTTTTGACATCGGATTCAAAAACATTATGATGTTTGTTTAAATCATGCATATTGTTGAGTTTTCTTACCAGACTTCAAAGCATTATTGTTTTAGATAAAGTCTTCAAAAGGCACGAAATAAAAAACTAGGGCAAATTTCTTTTGCATTATTTTCGAACCATAGCAGCCGCCATATGTTTTCAACAATGCATATCGTTACTCTTGAGGAACATGTGTATAATGGATGGTTCGATGTTGACTGTAAACTTAAGAGCTTGAGTGTGGACATCAGCCAGTTCAGTGACATTCAGCTGGGTTGTTGGGAACTCTTTGACAGGTCATCATGTTTATTATTCAATTTCTTCTATCATTTATTTGAAATTTTTTGTTTATTTCGAGCTTTGGATCTGTTGGTTGAGAAAAAGGAAAATGATGATTAGTTTTGTGAATAATGTGTTGATAATGCTTTTGTTAAGGAATCAGTTTGGAGAGGTTGGTTAACAATAAGGGTTTCTAATAGTTCTTCTCTCAGGTAACTATTTTTTTGTTTGGGGTTTCTAAACCCTAACTCGAGTTGATTTTCAGTTATTCAAACGGCATACAAAGATTATCTTGCTTCTATTAAAGAAGTATTTTTTGGTATTTCTTAGAGAGGGATAAAAGAAATGTTGTGAGAGATCAGGCTTTATTCTTAAAATGACAAGATATTGTTTTATATTGAAAATCATTGAATCTCAGATACTTTGTAAAGGAAGATGTTGATGCACAACATTCTTCAATGTTCTTAATGAGAATATACATAGTCTTCTATTGAAATTCTAGAGTTCCAAAATCTGCACTTCTAGGGTTCTGATAGGATGCTATAATTGTAGTGCATTAAACTAAGTTGGTGCTTCTTGGAATGGGTGTTGCTAAGTTTGTAAAAATTGGGAGTTTGTGCTCTTATTGAAGTTGGTGCTTCAATATTTTTGGTGTTGAGTTGGTGCTCCACCATTGTTACAGAGTTGGTGCTCTTTGAATGAATAAAAGGAACATTTTACGAGTGGTTTTTTATACCCCATGAGGGTTTTTGCACTTAAGAAAATAATGTGTCATGTGTTGAAATTTGTGCAATTGTGTTTCAACTCATGTGCTTAACTGTTTAAGTTTTCATTTTGTCATATGTCAAAATAATTTAATGCAGTACTCTGATACATGTTTAATGTTTCATTCTGAAAGGGTTCAAAGTTTAAAGTTCAATCTGTCATGAATGTATGTTGTTCAACTTGTTATAAAAGAATGTTCAATCTGTCATAAAGTGCATAGAATCTTGTGAATCTAAAGTATTATACAGAGAATTGTTCAATCACTTTTATATGAATCATTTATATTATGCTTTGAAAATGTTTTGTAAAGTCACTCAAAACAATCATTCTGTTTAAAAGTTCAGTGTTGTTAAAAGTTCACTTTGCAATCAAAAGTTTCACTTAGTTGTTTTCAAAGTCATCATTTATATCTACATTTCAAGTTATAAAAGTTAAATTTGCACATTACTCTGATTCACTCCCCCTCTCAAACTAATTCAGCTTCCAACAATTGGTATCAGAGCGTAGGGTCCTGCATTAGGTTTCATACCGAGGATTGATTCTGGTATTTGGAAGTCTATCAAACATATCTTGAATTCAAGAAGGTGCTTCTGTGACTTGAGCGAAATACTTGTTTATTAAAGTCTAATTGACTTAAGGTTTTTGGAATTGAAGTGTTGTGTATGATATGGGAAAAAGTAGAAGGAATAAGGAAAACGAAGTTCACAGCAAAATACTAATCATCAAGATCTGCCTGAACTCAATATGAGAAGTAATGAGGAAGAGATCATTAGCAATAATCCATAATTGATAGAGTATCCTATGTTTAGAACACCTCAATTTGGAGGTACCAATTTTATTATTTGGAAACATCGGATGGAGACATATTTGGCTTCCTTAGGGTTTGGTGTGTAGGCAGCAGTAGAAAGAGGTTGCATTGTATCTGCAACATCTCCTTCCAAACATGGGGAGAAAATAGCTCTTGAATCCAGTGCTAAGGCTATAGATACTATTTTCAATAGTTTTCCAAATGAAATTATTGCTAAGGTTATGCATCACAGGAATGCAAAGGAAGTTTGGGATAGTTTGATTGAAATGAATCAGAATGGTGAGTTGCAAGAGGAGATATCTTTGAAAATTGAAATAAGTTGTGGGTCATCTAATAGTGATGGTTGTGCAAGTCTTTATCATTCTGAAGAAAATTAGATCGAGTCTAAATCTATAGAGATTACCAATGAACATTCAAATGGCCAAGAAATTAATGAAAAAGAAGATCATTATTTTGGAGAAGTTAACTCTGAACAGGAATATGAGGAACAAGAAAGTGAGGTTTATCTGGAAGGTGAACTCCTATGTTCTTTAGATACAATTAAGAAACTTAGAAGAGAGAACCGAAATTTAAAAAGGTAACTTCAACAAGAAAAAGATATCAAAGATAAGATATGTTCGGATCTTATAGAAGCAAAGATACAAGTTGAAGAAGCTAGAAAGATTGAGGAAGAAGTTAGAAACCAATTTAAGGTAAAAGAATAGAGTATAGAAAAACTTGAGTGGCAAGTGGTTTTACTGAGGAATGTTGATAAAGCACCAAAGCAATTAAGTGATGAGAAAATTAATGAGAATGGCTCTATGTCTTTGGATAAAATTATTGGTGCACAAAAAGCTCCAAGTGACAAAGGTGGTATGGGCTTAGAAGAAGGACAATGCTCTAAGGTTATAAAAACACCTAGAACAAAAGTAGATTTAAACTTTCATGTTGCTGACCTTGAAACTGCAAGAAACAAACGACATGAGGATATTAATAGAGGAGGAAGGAATAGAACAAACAGATTCACAAGATCTCACTCTACCTGGCAGGGTAAATTGATGAGGTAGTTGTTATTCATGTTTTGATTATGGCCATAGAGCATCTAAATGTTGGATTAAAGTGAAGAAAAATGATTGGAAAAGGAACTATGGTATTGCCACATGTTTCAGGTGTAGTCAGTTAGGTCATATTGCAAGAAATTGTGATAAATTTTCTTTGAAAGATGATGTAGAAGAGTGAAAATCTTCAGTTGTTTGCTATAGCTGTAATGAATTCGGTCATAAAGAAAAGTTTTATAGGGAGAAATCATCTGGAAATAGATCTTTAAGGGTTTGGAGAAGAAAGCAAGAAAATTATAAGGAAGTACTCGATCTTGTGCGTGATGCACAAGGATCATCTCTTAGCATTGAATGGATGTTTTATTTAGGGGGAGTAATCCAAAGTTTTATTTTCTATCCCCAAGAAGTTTTAGAATGTAGTGGAACAAGTATTTTTGAAGTTTTGGTGTAGTTTTTCTGCTTCATGGACCATGTGAGTTAATTATGAAAGAACAATGGTATATCTGTGGTCAACAATCGTTTATAGCAAAGAAGTAGGATTGTGTTTGAGTTGAGATATTGTTTGCTCTTTTGCTGAATAGAAGCATTACTAGATTGGTTTGTAAATGCTACTTTCTTTGTGATTATTGTTGCAGATGGTTGATGAATTTTTAGTACATGACTAACAGTATACATGATAGTATTCTTCATGATTCTCATGCAAATATTCATGTCATAAATAGATCTCATAGTATCAAGGATGTCATTATATTTTGGCAGGATAACTTTGGAACAAGTACTGTGATGTGTGTAGCAATCAGCATAACAATAGCTTTATGATTTTTATTGGATATGTATTCATCACACTTTGATAAGTTATTGTACACAGTATTCAAAATCAGACAGTAAGTTTCATTTCATTTGACAGTGTGGATGTTTATTTCTTGGAATGCATTCTACAATAACAGGATCATAACAGGACCAGGTGTGAAGGTTTTGGCTAACTTGGCTGATATTCTTAATAAGTTGTATACCTAGTAAATTTTTTATGGTAATTTCAAGGCTGAATGTAAAGGGACATAAATTTTATGGTGCATATTATAAGCGGCTCAGAATTGCCTATTGCAAGGTGGAGTTTGAATTTGGTATGTCAATGATAGTCATATATGAGAAAGTAGTAAATAGCCTTGGTTCAAATATTTGTCTCATGTTTGAGACTTGATATCCTCCTTGAAGCATGATAAACAAATTAGAAAAAAAAATTATTGATGCTTCTTTCTTTGGTCATGAGTCCTCGGTCACATAAGATAATGATTCATATTAGCTATTGACAATGGTGTGTTGGTTGTTGACAACAATTTTTGTTCAAATGACAGTGTATGAATCTTGGTATTCAGTGGATGGTTTATGAACATGAGATGTCAAGATTTTTTCCATTCATGGTAAGTAATGATATTGGAACAACAAGTTTATATCACAAGCATCTCCTTATCACTGTATTCTCTATATACTTTGTTAAGTAATATGTTTTGATAACAACATATTATTGGTATATTATCCAATGGTTTCAATGTTTAATGTTATGAAACTACATAAGCATGGAAATGGAGATGTGTGTGTGAGGCACACAATTATTGAAGAGAAGACACCTTGCACTAGAGCTAATCTACGTTGTATGCGGGTTCATGATAACAAGATATAATTATTTTGTTTAACAGTGTAATTTCTTGTTACTAGCTACTTCCTTGGGGTCAATAATGTTGTGTCAGATCATTTCAGTGCTTTCCTAAGTCTATCTTTCGAATATTTGTGTTTTGGTAAGCAATATTTAATGGAAAGACTATGGAGTCGGTGAAGTATTATGTTAAATTTTATAGTTACCTTGTGTAAAAAAATTGGACAGTGATGTTTTTAATTAAATGGTGGTAGTCATGCTTATTAGTTGCAATAAGTTATGGTTTTTGAAACAATGAATCTTGAGCATTACAATAGTGTGCTTAAGGCTTTATAGTGGTGTTGTTTTTGCCATATACTGTAAAATGGTTTTTGGAACCCTACTCTAGGGTGGTCCTTGGAACTTTGTTTGATGATAATGTATCACAACTACTTGGTATATGAAAATAGTAGAGTCTTGCAGAATTGTCAATGTTACTTGTAGTCAATGAAATCCTATTGCCTGGTGATAATAGTCCTTTCTTGTAACTTCTTTGACGTTATTATCAAAAGATGAGAAGGGCTCAGTTGTTAGGTATGGTTTTAATGATGATCTATGGAAGGTTACTTGAACATTATTGTGGCTTTGACCAAATATTACTTGCAAGGGAGCAAGTAATATCTCTGTGACAAAGGGCAAGATGAAACATTGACATTGGTTAACAGTGCTTTGTTTTCTAATATTGATACACAGGGACAGTTAGCCTTGGTTTGAGTTTTTGGACATGGATCTTTAAAAATTTGCTCGGATAGTGGCAATACGGTGGAAGAGTTATTTGGTCTATCAATGACAGTGCATATTATGAATCTCTCTCAGATCTTTTCATGCTTAATCTTACCCCTACTGATGTTGTTGGTATTATTGGGCAAGTTATGTGCATGGCTCAGTGACATTTCATTGTTGTGGTTTAGGGGGAGAAAGGCTACTTGGTGAACATTGTTTATGCAATTGGTTACTGTTTTGGTTGGTTTCTGATTCATGGCATCTCACATTCTCCTCTTTTATTCTTTTTCATTGAGGCAAAAAGGGGGAGAGAAAGTATGTGTTTTTCCATCAAGGGCAAAGGGGGATTTTGTTGACTTGATGTGTTTGTGATGTTTGTCCTTGATGACAATAATGGTTCTTATAATGGTGTTCTTTGATTGACATGGTTTGATGTGCAGATTGGTTTCAAGGATGACATGGTTTGATGTGCAAATTGGATGCTCGAGATTGGTTGTTTGGCATTTGATTCAAGATGCAACAAGATGCATTCTCTCATTGTTTGTTAGGATTGATTGGTTCTCATGATATGCAAATGGTGTAGTCACATGGTTGATAAGGCATTGTATAGGTTATTCAGAATTGATCATTTTCAGGATCATTTGAAGGCTCCATTTGAGGTTTGCACAAAGCATGCAAGGTTTTGATTACACATAGTGTGCCAACATTTGATGCTTGGTAATACAAGCTTTCAAGGAGATTTTGGTTGGACATATATTAATAAGGGTTCATCCTTATAAGGGTTGAATTTTTTTCAGGTAGCTTGGTTTGATGGCACATTTATATGAACACATTTATATTGATCTTGGTTCATGTGGTGTTGATTCACATGATTCATTGCATAATTTCAGTTTTTAGTTTTTACATGTATATGTTGGTACTAATGTTTAATGTGTTTATCATGACAGGGCATGCACATAAGGTATATGGTATTTTTTTTCAGGAATATATGATTCATTGGTGCTTGCAATATTTACAAACTCAGAATGCCTGCATACTCTGAGGTGATCTTGGCCTTCTTCTTTACATTTTTAATGTGATTGTTTGTTCACATTTTCTTGGTGGCATTGCTATTACATATTGTTATGGCAGATGGCTTTGGCAATAAAATTATATCCATGGTTTATATTGTATATGGATCAGACTTAATTACAATTCATATCATTAAAAGGAGATGACTTTATCAAAATTCATATGGAAGACTTGGTTAATGTTTTGGGCTTTATGTTTATATGGGACAGTCACATAAAACATGAGAAGGAGGCAGTGCAAGGTATTGTATTTGATAAGTCATTGGTTGTTGACTTGGTGATTTGGCACCGACAAAATATGGTTGGTTATGATGTGGCAATAATATTGTTGGTATTCATGGCAGATGTTTTTTGACATCGGATTCAAAAACATTATGATGTTTGTTTAAATCATGCATATTGTTGAGTTTTCTTACTAGAATTCAAAGCATTATTGTTTTAGATAAAGTCTTCAAAAGGCATGAAGTAAAAAACTAGGGAAAATTTCTTTTGCATTGTTTTGGAACCATAGCAGTTGCCATATGTTTTCAATAGTGCAGATTGTTGCTCTTGAGGAACATGTGTATAATGGATGGTTCGATGTTGACTATAAACTTAAGAGCTCGAATGTGGACATTGGCCAGTTCAGTGACATTTAGCTGGGTCGTTGGGAACTCTTTGACAGGTCATCATGTTTATTATTCAGTTTCTTCTATCATTTATTTGCAATTTTTTGTTTACTTCGCTCTTTGGATCTGTTAGTTGAGAAAAAGGAAAATGATGATTAGTTTTGTGAATAATGTGTTGATAATTCTTTTGTTAAGGAATCAGTTTGGAGAGGTTGGTTAACAATTAGGGTTTCTGATGGTTCTTCTCTCAGGTAACTATTTTTCTGTTTAGGGTTTCTAAACCCTAACCTGAGTTGATTTTCAGTTATCCAAACGACATACAAAGATTATCTTGCCTCTATTAAAGAAGAGTTTTTGGTATTTCTTAGAGTGAGGGAAAAAATAAATGTTGTGAGAGATCAGGGTTTATTCTTACGGTGACAAGATATTGTTTTATATTGAAAATCATTGAATCTCAGATACTTTGTAAAGGTAGATGTCGATGCACAACATTATTTAATGTGCTTAATGGGAATATACATAGTCTTCTATTGAAATTCTAGAGTTGCAAAATCTGCACTTCTAGGGTTTTGATAGGATGCTATAATTGTAGTGCATTAAAATAATTTGGTGCTTCTTGGAATGGGTGTTCCTAAGTTTGTAAAAACTGGGAGTTGGTGCTCTTTGAATGAATAAAAGGAACATTTTACGAGTGGTTTTTTATACCCCATGAGGGTTTTTCCACTCAGGAAAATAATGTGTCATGTGTTGAAATTTGTGCAAATGTGTTTCAGCTCATGTGCTTAACTGTTTTTCATTCTGTCATATGTCAAAATAATTTCATGCAATGCTCTGATACATGTTTAATGTTTCATTCTAAAAGGGTTCAAAGTTTAAAGTTCAATCTATCATGAATGTATGTTGTTCAACTTGTTATAAAATAATGTTCAATCTGTCATAAAGTGCATAGAATCTTGTGAATCTAAAGTATTATACAGAGAATTGTTCAATCACTTTTATATGAACAATTTCTATTGTGCTTTGAATTTTTTTTGTAAAGTCACTCAAAACAATCATTTTGTTTAAAAGTTCAATTTTGTTAAAAGTTCACTTTGCAATCAAAAGTTTCACTTAGTTTTTTTCAAAGTCATCATTTATATATGAATTTCAAGCTGCAAAATTTAAATTTGCACATTACTCTGATTCACCCCCCCCCCCCTCTCAAAGTAATTCAGCTTCCAACACTTTTCAAAACCATTGACAAGTTTTGAAATTCAACAATTCATAGAAATCCTAAATTTGAAAATGTATTATTTTTTATGGGTTCTCAAGGTTTGTTGAATTTTAAATACTTGAAATCCTTAACATTTTCCATTTTTCGGTTGGGCATTTTAATGTGGAACTTTTCAAAGGTTTTCATATTTTTGGGAACCCCTAGAACCCCCAACAATTCTTAGGTCACCCTAAATTTCCAACAGTTCCTAATAGTATCTTGGACCTTGCAATTACCCATTCATTCACATCTTATTTAGGTTTGTATTACATTGTCGAAATAGGAACTAACAACTTTTCAAAAGTTCCAAAGGTGCTAGGAACCTCCCAAATCCTTAACACTTCAAGCAAAATTGATGTGGTAGAATCACCTTAAGGCACAAACTATTTGATAGAGTACCTTGAGGAATGGAATGCAATGAGCACAAAATATGAACATCTATTATAGCATAGTAGATATAGGAATAACATCATATGTTATGGTTGCATCCACCTTGGTATACATGCATACAATGCATGGGATAATAGATAAAGCACCAAAATTGTTTGATGACACACATCAAAGAGAAAGTGGTCTCATACACTACCATAATTTCAAAGTGTGTTCATAACACATTTTCTTAAAATGCTTTCAAAAGTTTCAATAAAATGAAAATAGCAGGCATAAAGCTAAACTTCCCACATTCATCGATATCCTTTTGTGTCAAAATGCAAGCTTTGTAATAGGGATGACATCTAATGGAAATAATTTTTTTTTTTAGTTGGTGTAGTTACGATTGTGCCATATCTTGTAGCAGCTTTCACTTGGAAATTTGTCTCGCACCTAGAAAAACAACTATGAGGTAGTTTAACACATTCAATCACCTTTTCTTGAAAACAAATCTTAACTCACAACTCATATTTTCATTCATAAGGATTCAAAAATCTTATCTCAAGCCCAAAAATCGAGTAGCTTTGAAACCCAATATTTTCAATGCTACTTTTTGTTTATTGGGAATAGATTGAAGCACTGGTTGTAGGGAGATCGGTTCTAGGTATCTCATTTATTTTTCTACTTTGGTAGACATGTATCCAAAATTTGGAAGCATAGGAAAAAAAACAAGGGTGACCCCAAAATAGTGTGATCCACTTTTTGGCTGAAATGGAACATTGAAATCAACATTTTCACCAAATTTTTACTTTCTGACACCTATAGCAACTAAACCGTTAAGAATTTGAAGATGATGTGGACCAGCTATATATTTGAAATTTTATCTATATATTTGAAACCTAGGAAAATGTGTGCTTCATTTTGGAATGAGGAGTTCACCATTAATTTTACTATAAATAGGAAGGACCAAATGGGGTATCATGCACCTATTTTCCTCTATTTCATTAGGAAAAACAGATCCCTTGAGCCAAGGTTGAATTTCAACCCTTAGGTGAGTCAAACATGAAGGACATATTTTTGTTTTCCTTATGATCTAGGATGGGGCATATCTGCTAAAACAACACTTTTGGGAGAAAGATTAAAAATAGAAAATCAATCCTAAAATCCAATGTGAAACATGAAATCAGAAGATTAAACCTTAATCTATCAAAACCAACAAATTTCAGACAGATCTGAGATGGTTTAGTATTTTTGCACTTGTCATCAAAATATTATTGTAGAGTTTCCTCTGGGATAGATTCACACTAGTTCGAATGGGAATTTGTAGGGCTCTTTGAAATTGCTTTATGGGTCCTTTGGTCCTATGTCTGTACTCCCGAATTCTCCAGATTTCATAGTCAAAAAGTCAAAAATAAATCATGTAGGTGAGTTTTCATGGATTGAAAATAACTTTGAGAACTTTTCCAATTTTGCACTTTGATAGATCTTCAATCCTCCTTCAACCTAAGATCTGCAACACAAACACAAGAGGGAACAAATTGTTTGTTTTTGGTGAATGGGGGTTTGCCTTGGTAAGACCTTGTTTTGGTAATTAAACCTTGAATTGAAAAAATGAAACATGAAGGGAATGATGAATGAACAAGTGATATGTTGCAACTCACCAAACCCTTGATTTGAAATCTTTGAAGGATTGTAACTTAGTAGATCTTGCATGAAGTGGATTGATTGTTAATGTGATCTTGATTTGATAGCTTGAATCTTGATTTGAAACTCGAAACCTACATCACAATGTTAGCTCCAAAAACATGCATGATGCTTGATAAATTTGACATGATGCTAGAGATCTTGAATGTTACAAAAAATTCTTGAGAAATTTTCCCTTGAACACCTTTTACAATAATCTTTTCTTTAGGAATTGATCTCTTGAAAATCTAGATCTCTTAGGATTTGAATTGATAAAATACCTTGCTTTTATAGACAATTTTATAATTTCCCAAAAATTAAAAATTACAAGCCAACATTTGAATATGAATTTGGGATCAGGAAAATACCACCAAAAACAGATTTAAAATTTGAATTTGCAACATAAAGGGGACCCATTCGCCCAAGGGTGAATGGGTCCTGACCTAAATAATCAGTATTTTTTAATTTTGGGGTGTTAATAATGATAAATGCATTAATTAAATCACACTTCCCCCTTTGGAAATTGCAATTAATTAGGCTTTTAAATGCAATTTTGGACCAATTAGAGGCTTAATTACATCTATTTAAATTAGGGGACCCAAACATAGTGTGAAATGTAGAGTACATTTTTCGACACTACATTTAGCCCCCACTTTAGTGAGAGGATGAGCCCTACGCTCAAACTCACACTAAACTAGTCAAACAAGCGTCAAGAGAGGTCTAATTGTACATCTGTTGGAAAGGTCAGACAAAAAAGGTCAAGGAGGATGATCAAGCCCCCAAGATCTAAGATCTCATGGCAAACAAACAAAGGCACAAAGAGACACATACCTTTGTTAAATATGTAGTAGCAAGACAAAATATACAAGCATATAATGTCAAAATTAGGAGAGGAGAGAGAGGGGTGGATCAAGCCTCAACTTTTTGTCCATCAGTATATGGATCAAGCCTTGCTTGTTTGTCCAAAACTGTTTACAAGTGGAAACCCGTTGTCTACTATGAAAACCAAATGCGCTCACATGGGCTAGTGAAATATTTGATGTCCACTAGGTGAGCCCCAAAAAGTGGCTAATTGGAAGTTCATGCCTATGTCTAGGATCCTATTGTACTAACCATACCAAATTTATGCCTCCTGATAAATTTGATAAGGTTCCATGTAAATGGTCACAAATGTGGCAAGCTGCGTTATGCTAGGAACTCATGAAAAAGGCTCCATTGAAAAACAAGTTGTGTTATGCTTGGAGGCCTTGATACATGCAATAGGATGTTCAGATGAGTTTTGATTAGTTCATAAAAGGTCTCTTCTTAGGGAACATCATGCCTAATGTCTCCAAGAGAGGACTGGTCAAGAATAAAATATTCACAACTTAGGGAATGCAATTCGTAGCATTACCACTAAGAGGAATGCCATATTCTCAAAAAGGTCACAATCTTGAAGGACACCAAACCCAATGACACCACCAATAAGACAAATCACATGAAGAAGATTGCACTTTGAAGTGAACAATGATCAAGGATGCATATGCCCCCACTTTAAACAAATTTATAAACACCATGTTGTGAACAATTACTTTAAAGTAGAACATACATGACAAATGCCAATACATGAGAACTTTATTCAAAAATCCCTATATAAACATATGTTTCTAAGATAGAGCTATGCCATATAAAGGAGGGTTTCCCCCATATGCAATCCTAAGATAACATATAAGGGATCCATGGATCTAGGATCAACGTTTGTCATTGTTGCAGTGATATAATCAAGCTCAAAACCATCATCATTCTCCAAATGACTCATGGAACAATGGGCACTAAGGAAGAATGATGCATAGAGAGAGAGAACATATAAACATTTTTGGTTCAACATGGAAGAGACCTAAATGTCTCGACGCCTTGCATCATCCCCAAAAGGAAAATATGAGACAAAGGTTTATGACATATAGAAGAATGTAGATACAAATAGAAGAATGTCGCAGCAGATTCACTTCCTTTGTATCCTTTCACCAATGGAGTGAAAAAGGTCATCCAAAGTAAGCTCACAAACATAGTATGAGGGATCACATAAAGAACATGCAATCATAAATAACACAAAGAGAAGACTAGTAGGGCACATGTGATTCAACCTATAGCAGGTCATCTACATCCCAATCTTGTTCATCATATGCGAAAGGCATATAACTAGCCATAGGGACAATAACAAGTGTTGTACTAGGAGCATCACCAGGCTCAACGTGTGGTGATTCACTCTTTATCGAAGGACCATCACGGTTGTTGTCATCTAAGCTTGTGGAAGAAGAAAATAATAAATTGCACTCATTATGCACTTCCTCATCAATTTTAGAAATCTCATCATCATCATCCAAGTCAATCATAAAAGGAGGCCTAATGACAATTTCCATTGAAGTTTTTTTTTTTTTTTTGTTGTGGTGAAGGTGGAGGATCATCATGCTTTGTTTCAATTTGTGTTTAATCTTGATTTTTTATTTATTTTTCTTCTTTTAATCTATGAGCAATAGCATGATGTCTACGCCTACACTCTTTAGAATTTCTATTTCTTTTTGTAAGATTTTCAAGTTGTAATTGTGTAGGAGTGATTTTATCAAGCATAGGTGAAGGATTTTTCATTGGTTGGTCTTGGTTACTTGGAAGGTATTTTGGTTCAATCGTGTTCTTATCAACAATAGGAGGCTCAATCATGGGTTGAGGCATATTGCTAAGTGATAATTCTGCTATGTGCTTTGCCTTAAACTTTTGATATGATTTGAAAAGAAGTCCTAACGAGGCCTAATAGGTTCCATAGGTTTGGGCCAAAATAAATCCAATGAGAAATTCCCACTGGAAGCCATAGGATTAAAGCCACTATGGTGCACAAAATAAATCTTATTATGAAATGGAAACTTTAAACATTTATGCAATATCGACGAGATGACATCCATGGAGCATAGCCATGGGTAAACAAGCTTCACACAAAATTGCTCCAACGATGAGATGATGGAGAATGAGACATTCAATTTTTTTGGTCCAACTTGTAAAGCAAGAGTGATCGAACCTATCGCAGGGCAAGCAAAACCATTATGCATTTTGATCCATGCTTTAAGTTGTTCATAAGAATCTTGATAAAGTTTATGCACGAACAAGAATTCATTGGTGATCACATTCTCTACACACACAAGATCAATTAATATCCTATTAGTAGGCTTGTCATTGATTCTTTCAGCTATGTACAAAGGACCATCAGGTGCTCATCTAATTATGTCATTTTGTAAGAAAGCAATGTCAAGGGGCATTTTGGTTTGGCCCTTACAAGGTTCAACATCAATGAAGCCGACCATACATTCTAAGTATACCTCATTTTCACTCATATTGTCATAATTCTCATCTTCAAGTTTTTTAACACTCATCACATCATTAGCTTTCACAAAAGAGATTTTGATTTGGCACAGGGTTGGTAAAGATTTGCAAATTTTGGTTGGGTGGGGCAACAGACTTATTTCCTTGATCATTAACACCACCAATCTGGATTTGATTAGAATTAGCAAGGTCTTGCACAATATGTTTAAGATGCTTACATTGTTTTGTATTGTGTCTATTTTTTCGTTGATAATGGAAAAAGGCATTCGAGTTGAAGTTTGGAGGTAAGGTCTTAGTTGTATCAATGGCTCTAATAGGAGGCAAGGTAACTAAGTTCTTACTCAAAATTTGCAACATGGAGTGAAGGGTGTTGAGTAAAGGGGTAAATTGTCTAATCCTCTCCCTAAATGCACATGGATTTGTTGTTTTTATAGCATCCACTTGGGAGTTAAAATTTTGACTTGTTTGAGGTGTGTTTATTTGTAAAATCCTTTGTTTTTTTCTTGAAAGGTTGGAAATTGTTCTGGGGTGGAGCTTCAGATTTCTCAAAATTGTTAGGAGTTTTTTCTTCGTGATGACTAACAAAATTTTGATAATCACGAAGGGCCATGCACAAGTGTGTAAAGGAGGGAAACTTCAATATTTCAAGTTTAGCTTGAATATTGGTATGCAAATTGGTTATAAATGTTCTTTGAAGGTCAAAATCAAGAATATTAATTTTTATTTGTGCGTAAAGCAATTGGTATCATGTTATGAAATTAGTGACCTTTTCATATTTGTTTTGTTTACAATGCATTAAATCAACTAAGGTCAAGTAGGGGCCCATGTGCACTAGGAAATGGTTAAGAAATGCATTAAAAAGTTCATTGAATGAACTAATTGAGTTATTTGGTAAAGAACAAAACCACTCCAAGGCAATGTCTTTCAAGGATCTAGGGAAAAGTTTAGCCAAGATTTTATTCTCAAAAATAAAGTCACTACATAAGGTTGTGTATGTCGATACATGGTTACTAGGGTCTCCTTTTCCACCATATTTATCAAATCTAGGAATCTATATGCCTTGTGGCATTTGTGCTCTCAATATCTCCAAGGATAAAGGGTTTCTTTTGACACATTGTGAAGGTTGGCCATTTTTTATTTTGATTCAATGTAACAATTTGTTATTGGAGGGATGAAACATTTTGGAGGATTTGGTTAAGGACAAGATCATTGTTTTTGTTGTGAGATGGAGGTGAATAAGGTGGAGGTGTATATGTATTTGGAGGACAAGTGAATTGTAAGTTTGTGAGGGGAGATGGATTAGGAGATATGAGATTTGAATGCACAAAACTAAAGGGATTCATAGTGGAAATACCTAAGGTAGTATTGAAATTGCTAGTAGGTTGTTTAGTTGTTGTAATAGTTGTATTAGTGTATGTCAGAATAGAGGTCATAGTTGTGGAAGGAGGAATTGGATTTCCACCTTGACTTTGAGTTAACCCCAAAGTTTGAGCACAATTAGTCATTGTAGGGACATGTTAATCGATAATGTGAGTTAGGCTAGATGAAAAATATATATTCCTTATTCATTATCAAGTATTCTCCTCATGCTATCTATGGCAGGAATTGCAACACCAACAATGTCTTTAGAACTCACAAAGTTTTGCAATTTCACGTCAGGTTCAACAAAATGAAACCTAGGAAAATGTGTGCTTCATTTTGCAATGAGGGGTTCACCATTAATTCTATTATAAATAGAAAGGAAAAAATGGGGTATCATGCACCTATTTTCCTCTATTTCATTAGGAAAAAGAGATCCCTTGAGCCAAGGTTGACTTTCAACCCTTAGGTGAGCCAACCTTGAAGGAAATCTTGTTGTTTTCCTTATGATATAGGATGGGGTAGATCTACCGAAACAACACTCTTAGGAGAAAGACTAAAAATAGAAAATCAATCCAAAAATGTAATGTGAAACATGAAATTAGAAGATTAAACCTTAATCTATCAGAACCAACAACTTTCAGGCGGATCTGAGATGGTTTAGTATTTTTGCACTTGTCATCAAAATGTTGTTGCAGAGTGTCCTCTAGGACAAATTTTCCCTAGGTTGAATGGGTCTTTGTAGGGCTCTCTGAAATTGCTTTCTAGGTCCTCTGGTCATGTGTTTGCACTCTCAAATTCTTCGGATTTCATAGTCAAAAAGTCATAGAATAATCATATTGGTGAGTTTATGTGGATTGACGACAACTTTGACAACTTTTTGTAACTTTGACATCTTTTTGCAATTTTGAAAACTTTTCCAATTTTGTACTTTGATACATCTTCAATCCTTCTTCAACCTAATATCTGCAACACAAACACAAGAGGGAAAAATTGTTTGTTTTTGGTGAATGGGGGTCTGCCTTGGTCAAACCCCATTTTGGTAATTAAATTTTGAATTGAAACAATGAAACATGAAGGGAATAATGAATGAACAAGTGTTATGTTGCAACTCACCAAACCCTTGATTTGAAACTTTTGAAGGACTGCAACTTAGTAGATCTTGCATGAAGTGGCTTGATTGTTGATGTGATCTTGATTTGATAGTTTGAATCTTGATTTGAAACTTGAAACCTACATCACAATGTTAGCTCCAAAAACATGCATGATGCTTGATAACTTTGACATGATGCTTGAGATTTTGAATGTTACAAAAAATGATTGAGAAATCTACCCTTGAAGATCTTTGACAATAATATTTTATTTAGGATTTGATCTCTTGAAAATTTAGATCTCTTGGGATTTGAATTGATAAAACACCTTGCTTTATAGACAATTTTATAATTTCCTGAAAAATTGAACATTACAAGCCGACTTTTGAATATGAATTTAGGATCATGAAAATACCACCAAAAACATATTTAAAATTTGAATTTGCAACTTAAACAAGACCCATTCTCCCAAGGGTGAATGGGTTCTGACGTAAATAATCAAGATTTTTGAATTTCAGGGTATTAATAATGATAAATGCATTAATTAAATCACACTTCCCCCTTCAGAGATTCCAATTAATTGGGCTTGTAAAATCAATTTTGGGATAATTAGAGGCTTAATTAAGTCCATTTAAATTAGGGGACCCAAATATAGTGTGAAATATAAAGGAGTGCATTTTTTGACACTACAATATTATTAAAAAAATCATTTTTAAGAAATAGTTTGTGATTTTTTACCTAGCTTTTAATAAGTTATTTGTTATATTTAACAATATCTTTAAAAATTGGCATTACTTTGGTAAAGCATAACTTTATTTGTAGAAAGGATAAAATTATATAGTTTTTAGACAAATTCATAACAACGATATCTGGTGCACATATATTTTTTCATAATTTTTTGCTGCATAATTTTTTTAAAACTTTTAAAAGTGAGATTAGTTATAATGCAGACATAGGTTATTTTGATAACGCATAATTTATTTCATATCCATCTAAATTAATTTATTTTCTTGAAGTAAGAACATCAATACCTAGTGAATTGATATATTTTTTAAAATTATCTAATTGAATTATTTTTCATGTGTGTGGAATAAAAACCTTGACGATTGTTGAAAATCCTATCTTCCCTAGAAAATAGATAATAATTATAATATTTAAATTAAATATATTCAAAATTATACATGTCGGAAAGCCTATTTCGAGTTCTACAATCCTACCAAATATCTTGTCTAGTTGATTCCATTTAAAGGTCCAACCTGAGGTTTGAACCTACAAATTTTGAGAAAAATTGTACATGGAAGCTAAGAAGCCTCACAAGGGCATTCATTCAAAGGTACTTCAAATGAAGGTACTTGGGACGCTATGAGAAACAATAAAATACTCAAAATAAAAGGCCTTCAAATGGAGGTCAAACAATTAATAAATTTAATAAAATAGACCTTCAAACAAAGGTCTAATAAAGAGAATTATATGTTAATTTATAAACTTAAGACAATTTATGCAAATAAAAAATGAAATATTTAGGAAGGGTTTGAGGCAGACTCTAACAAGCGATTAAAGGGGACCTACTATGTCCTTTCCTTGTGATGTTCGTTGACCATCATGGTTTGTGATTTTCTTCCCTTATGCCCACTTGTGCCTTGATTTTGTTCTCTGCATTCTTTCTTTTTTGTTGTGTTTGGTGTGGCTTCCTCATGGAAACCCTTGGAAACCCATGTTACTTTGGCACTGTCCTGAATCTTGAAGGTTAGGGATTCCCATGGAAGTCTTTCCCCATTGGTCAGATGACCCCCCTGAGGTGTAGTGGGAGAACAGGCTTCAAACCCTAATGCTAGACCGTCATTCAGAGATATTGTGGTGGAGAAAGGTAAGAGGGAGTTTCCAAAATGAGCACACTTCTTAATAGTGGATGGTGGAGGTGGCTCAGGTAAGTGTCCTCCCTTTGCTTGCAATAAAGAGTTATGGATTCCTAATGATGATATGGCTTCGACTCTTAGCATAGAAGATTCTTGGTTAAAAAATGTTGCAATATTGTTTGCTGCTTTAGATTCTACAAAATTATCGGCAAGGAAATACATTGATCAATGGATGCTTAATTTCTGGAATAAAAAACTAGGTATTTGTCACTCTTTCTGTAGGATGATATAGAGGGGTTTATTTTTAATCACTTTCAAAAATTGTGAAATGCAAAAACAAGTGGTGAATAAAGAATTTTGGTCGATTGGGAACTCCATTTTTAGGGCGGTCTCCAATCTATTGAATGAGGAGGTGCTTACACTCTCCTATCCAAGATGGATTACACTTAAAAACTTACCCCTAATTCTATGGAATTTTATCCAATGCCTGATGGAGAAATTGGATAGGGTGCTGAGAATAGAAGACACCAAGAATCCCCTACCACCCCTGGATGCAAGGGTTTTAGTGTCAATCACACCCAGAGTGGAAATGCCTGATGAAATTGAGATTGAAACCAAAAATGACATTCTAAACATTCAAATTGAAATTTTGGGTGGTTTAAATGTGTGTTTCCTCTGTAAAAAAGAGGGCCATGTATGAAAAAATTGCCCCACCTTAAAAACCCAGAATATTATGAACAAAAAAAAAATCCCCACCAACTGGAAACCAAGAGTCCAGTGGTATGGAAACCTCCAGAAACCCGAAAGAAATTATGGACTCCACAATGACGTACAATGGAGAGCCATCATCTCTAATGGAGCTTGTGCTTGAAATAAATTAAAACTCAAAAAATCTTCAACCGATGGACACTCTTGAGACAACATTGAGAATGTCACCCGAGGAAGCTAATCTGATTCTCGAAAAGGAAATTGTTGAGAAAGAACAACCCCTGGTAGCTAATTGTGCAGAGGGGATCCCCTTAAGCATGCAACATGATGCAGTCTATGGTAAAAAACCAGAACCTAAAAGGAAAAAAGAGATCACACACACCCCATTTGAGAATAAACCCGCTTTGTTGGGTCAAAGGATGAATGCACAAGAAATGGTCCTGGAGCAAATTAGAAAAAAAATTAATGATAACAAAAGAACTCTCTCGGTTGCTAAAAATGAGTTAAATAAACTAAGCCCTGGAGCCAGTGATGGTGTCACTGAGCTATGTCAAGAAGGGGCCAAAGAGAGTAGTGGCAAACCTAAGATAAATTATGCTCCTTCTAGTTTGGACCCAACCCACATAGAGCTCGAGGTCACAAGTCAAGGTATCCCAACCCCTTCTACATTAATACAAGCATAATCCAAGGATGGAGAGTCTCTATGTCTGTTGGATGCAGAGTTGAAGGGTACAATGGACATTGATAAGACCCAAAATTCTGAAAAAGAAACCAGCAATAAGGAAATAATGATATATTCCCAAAAATGGAATATAGAAGAGGCAAAAGAAAATTGTAACCAAAGTGGCTAACCCCCCAAGGCTAATCAATCAAGAAATGAGATTGCAACCCCGCCGAGAGGCTCGAGAGATGCAAGGAAAACACTGGACCCTAAGGATGACAAGGGAAAGGACAAAAGATCCTTTGTAAAGGAATGGTTATGGCAGAAAAGAAGAGGGGGGGGGAAGAAAAATAAAGAAGAAGTGGTGCCTTACAAGAGGTGTGAAACCAAACAAAATGAATTTCCTAAATACTTTGAGGGATTTAGGAACTTAGAGGAAGAAACCCAAGACATGGATGTTGATGAATCTTAAATGTGTATCCTGGAATGTGAGGGGACTTGAGGCCCTTGATAGGAAATTTTTCATAAGGATATTTGTTAACCAGGTTAAAGGAAAAGATGTGCTAATGGTCCAAGTAGTCAAATCTATCAACTATAACTTGGAAATAAGACTTAGATTCATATGGAAGAATTCCAACATATTTACTTCCAAGCATGAGAAAGGAAGAGGGGACACTGCAATCCTACTATATAGGAAGTGGGAAAATTGGATGAAAGATCATGGCTCTTCCCCTTGCAACAAGGTTGTGTGGGTGCAATTGGAAAAAGATGGTATAAATTTTGGTATTTGTTCCATCTATAATCCAAATGAGTACAAGAAGAGATGTGAGTTATGGGACTGGCTGAGAAAATTACCAGGGATCTCGTGGTTGTATGGTGGAGATTTTAACATGGTGGAGAATCAAGAAGATAAGCTTGGTGGAATTGATATGGGATGGAAGGGGAATGAGAAATTATTCTACTACAAAATGAAGAGCATGCTAAAACTAGTTGATCCCATAGAAGGCACTAAGAAATATAATAAATAAATCTGGTATATGTGGTGTACCAACTAGAGTGGTAGTAGAAGGATCTACTGCAGGCTCGACAGGTTTTATGCAAATAAAAACCTGTTCTCCTTTGATCAAGTTGAAGGATCCAACTCAAGGGTAAAGGTAAGCCCCTAGACTCTTTCATACCACCACCTAGTCACAATAAATTTATCAATTGGGAGTAAATCAACCCCCCCCTATGAGAACAAAAAATTTCATTTTGAACTCAAGTCTGCTCAATTGTGAAGAATTCAATAGGGAAATCTTCACCTTAAGGGAAATAAACAAATGGCTTCTTCAAGAACGTTCCCCAATTGAGAGGTGGAACACAAATGTGCATAGTTGGTAAAAGGTCTTCCACATAATTGGAGAGCATAAAGCAAAGGAAAGAAGGAAAATTGAGGGGATGCTTCAGGAGAAACTACTTTATGCCAAGAGTAGATTACAAATTGACCCCCAAAACATTGACCTGAATAAAGAGCTTGTTGATATAAGAGCAGACCTAAGGAAATTGAAAAACTATAAAGACCAATGCCTCAGAAAGAGGGCAAGGTTAAAGTGGGTGGCCCAAGGTGATAGGGGGACCTAATTCTTCTTCAATTTCTTGAAAACTAAAGAGATAAAAGAGCAAGTGAATGTTGTTTGAGGTGAAGAGGGGTTGATAAAAGACCTAAAGGGCATTACAGATAAGTTTTTCCAGTTTTATAGGAACCTCTTCACGGATGAGTGCAATAACACTCCATGCAAGTTGGCTAGAGAAGAGTTCAAGAACCTTCTCCCAAGGAAGATAACAAAAGAAAAGGTTGGTAGGTTAAGCAAACCCTTGACTCAAGAGGAAATAGAAAACACAATCCTTTCAATCAGTAATGACAAGGCACCCCACATAGATAGCCTGCCAATTGAATTTTACAAAGCTAACATTGATTGGTGAGTGAAGATCTATTGCAGCTCTACAAGGAGGCTCTTAGTAAAGGGTCCTTAGGTAGGAGTGTCAACCAAGGGATAATAAATCTCATACCTGAAGAAGGTGATAAAACATTGTTGAAAAACTAGAGGTCGATTACTTTGTTGAATGTATCATACAAGATACTTGCCAAGGTTATCTCTCAGAGGCTATCATTGGTCCTCCCTGAAATCATCAACACCCAAACAGGCTTCATTAAAGGAAGATACATCCTTAAAAATCTATTGACCATCTAGGAGGCTATGGAATGGGCCAAAAATTCAAACCAAAATATAGGCATGCTATTGTTGGACTTTGAGAAGGCTTATGATAGAATAGAATGGCCATTTATACTGATGGTACTAGAGGAATTTGGCTTCTCGTGGAATCTATGTACAATGGTTAAAACTATGTTAAATGATGCCTCAACAAGAGTGGAAGTCAATGGGAACCTTACAGATGAAATTTTCCTGGAAATATTAATAAGGGAAGGGTGCCCCCTTCCTCCATCTCTCTTTGTCATTGCAGCAAATGCACTCCATTACATCTTAAGAGATTCCACCTTAAGCCCCAAGCTACATGGTATTGTACTCCCAAACAAGAAGGAACTGCTAAATGCCCAATTTGCTAATGACACGACACTCTTTGTAAAACTAGACCAAGATAACTTTGAAAATATATTGAGGAAAATGGACTTTTATGCCAAAGTAGCTGGTGCAAAAATCTGCAAAGTAAAAACCACTCTTTTAAGTTGGGAGGCGGACAAGTCAGAATGGCTAGAGGAACATGAGTTCCAATGTGGAGAACCCAACAAGATTGTCAAGTATCTTGGGATACCGTTTGCAATCAATCCCAACCTAAAGGACATGTGGGAATGGTTAAAATTTTTTTATAAAAAAGGTTGAAGCTTGGAACAAGCAATACTTGTCAATAGCAGGAAGGACACAAGTGTGCCAAAAAATTATATCCTCCTATAATTTCTATTATGCCTCGTTGTGGATGTTTAGTGCCTATCAAGTGAATGAAATCCAAAAATGGATTAGGCAGTTTCTTTGGTCAGATGGGAAGGGTATCAAAAGAAGGCATGCAGTTTGTTGGGAATGGTGTTGTTTGGAAAAGCAGAAAGGAGGACTGGTGTTAAAAGACTTGAAAAAGCAAGGGATTGCCCTTGTTGTCAAGTGGATCTATAAGAGTTTGGTCGGTGAGGAACCTTGGAAGGTACTAGTAAGACACAATATCAACAATGGTTTCCCCAAGAGTACAAAAACATGGAAGAATGTGCCCTTGGCTGATCTTCTTTTTGGAAATTTCTCGGTCTCCTCGATGGGGTCCAATGTTTTCAAGAGCTTGTGGAAGGCATGGGAGAGTTGCAAGAAAAAGGTACTCTCTAAATACCCATTCAAAGATGAGCTAAATAAAACATCCTAAATAGATCTATATGGTGGAACATTAACCATAATAATAGGCCCTTGGCGCTCCTGCAAGGGTGCTTGGCCAAAGACTGGAGCAAAAAGGGTATCTCACTATTCAACAACATCATTGAGAATGGTGATCTGAGCAGTTGGGAAACCCTTAAGTAGAAATTTAATATCCCCCAAACTCAAAAAAGAACTTATGAAAGATTAGAAAATCACAATCTCAACCTAAATAACTCAACCCTCGGTGTTGATAATGAGCGGATGAAGCTTGACTAGCTGAAAGACAAAGATTTAACTCACCCCAAAGCTAAAGAAATTTACAAAGCTCTGGAAAACCTCCCTAATCTAGCTGATATGCTCAACAAGTTTTGGAATTTTAAAATGTCAAAAAAAATGGGAAAAGTCCTTCTCAAGAATCTGGAATAATGTGCTTGAACCTAAGAAAGTTGGTTTTAAATGGATGCTACTGCTACAAAAAATGCCAGACTTGACCCCAAATTATGTCCTTCCATTTGTGATGTGTAAAAAAAATGAATCTGTCTTTCATCTATTCTTTGATTGCTTTTATGCTAAGGAGATGTGGAAATTATTTTAGGTTGATCTATTTGGGTGGGGGGGAAGAAAAGAAAAGAGAATAAAATAAATAATATTAGGAAATATTGATAATTTAGGGAAACCTATTAATTTATTTTGGCTGATTCTAACTACTGAAATATTGTGGCACTTATAGAAATATAGGAATGCAAAAAAATATCAAGGCACTAGGAGGGCACTTACTGATTCTTTTAGAAGACTCACAACTCATGATGTTTATGTGCAGTCAACAGAAAAGCTTCAAAGGCTGGTGAAAAAAGGCAAGGTAAAGATAGAGAAAGGAGAACCGATCCAAACCAACAAGTGGTTATATTGCAAACCAACAATGAAATACCTGATAGAAGAGGACAACGCTGTTGTTAAAAAAGGTGGAAAAGTTGAACCAGGATTGTAAACAAGACTGAAAATTCATGTGTAAAGAATGATAAAAGTATCCATTATCTCTCTTTTGTATTGTATAGACAAAATTTTAGACATTTGAAAGGGAATGCTCCCTAAGATTGGTTTTGATGTAAATCTATAAGCCCGATCAACATGATCCTTATGTACACTACTCTGAATATAAAAAAAAAGAAATATTTTTGAATTTTGGTTTTTTGAAGAAAATATACATTTTTTGATATTTTTGGAATGAGAAAATATTTGACAAAAGAATCTTGGAGAAATATTTATCAAAAGAAATGGGAAATAATAGGACAAGGCAAAATAAGACTATGAGGAAATATTCAACAAAAAAGAATAAAGAATTATCTGAAGAACCAAAGATTTATCTCATAAAGACAAGACATGTATAATTTTTGAATTTGTATAATTTTTTTTTTTAAATATTAGATTTGTATTTACCCCTATTTCTTCAACTTTAGGGTTTGAATATATATAGTTATAAATTTAATATTTAATTTTAATAAAAAAATTTATTATATGTTTTAGATTCATATAAATTTTAAATAAATTCTCTACATCAGATTTACTAGTTCCTCTCCAGAGTTTCTAATTTTTAGATTTAATTTTAATACTTAAATTATATTCCTACATGTGTGAACTACATTCATCTCAATTTCAAAAATCCTACATAGTTCCTCTCCAAAGTTTCTAATTTTTAGATTTAATTTTAATACTTAGATTATATTCTTACATGTGTGAGCTACATTCATCTCAATTTCAAAATCCTACATAGATTCCTATATGCTCTATATTCATCTTATGAACATTCTTTACATGAATATTAGTCTTATGAACAAATTCATCTTTTTTAACCTTCTTTAATCTACTAATATGAATCTTCAAAATCCTCTTTATAGATGTATAACCTAAACATTTGAACCAAGAAAAAGAGATATTCATGCACTTTTCTTGTCATAGATCTACCTAAATAATCTACAAATCTAGATAGAACTATATTTTCACATGGTAGTACATGTTTGGATTTGAAGTGGTTGATATAATTTTTTAGGACTAGTTTCCAATTTCTTGGTTGAATAACATACACACCTAGATTGCAATGTCAATATAATTAGTCACTTTGAATATGTGGATAATTAATGCAATACCAACTTTAAAAATTAGATATGATTTAGTAGCCCTAAAGTTTCCATCCACCAAGTAAGGGATCATACACTTTAATCTTAATAAAAAAACATCTTATGAACATTATTTGTACATGAATCTATCAATCTCACAAACATATATTTATTTAATATAAACATACATGTGAACCAAGACAAAGAGATATATTATGATGTATTTTTCTTGTCATGTCTACCTAAATCACCTACAAAACATATTGAACTCTATTTTTGCATATTTTAGCATTTGGATTTGAAGTGGTTGATCTATAGTTGGGATAGTTTCTAATTGCTTGGCTTAATAATATGTCACCTAGGTTACATTTTTCAAACATAATTAGCATTACCACTTCAAGAATATGTGGCTAGTTTTTTAAAAAGAGGGGTAAAAACTTTATTGAGCTAGTAAATCAATACAAAGCAAAAGAGTACAATAGACCCACTAGAGGTCAAAAGCCCAAAGTAGAGCCGTCAAGAAATTCCCAAGAAACATCTCATATCCTCCATAACAAGATCTTCCAACACATGAGAGAGGTCCTCGTGAAGGCCTCCCAAGTCTTCCACATTCCAAGTCCCCATCCGCTCAAATGCCCATTTAGCCAAGCCATCAACCACCTTATTCCATTTCCTGTGGGATATGGCAAAAGGTGATAGAATCCAAAACCTTACCCAGAGAAATGATTTGCTTAACCACCACTTCCAATTGCCAATTCACATCATATGATTGATGCTTCTTCAACATATCAATCACAATCTGAGAATTTGATTCACAAATTATCCTTCTCCAACCAAGGGCACAAGCCCATTTCAATGCTAAAAGAATAAACAAAGGCTCCATATAGTTGTTGGTTTCTTGACCTCTATACATTGAAAAGAAGAACTCAACTACCCCCAAGCTATCCTTTCCAATACCATCAACCCCAACATAGCCAGGATTGCCTGTGGAAGACCCATCAGTGTTAATTTTCAACACACCAAGCGAAGGGGTTTCCAATGACCACCCCATTGGACATTCCCTCTAGCACATCGACCTAACCCAGGTCGGGGGCCATTCCTGCCACAATTCGAAAGCCCCAAAGTTCAGACCACATCCAAATCTCCAAGATCCACAAGAGTAGATAAATCACACTTAGCTGCTAGAGTCTCTTGAAGCACCCCCAAGATTCTCAGCCATAGTTGTCGCACTTGAAGCCTCTTATCCAAAAAGATCCTACAATCATGTTCTAACCAGATATGCCAAATAATCAAGCTGGGGCCAATTTTCCAAGCAATTTGAAGGAAAGAAGTTTTAGCTAGAGAGTTCCCCAGACCAATCCAAAAGTCAACCAAAGAAGAGGAATGTCTACATGATAGGTTCCAGACTCCCCACCAACAGTACCAAATCATTCTAGCAAAGGGACATTGAAAAATGAGGCATGGAGTGCACTCTCCATTACTGGTGCACATAACACACATAGAGGGACCTTGAAATCCATGCTTCTAAATATTCTCCCAAGTGATGCATCTATTATGCACCATAAGCCAATAAAATAAATTACACTTAGGCCAAGACAAATTATTCCAAACCCATTTCCACCAAGGGACCCTCGTACACCTGTAAACCTGCTTGTCCAACAAGTGATAGCTAGAGGCAACTAAGAATTTTCCTTTCAGGTCATGACCCCAGGCCAGGACATCCCACCCCATAATAGAGTTACAAACCCTTCCATCTATAATATTATCTAGCTCCTGAGGCTCCTCCATCGATCCCCTCAGAGGCCACTTAAGTGGGTCCTTCCACCTGTACACTGTAGCCCGATCAAGAACATGAGAGGATTTAAAATCAACCACTCTACACCAACCTAAATAGAGAAAACTCCTACAAAAATATTATAAATGAGGGTGGGTTGATGTGATAGGAGGATGACCATCCTAAGAATCAAACTAGAAAATAGCTTTTGAGCCACTGTTACAAATCCAAAACAACCCTTGTTTAAGTAGCTTGGCCCCCCTTTTAAGGGCACCCTAAATCATGGAACCCTTCCCCATAAGATTGAATCTAGGCACACCAAAACTCTCCACACCCACAAGATATTTTTAGGTGAGGATCTTGGCCTATATTTGATGTTGTTGTGAGCATCATCGCTAGTACAACTTAGCCGCCAAAGCCTACCAATTCAAATTAGCTCGATGCAGCCCAAGCCCACCTTCTTGTTTCGACTTGCATAAAGTGTCCCACTTAACCAGACTCCACTTCCTTGAGAGGAGATTACTAGATCAAAGAAATTGTTCGGAGAGACTCTCAAGTTATTTGATAAAGTACGAAGGGGAAGACAACATAAAGCATCTATACAAAGGAAGAGCTAGAACCAAAGACTTTAGAAGAGTCACTCTCCTAGTAGTAGAGAGCCACCTGAAAGTCAAATGATTAACCCTTTTGTGAAACTTATCTATAACGTCTTGCCAAAACAACCTAGGGAGAAAACGAACAACAAGAGGAATACCAAGATAGACAAAGGGAAGCAATCTAGTCTAGAATATGAGAATTCTAGCAATTCTCCTATGAATAAGCTTCAGAGTATTAAAGAAATAAATGAAGGACTTACCTTCATTGATACATTGTCCTAAAGTAGCTAAATAAATATCCAGGACCTTTCTCAAGTTGATAGCTTCTTCAACTGTGACCATACCCATCTAAGCAATGTCATCCGCAAATCGAAGATGGGATTAGGGGGGGGTAAATTATTACCCCAACTCCAACCTTGAATGAGACCAAGCTCCACATGATATTTAATAAATCTCCCTAAACCTTCAACCATGAAAATAAATAAGTGGGGGGGCAAAGGATCACCTTGCTGAAGGCCCCTAGATGCTCCACAAAGCTCAGAAGGCTCACCATTAACAAGCACAGTAAAGAAGAAGAGGTGACACAACTCATAACCCATTCAATCCAGGTGTTGCAAAAACCAAAATCCCTCAAAATCTTGGAAAGGAAAGCCCATTTAACATGATCGTAAGCCTTGTCCATGTCCAAATTAATAAACATAACCTTCTATCTAGAGGAGGCCACAGAATGGATAGTTTTAGTTGCAATAACAACCCCATCAAGAATATGTCTGCCAACAACAAATCCACCCCGCTCCTAAAAAATTAACTTGCTTAACCATGACTTTAGACCTTTCGTAATCAACTTTGTAATAATTTTGTACACAACATCACATAGGGAAATTGGTTTAAAGATATCTAGAAAATTATCTTTGTCCCTATTTGGGATAAGAGCAAGAAAAGTGGCATTCATGGCTCTTAGCATGTGCTTGTTCCTTTGGGATTCCTAGACAACCTCGAGAAGATCAAGCTTGATAACCTCCCAAAACTCCTGAAAGAACTCAATTGGGAACCCATCAAGCCCTAGAGATTTTCCGTTCATCTAAAACACAATATCCTCTAATTCCTTCAAGGAGATTGGTTTGAGCAAACAAACATTCATTTCACTGGTCACCAAAGACGGGATACAATCCAAGATTAAAGCTTCCTCCTCATTGGTAGGGGGGAGTCCTCAAAAAACAAATAAAAAAAGAATGAAACAAATTCTTTTGAAATCTCATCAAACGAAGATAATTGGACCCCCTCAGAGGACCTAAGAGAAGAGATGATATTAGAGTGCCTTCTATCCTTAGCATAATTATGAAAAAAAGGAAGTGTTCCTATTACCTTCCTGGATCTAGTCAATGCGAGACTTTTACTTCTAGAAAATTTCCTCCCGTAGTTCCCATTCCTCCACTTCCTTCATAGTCGTTGCTTCTATCTTACCATTATCCTTAGTAAGACCATGGTCTCAAATTTGTAAAGTAATGACATCCAAGTGAGCTTGAGCTACCCTTTTAGCCTGAAAAACATTACCAAAATGGTGCATATTCCATAGTTTCAACATGTATTTGACATATTGAAGCCTATTAGAGAAGGAATACATTGTAGCGCCATGAGCCAGCTTCCCAAAACACCGCCAACAAGGAATAATATCATGAAGTGACACATCCTGAAGCCACATGAGCTGAAATATGAAAGACTGATTTTTAGAATATCCATAAAAGCAAGCAAAAAACTTGATCGACCAATGATCAGATTCTCACCAATCCAAAATATCAAAGCTAGTTGCCCACCTATCACCAACCGAAAAGCTAGACACCAAGAACCTATCCAACCCCTTTGAAATAATAACTTCCTCACTTCTCCTATTATTCCATATAAACATCCCATTAGAGGGTTTTATATCAATCAAGTTCAAGAGAGCTACGTTATCCCTTAGGAGCTCTGGGGAGGGATCTAGACAGGCAGTACCATCCATCTTCTCTACAAGTGAGGAGATAACATTGAAATCCACCACCAGAATCCAAGGAAGAAAAGGATCTAGAGAGCGCACATGTCTAACATGAGTCCATAGTTGGGTCTTACCAAGGAGATCAGTTGAAGCATATATATGAAAAAAGGAATTCTCTCACCTGATTCCAAACTAGAAGTTACCAAAGAAATAAAATACCTGTAGGAGAGCCACCAAATCAGAATAAATCTACACAAATCCCACAAACAAGTAACCCCACCAGAGCTACCTTGCACTCCCACACACTGACACTAACCTCTACCCCAAATTTTAGAAGCCAAATTCAACATAATTTCAACAAGAAACTTAGTCTCCTAAAGGAAAACCAACTTAGGAGAGTGATGACGAATCAACTTGCAAATAGACTTTTTTCTAGGGATGTTATTCATACCCCTTACATTCCAAGAAAGCACAATCATCGCTGAGGTTGGGAGAAATAAGAATCAATGGTCCTCATCGATCCAAACTCCACCAATGTCTCACCAATTAACTTTACCTTTCCTAGTCCTTTTTACTAGCCTTAAGAGGCTTCTCAGAAGCCCCCTTTTTAGGGGGATTTTACTATAGGCCCCACATAGGAGAAGATTTAATTTTACCCAGGTTAGCAACACCCTTCTTGACAATGAGTCCAAAATTGGGGACAACAAAACCTTCAATAACCTCCGACATCAAACTTGTCCCCCTTCTCGGGAGCAGAGGGAGGTAAATTTGTGATCATCTGAGCCTCCTGATCCCCCAACTGAGCAGAGTTGGAATAATCATTTGTCTGATTTCCAAGGTGCATATTAACTAAGGATCCATCTACCACTTGCATGTACAAGGGAACACCCTCTTCTTGAGCCAAATCATCCAAGGCATCAAACATGTTAAAGGTCTCCTCTTCCTGCCTATCTCTTAAGGTTCTATTTTGACCTTAACCTATATCAGGAGACTTAATTGGAACAAAACCCTCCTTATTAACCACCACCCTTGCATGGGAGGCTTATCTTTGTCCACCTTTAAAGCAGAAAGAGAAGGGGCATTACCCAAACTAGAAGCATGGAAAAATCTAGGACATTTGTTGTTGTAGGTGTCCATATTCATGGCATGACCAACACCAAAAAGGCAACGCCTCATAGTCTAACTATTGGGTCCAAGAATATGAACCAATGTTGCTTTCAATAAATTCTGGCAGTGTATTATTCAATTCAATTTCAACACACACAAACACAAAAGAAATTACCTTTTTATTCAGTGTTTGTTCAGAAGAACCAATAGGCTTTCCAAGAAAAAGAGCTACCATCTACAATATATCACTTCTTCAGCATTCCAGAGGTCGGTGGGGGAGATGCACCCAAACAAGGACCCTAGAGGGGAGCTCCTCCATAGAATTAAAACCAACATGTCATCATTTAATAAAGAGACCTACCTGATTGTAGAAGTAAGGCCCACCTTCAAAAGCCCTATTTCTATCACCCACACAGGAAAACTCCACCATGAAGAAGTTGTTGGCCACCAACATCATATCAATATCACCCTTAGGGTTTTATGTCCTATGAACCCAAGATTCTAGAAATGGAAGTGACACCTGCATCCCTATAAACTTACAGATCAACACATGGTTTGTATAATAATTTACATCCTTAGTCATCGAGTTCGATTGAATCACCAAAATTGAATGCTCTTGACATCTCTCTAGGCACCCATTCACCCTTTGCATCATGAAAACACCATTTTTCAATGGTCCCTCACCAAAAGAGATCATATTTGAATGAAGCTTATTACAAGGGGGAAAGAAGCAAGATTCGGCTTGCCCTCAGACACATGCAATATCATGCAAAAAATAAAACCCTCGACCTCAACCAAGAGGAAAAGAATGACACCACTAAGCAAGACAAACCAAAACACTGAAGCCACACACGAGGAAAAATGTAGCAAAAAGAAGGAAAAAATTGAAGAGGACGAGCATCCCAGCCCCCACAGCCAAAACACATGACCCACACCAGAAGAAATCACACACAAAATTTAAACCATGCTTAGGAAACAAGAAAGGACTCCACCTTAAGCCCACACCCCCACATGACAATAAAACCCCACCCCCCAAAATATGTAGCTAATTAATGTAATACTAAATTTACAATTTATACATGGTTTATTGGCCCCAAATTTTTCATCCACCTTAAGGGTACATGCACTTGAATAAGACTAATCATTTTATAAATATTCTTTAATGCTAGTTACATGTTTTTTAAATATTATTTTATATACATGATCTATCTAAGTTATATAAATAATACATTCTAAAGTCTTCTCTCTTTTATACATGTAGGGATTCAACATAAAGAAAGTAGAGTACAATTTGGGCCTAATTTAGATATTGGAGCAAAGGGGGTTCAACCACACATAATTAATGTCAAGGAGGAGGCACAAATACACATAGTTGATGTTAGATAGGAGGCTCAACCAAGATTTAATGTTGGAGAGGTTTTGGATCACTTCCTTCTATAGATATGCATCATATGAACCTAATTCAAGAGGTTAGGAGAAAAAATATTATAGAAATATAGATCATGAAGGGAAAAAGTGTGCATCCCAAAACTCCATCTAGGATCAGTATGTGCCTTTGGTTACATTCATTAAAATTTAGGAACCTCAAAAATATATACTACTATGCCTTAAAGTAGAAACTGACATAGTTATTTTCCCACTATTAATTCTTAGAGGAAGGATGTTGTAATTCAGTTTCAAATATTTTCAAACAAAGTAGTTTCAACAACATTCATGCACACATAATCAAACAAGAAGAATAAGATAAAAGAGAAAGAACACACATATTTACGTGGGGAAAACCCTTTCAGGTAAAAAACCCCACTCCAAAACCACATAGCCAATATATTATTGAGTAACAAATGTAGTTACAACACATTCTTCAGGATCAAGGCCATTATAGGAGATTTACATCTTGTTCCATCTTTGGAAAATTTCTGGCAGCATAACCCCTGTGAATAAAACTCCTCTCACATAACTCCTCTATCAAAAAACCTATATATATAGAGTCTATAATGCCTAGGATAGAAGTTTCCTCAAACCCACACCTATGCATGAACATGCAACAAGAAAGGCACTACATGCAAAAGCATGCAACATGCACATGCAAAAAAACACCTATCAAAAATTTGGGCCTCCACATTCCAAGTTTGACTCAACTATGAATAAAAACTTCATCATTGCACAACTCCAATTGCAAATAGAAACTTCCAACCTTGAATTTTCAAAGTGGGTGCCAAATTCCTCAAAAGTAGCAACATGCCATAGTTAACTCAACATGCCTTGACACATGTCACCTCCGTGCAACTCCAAAAAAGATTTTACAAACTCCTCACTCCAAATGAGTGCCCAAGTGACAAGTGTCACTATGGCACACCTCCATAAAGTATGCACAGTTAATAATGCTCCCAATAAGTGCTTAGGTGACAAGTGGCACTCCATGGAGCTCCGCACTTTGCATGTAGGATATAACACTCCCCGACAGGTCCCCCAAAGTGCTATGACAACTACTATAGTTGGCAACTTAGGAAATATCAATATTTGCACAAATTTTTTTCTCAAAATTAATGCTATGACTCAAAGGTTGAGACACCTTAATCCCAAAAATCTCCCACTTGTTGAAGACCTGCCAAGAGTCCATGGAATCAATAGGATTTAACTGCTAAGAGTCAACCAATGAAAACACATCATCACAACCATACATGTAATCACATGAATCTCGAACAATGCTCTTGTGATCTAATCAAGAAACCTACAATAATATCCAAGATGTCCACCATCTCAGGCAATAGTTATTGCCATCCTCCAAAGGAAAGGAACAAGCCACTGTGTATATTCACCAGCCCACAAGACATAAGCATTATATCTAATCAATAGAAAATGCTACAAGATACTACCACAACTCCACTATGCTCACAAGCTAAACAAAATCTCAAACAACGCCAAGCCCATAACTAAAACACAAATCTGAAGCCGAAGAATCCTCTAGAGAGCGGGATAAACCATCAGCCAAAAGAACAACCGAAATAGGTTGCCCTAATCCAATTAATAAACCCATAAGATCATAAATAACACCCACAACAAATGCTAATCCACCCAATCTATCATACCTCAAAAGGTATCCTTAATATCAACAAACTCATGCCAACATATCCAACCCATCAACCTCAATCACAAGCTCCTTGTGTCGAAACAATGAACGAAGACAAACACATCTAGGAACTCCCACTACATGGGTAATGTCTAGTCTAAAAAAGACACCAAGGCACATTGAGTCTATTAACAACACCACATAGGGGTGCAATTTTGTAAATGGATGCCTAACATGACTATAGATTTGTTGGGACCCATCCAATCTATCTTTCCTATTCACTTAAGCTATGCTTATGGAGGCATTGGTGCATGTTTAATTTTTTGCATTTATTTAATTACTTTATTATATATTTACACCTGATATAGGATGAACAACTTATAAATATTGTTGATACATTTTTTTGCATTTAATTAATTAATTAATTAATTATATATTTACATCTAATATGGGATAAGTTTGCTTATGTAGGTATATACTTAGGTAGATTGCATTTGCATCATATGAATTGCACTTTCCTTGTTTGGTGAAGTTGTACTGTGCACATGTGAGTACCTCTCCTTTATTTCACATTAGTTGCACACTCACATCTCTTGGTGGTGTATCCCATGTACCCACCTCATATACCCTTGTAAGTAATCACTTGTAACTTTATTTGTATATCTGCATCTTTTGATTTGGAATATAACAATTCTCTCATTTTGAATCTCTCTTGTATTTATTTTGAATATCCTTGATCTTTGGTGGTCATCTCCATAGCCAAATCTTACAATATAAATATTGACAAATGACATAATTTTGTGCAAAGTTAGATCCCTTGCTCTACATTATTGAATTTCTCTTTACACATATTTCTATACACTTACCTCTTTACCCCATCTTTATGATTACACATTCCTATACATTTGCCTCGTCCAATTGTTCATCATATCTTTATTCGCACATGCCTCCATGAATACATTGTTTAGTGCTATTTGATCCATGAACTCGTCTCACCTAAATTCATAATTTTAAATTCAAATTTGTCTGACTTTATATCTTCACTCTTCTTACGTATGGTCGACTAAACATAATTTATGCGATGTGTTATTGTGTCCTTGTATTTAAAGGGATTTAATGCATTCATTTAAGATATACGATGATCTAAGAGCTATATATTCTTATATCATTTATATTACACACTTCAATTGATGCACTAAAATGAATCTAATTTTGTACAAATATTTTAGGAGCATTTGCATGACTAAAGATTGTTGTTTTTGATTAGTTGTATACAATTTTAAGGGTTAACATAGGAGAACTTGTCCCCTTCGACATACCAACAACCTCATAAAGATATTTATATATACCACCGATCCGTTAGATGTCAAAAGACATAAATAAGTCAAAAATGATTAAGTGAATTTGAGAACAAATGTTTGTCCAATATATAATATAAATTTATAATTGTAAAATAAATTTACAATTAAATATTCATTCTAAATCCAAACTCCTTACATAAAATCATTTTTTTTTAATTCTAATACATTTGTTAATTTGAAATTCCCTATTCCTAATTTTGAAACAATCTATTTTAATCTTTTTAAATTTATCAATTAAAAGTACAATATGTTCAAAATCAACTCTCAATTGTTCTTTTAAATGTATGCATTTTATTGTTGGATTAGCCTAGACTCATGAGGAAAAGTATAGATCTCTGAACAATATTTTGAAAAAAGCCATTAAGGAATATTAGCGCCCAAGGGGGGTCGTCGTACGTCTATTAAAAGCAGATGCTTGGGACTAGGCGGGGCCTCGTTGACGCGCCAGCCCCTGAAACCTACCCTTCAAAGTGCTCAAATGCATACGTTCTGGAAATCGTTACTAGTTGATCTTGTAAGGTTTTATTAAATTTGACGCCCACTTCGCCTGCGCGGCTGTGAGATCGTTTCTCTGTAAATCAATTTTATTCAATTTCTCTTGTGCTGCAGGATCATACCCCGCTCAGGTATGGAATTCTTCTTTTTCGGTGCTCTTTTTCTTTCAATTTTAAAGCTATAGGGTCTACTTAATTCGTTTACAATGCTGCTCGAGACTTTGAATGCCATAAACAAATTGCAAAAACACAAGCATACAAGACGACAGAAAGAGCAACTTATTAAGCTGAACTTCCTATATTATAATTTCAGATCAGTAAATCATCTTCCTACACAATTAAATTATGGAGTGGCAAGGCGGGGTTCACTGTGGAGATGGGCACGACATGAAATTCCAGGGCTACAAGATTTGAACAATTTGCAAAATAAATGAAAAGACATCTTCTTGCAGTCTTCCAAAACGGGGTCCGATATTCCAATTAGCATCTGATTGCGATTTAAAAGTCAAACTTTACCCTTTATTTACCGAGGGGCACACATATAAAATTCCAGAGCTACAAAATTGAACAATTTACTAAATAAATGGAAAGAAATCTTCTTGTAGTCTTCCAAAGCAGGGTCGCCCATATGCCAAATTAACATCTGACTATGGCTTAAAAGACACACTTTACCCTTTATTTACCAACTGATTTTGCTTATTGGGTTTGTGCATTGTGCTTGGACAGGAATAGAAACTTGCACTTCAAATTATGATGTTTGGATAAGAAGGGAGTGTCTCAAATTGAGGGTCAATTGAAGAACTGAGCCCCAATGCTAGCTCTTCTATATTGATCGGCAAAATTTCAAATGTCTGGTGTTCAATAAGAAACAAAGTATGAATATAGTTAAGGGAGTCGCAGGCTTACTGCGGAAGCCTTCAGGTTCTCAGGTGGGAGAAAGTCCCGTGGCTCCACAAGTAGAAGACTTGTCAAAACCACCATGGCCAGAAATACAATTCGGGTACTTCTTTTCTCGAATCACAGCACTTTGATTTCTAGAGTAAAGATGTTGCTCTCATACATAAACCTAAGAGTTTCTTAAATCATTTTCAATAATTTTTTTTCAATCATGAGCATCTTGAAGGAGTTAAATTCCTTTGTGTTTAGGGAATTTGTTGTTTTTGCTTCATCCTCTACTTTAATGTTAGTTTTAGGATATTTTTTTGTGTTGAAATTTGAATGTGAAGAAATGGTTATTTGAATTGTTTTAGCTTTTTTATAAGCAATGGCTTCATTGCCCTGTTATGATGAAATGCCATGTTTTTTCCTCTGTCCTTTATATTCAAGTTTTTTTTCATTATCACATCTGTATGTTCAAGGCTCATTTGACATAGTTCTAATTAATAGGTGCTTGTCATCTTTTTCATTACTGTTCAAACGGTATTAAGTCAGATTATTTTCCACTGGGTTAGCAAACAAGTCAAGTGGGAAGGTCATGTCACGTTGATTCTCTATCTCAGCTACCTATTTCTCCTTTTCTGTCATTTTTTTGCTTGATTTTGACTTAGTCCACTCACACACTAGTAATTTTATTTGTCCATCGCAGTCGTCTGTTTCTCTCCTTTTTGGTTTATTTTGATTTGGTGTGTGTGTGTGGGGACACCACCCTTGCCCACCCAGTCTCCTTATACACACTTGCCATTTTAATTGTCTATCTCAGCCACTTATTTCTCTTCATCCCTGTGATTTTTAGCTTTATTTTGATTTGAAAAACACACATAAACTTTTGATTTTAATTATCTAGCTCAGCCACCTGTTTCTCTTCATCTCTGATATTTGTCATGCATTATTTTTACTTGGTCAACGTCAACACACGGAGTGTGGTTACAACCACTTAAGGCCTTTCAAATTGACATCAGGAAGTATAAAAAGAACTAATTTTCCATGCCTATTTCCCATTGATGGTGATACATCAATGGACCCCCTAACACCATCTGTGAGAGAAGTTGGGAGGATGCTGACATAGTCGAGGAGTCTAATTTTACAATTGCCAAGTGCATTCTTAGAAATATCCAAGACTTTATTAATAAGTCTAGTTTATGTGTAACGAATGGTTATTGAGTCCATGAAATTACCTTGCCTGAGGCAATTTGCCAACCAATATGCATGCCATATGTATATTGTCACCCATATCTGCCACTGAAGTACTCTGTTGATGAATATGATGATGAAATTTATTTCTTGATTTGGAGATGTAATGCAACAAGAATAAATGCTGGCGTTTGTTTTGTTACCAGGATTGCTAGGATGTGGTGTCAGTTTGAGTTGATTGTGTGGCATGACAAATTTGTTTTTTTCTCATGTACACATTGTAAATTTGACTCATAAGGCTGGTCTTTATGATCCCATTAAAATATTATACTTCAAGTTGTCTTCATTGGCGTAATCTGATATTTTCCTACATGATGATCCCTCTCTTGGTAGGATGTTAGGGTTTGTGTTAATGGGAACTTAGTCATCAAGTTTGAAGGAATTTGGACACATTGATTGTATATAGTTAAATTTGCCAGCTTACCTTTCCAACACTTTGTAGTTATAATTATTAGTTATAACCATATTTTGAAATATTACCCTCAAATGTTATTTTAATCAGCATTGATGCATCATAAATTAGAAGAGGTATTGTGTGATTTCAATACATTCAACAATTTAATGCCTATCCACTTTAATGCCTATGTAGGATCACTGTCCTAGATGGATGAACAATCCATGAAGAAAGACTATCAAGCTTAGAATTCTCTATGTTTTGGAAACCACATTCAAGGGGTTATTTGTACCATCCGACTTTGTTCAGAACTTGCCACTGACCTTGTATTTTATCCCACCTATAGCCAGTCCATCATCATGACAGTTGATTCACTTCACTGCTAGCCATGATTTGTTGGACAACAATTTATTCATTGTTGATTCTTAATTAACATGTCACTATTCTTTTTCATAATTCATTTTGATTTCCTTCAAATTTATTTGGTTATTAATTTGTTTTCATCTATGCTTCTGGCAACATTCTATAAACAGTTGTACAAGGTATCCTAGAGCATTAATGCTTGATAGTATTTTCTTATTTATACAAAATTTTCCACTGCTAGACCATGGCTTGTTGGATAACAATTTGTTCATCATCGATTTTTAATAAACATGCCACTTTTCCTTTTTATATTTCATTTCCTTAATTTATTTGGTTATGTTTTTGTTTTAATCTATACTTTTGACAACATTTAATAAACAATTGTTCAAGGTGCCCTGGAGCATCGGTTTGTTCATCATCGTTTTTTAATAAACATGCCACTTTTCCTTTTTATATTTCATTTCCTTAATTTATTTGGTTATGTTTTTGTTTTAATCTATACTTTTGACAACATTTAATTAACAATTGTTCAAGGTGCCCGGGAGCATCGGTGTTTGATATATATATATATATATATATTTATATATTTTGTTACATTTCTTCAATTTTAATTTAATACTACTCAATAGCCTTAATCCATTGAATGCATTTTAGTTTCAGTTAAACTTCTAAATTGTGTTCAATAAATACCTTGTTTGTTAAGTGTTTGTTGAACATTTGCATGCCAAAATCATAATTTTACTAGTAAATCAATATACTCTAGTTAAGATGAATCTAGATTTTGAGCTAAATTCACATTTGAATTTGTTCTACTACATATTCATTTGAGCATCCAAACATTTATCTTTAGCTGCTTATAGCAATGGTGTAATTTGTAATCATAGTGGATTTTTCCCCTTTCCATTTTTTTAAAATATTTTAGCGAAGATACATGCACTTGTAGAAATCACTTGCATATAATCCTTACGCAGACTAAATTTTATGCATTGTGTATGAAAGCATTAGTTGTTTTTGCAAAGCATCCCTTTTATGGCAATTTAAATATATATTTAGGGTTTATATAACGTTCACAGGCATCCAAATTTAAGGGTGTCATTATGTTTGTTCCATATGCTAACATTGCTAAATCAGTTAAGGTATATCCATTATTTTTTGATTGGTGTAACAGAAGTCTTCAGTGGTACCTTCATTCTTGAATCATTAACCATTTGGAATCAGTAAGGAAATCTGCCAATTCACATTCAAAAAAAATGTCAATATACCATTATCATTTGATTGCTGTCTTAATTCAAAAAGCTGGAAGCACCTATGTCATCCCATCATCCACCAGTGCCGCTATGATTTCAAAATGTAGCAGGCATGTCACTATTTTTAGTTTTCACTGCCACCATTACCTTAATATTGAAGATTTCCACAATCTTCCTGACCTCTGCATCAAACAGGAGGTATAGATCTTTAAGAGCTTGATCATACATGACAGGCCTTATATAAAATTCTGAGGGATCACAATCAAGGTTAGGTAGCAGCAGCAAATTGATTCTTAAAGGTCTCATCTTTGTGGCTCTCTGCTTCTTCCTTCATGGCTGCCACCTCCTATATCAACTGGCATTTTGAGTGGAATCTTTTCAAGAATAGGGTGGGCATGGGGTCCCATAGAGTAAGGTTTCCCTCCTCCATAATCACTTTTCAATCTCTGAAAAAATGTTTTTGTAATGATTTCTAAGTTTACTTTGATTGACTTAATTTCAAGCATGACCATGGCTGGGTCAGCTGAAGGCAGCTTCATTGTGCCATGGGTTTTTATCTCTTAGATAGATTCCATTACTTCAAGATCTTCAAGCTTATAGACCCAGCAAATCATCCAATAAGAAATAATATTTTTTGCCACCATTTCTGCTAGATTACCCATGAAGATTTTGTGAATAGATACCTTGTTTTGGTTATACTCAGTGTTTGCCTAACCTGTAGACTCATTGTCTTTTTCACCATAGGAAGACCTTGGGATATTCTTCAATATTGAATGCTTTTTTGTGTCACCTGTTGAATATCTTGCACATGATTGAGGGGTCTTCGGGGGGTTTCATTGCCATGAGTTTTACAGAAGCTATAAGTTAGTAGAGTGGAGTAAATATAGAAGGGGAGAGAGAGCGAGAAGAGAGCATAATGAATTAGAGTGGATTGCTTACAATAGTTTAAGGTAGGATTTGGGGTAAATAATGACAAGACAAGTTATCAGGTCATACCTCCTGCTGCCATCATTGACGGCTGTTTGAAAAATATTCTTTTCCCTTGTTCATGATGTTTCACATAGTTTGAAGACTCTCTGAGTCCTAGAAAAGACTCTTGGGACTCTCGAGTCCTAGGGCTTGCTGATTCGACTCGCCAAGGACTCCCGAGCCAAGTCCTGGAGAGTCTAGGCAAGGACTCCCGAGTCTTGGCGAGTGACTCTCGCGAGTCCTAGAATCGAACTCCCGAGTCCCAACTTAGGACTCTCGGCTTCGCCTAGAAATAATGAGTAGGAATGTTTAAAACTTGTTTTTTGTTTGTTTTTTTCATTTGAAAACTTGAAACTATGAGTATGAATGATGAAATTTCAAATATTAAGTGTTTGAAGATCATATAACATTGTAATATTTGAATTATGAGAAATTGATAATCAAATTAGGCTCTTATGTTCTCTAACTGCATTAATTTATTTTTGTTTTTTTGTAAAACTACAGTTTTCTTCTTTGCCGAGTCCTGGCCGGGTTTTTTGCTGAGTCCGTGCCGAGTCCCGAGTCCGTGCTGAGTCCAAGTTTTCCAACTATGATGTTTCATTCTTTCTTAGTCAAGTAATAATGAGACTACAGTTGTGCATTTAAGCTGCTGCCAGATAATGATTTTAACTATATTGTTCCGATTAAACATGTTTTCGTAGAATTTAACAGATCATTGAATAATCTAATTGAACTACTAACAAGAACTCAAATTGTGCAAGTATCTCACATAGAAGGATTGTTAGAAGAACACCTATCTGTCTGCATAGCAGCATAATGCCAAAGTCAAAGAATCTTGGTTGGACCCTTCATTTTCCTATAATTTTGCAGCCTGATGAATCAGTGCTGGAATTTTGCTTCTGAGAATTTCAGTATTAAGGATCTCACCTCTTGGAGAAAGACTGTTTAGCTCCAATTTGGCATTGAGCCTTTGATTGTGGTTGTCAAGTCAATAAGCCTGAGAGCATCAACCTTGTTTTCTTTAGATGTATTAACTTTCAGAGCTTCACACAAACAATAGAATCGCTCACTCTTTCTTGTTTCAAACCATTAACTATATTGAGGAAATCCTTCCTTAAAATTCCTTATATGGTTCTAACTAATTCAGTAATTAGCAAGTTGTTAAAACAACTCATAACTAATTCATAACAATATGAGCACTAAACATAGTTTTTCTAACATTCCCCACCTTAGTGTGAACATGGTAAAAACTTTCACACCTTCAACTGTAGTATTCCCAGCTCCTGTGGCTCATGATCTTGATTCAAACAAAAGGCACCTCTCATCAACCTTTCATGGTTTTCACACAGGTTTACCACAAAACTGGACACAAAGAGGAACACACTCATTTGTCCATCTCATATGGTTTTTTGGATTACCACTAACCATTTCAAGATCCATGAATTGTATTACACTAGTGCTTTTGTTCATTACGATATTTTACGCTAGGAGGTTACATTAGGAAATAACACACATAGGAATAGAAACAGTCATTGTTGTTGATCCTTGCTATGCGATCTCTAATAGCATAGGAAATTGTCACTTCCATTGGAAATGGAATATTGGTGTTATATTCCCCCACATGATGTGATGTGAAATTTCTAGTTATTAAAAACATAAAAATTAGAAGCACACACCACAATAGAAAACAAAACACCACCAAAATTGATAAACGGCCCCGTCATTGGTGACTTGAGCACACAAGAAATATTGAGAGGGGGGGAAGGGGAGTGAATCAGTATTTCAAAAACTTTAAAACTTCAAACCATATAAACCATATGAATCATAAATCAGCATCATAAAACACCAGGATTACGTGGAAAACCCTTTCGGGTAAAAATCCACGGCAAAATATTGCTTTTATTATCTTCAAAGGGCACCAACCTTGTTTACATAAGTGAGCACCAACCCATTGAGAGCACCAACTCTCTGAGAGCACTAACTCTCCTTCGAAGCACCAACTTCAGCGTGAGCACCAACTCTCCTTCGAAGCACCAACTCCGAACCAACTGAAGCACTAAATCTAGTATTGCTGAAGCACCAACTTCAGACTTCAAAAGAAGAAGCTAATCAAGCTCTGAAATCTTTTGTTTTGAACTCTTGATCTGCAATCAAATCTTAATTCATTGTTTTCATAACAAGCTCATCTCATATATTGCTGAAACCATAGTTTACATACTCGGAATCGGAGAGTACTCGGCAAGCCCAAAAATTTTGACTCGGGAAAAACTCGACAAATACTTGGCAAATACTCGACAAATGTGTGTGGATATTTATGTATGTGTATACTCAGGACTGCACTATGCACACATACATATTTATGAACATATACAGGATGCCAGGTTTGCATGCATATACACACATAGACATATTTATACACACAGAAACATGCCAAGTTTGTGGGTTTTTTGCAAGCTACTGGCGATTACTCGATAATTTGATGGGAGAAAATCTATCTGCATACTGCCCGAGAGTAAAAGCAGAAATTACTCGGCATGCAAATTTTTTGGAGATTACTCGGCTACTCGGAGAGTAATCGGAGAGTATGTAATCCTTGGCTGAAACAATCACTTCAAACTACATATGTATGCAATATCAAAACGAAAATGGAGCCAATAAGCAACCTCCTGTATCGTGATCTTCTTCAAACTCTGTAACTCCTACACAAGTCGGCTTCACATAGCTTGATATACCTTAGACTCAACTTCACATATATGAACAGCTGCATATACTTGTGCTAAATAACACTGTTCACACTCAAAAAACAATCATGAAACACTTCAAAACAACACTCAATCCTTTCTTTGCCTTTGAGGATTCTTCAAAGCTTTTTGATACAGAGAACTGAAACAAATACACTCTCTCTCACATCAAACGTAGCGAACTCACAAAGCACATGCCCAATAAAAACGATATCAATAAAGGATTTCTAAATAGCACATCTTCATCAGTCTTCAATACGTTACATCACTCAGCTAACCAACAAACCACTCATTCAAGGAGAATAAGACGATAGCTCACACATCAAAATGCATAGTAGAGCTCATCAGCATTCAGAACTTCTTCAAGTTGAAATGCTGGCCATGTAGGATAAAAAATATATGACATTCTTCAAAGGCCGCATAGCTCCAAAAGGGTCTGCTCTATTCTAAGAACAGAGTAACATACAATCTCCATGCGTGTTTATGAATACACATATCTTTGATACTCAACAATACAACTTCAAAAGAACGCCTCATAAAAGTGATGCCAAGAATAGTAGATAGCCGGTGTTGCCACTCTTCCACGCACAACCATAGACACCCGTAACTTCTTTTTTGGATGTTTCTTACTAGCTTTCACACTTATTCCATCAAATATTCACACCAAATTTTGAGCATTTTTTTGACTTCAAATAACGAGTATCCTTTCAGAACATCGCCGCCACACACATAAATCTCACTTACTCCCGTGCCTTAGTCAACAACAACAATGGAATTTTTGTTACACGACTATATTTTCCTCTTTCATCCACAAACACACCTCCTCCACAAAATGTCCGATTAGAATAAGAATGGCACTATATTCATAAATTTCATTGCAGGCATAAAGAAGACGTCCTCAGAAAACATCGAAGCACATAAAGGATATGCGATACTATTCTCTTGAAGCCGTCCTCAGAAAACATTGAAGCACATAAAGGATATGCGATACTATTCTCTTGAAGCCGTCCCACCAAAGATAAAGATAGAAGCCATTACAACTAAAGCCGTTAGAATCTTAAGTGCCACAATAATAAAATGTTAATGAAGCTGGCACTATGAAAGGAATTGCCCAAAATATGAGATGCCGTCTCAATAAAGACTTCTATAGCAAAACAACTAGAAAGGAGGAGCCAAAATAAATCCATTTATGTCAAGGAGCCACCTCAATTTAATATTTGAAACTGTTACTAATTAAAACAAGCCGTCGGTGTGTAATGTTCCTTCCTTAGGCAACTCAGACTATAGTGGAGGTTGGCCTACTATTAGGGTTCCCGTAGGTTAGCATAATGGTTAGGGGACCCAACCGAGGGTTGGGAGTTTAGCGTGGAGCTTTATGAGCCTTTCAGTTTTGAGTTCAGTTGATAAATCCAGGGATAAATTGGACATATTAAAGTTTGCTTTAATAGAATAGTAAAAAGAGAATAGTAATAGAAAATTATAAAGGAAATAGTGAAAAGTGCCCCCCATCTTAGTAACTCAAAGTAGTTTTTAAAAAGTGGCCCCTTCTTTTGATAAGGAAAGACCGTCAAGTTATTATTTTATTGCTTTTTATAAAAAAGCTCATGGGAGGTTATAAAGCAATATGTTGGGCTCATTTTTGGGCATTCTATTCTCATTTTGACAAAAGCCATTGCAGGTTTGAACTCTTGGAAGAGGGTTTTAGCAACATATAGGTCTTCTGAGGACGAAATCCCTTGGAGGATAGTGAATTGGACGAAAACCCAGTTAACAGGGAAATCTACTTTGGGTTTCCATTTGAGCATCATTGGACTTCATTACAGGTTAGTCTGCGTTTAGAATTGATTGCAGCAGGGAGTTATCAGAAAATAATTGCAGATTTTGATAGTTTATGGCAGCTAAGGCACATGGGTATTTGATTTTATTGCATATTCTTCCACGACAACAATTTATCTTCAATTTGGGTTCCCGTAGGTCAGCAAAATGGTTAGGGGACCCAATCGAGGGCTGGGAGCTCTACGAGCCTTTCAGTTTGGAGTTCAGTTGATGAATCTAGGAATAAATTGGACATATTAAAGTTTTTTTTAATAGAATAGTAAAAAGTGAATAGTAACATAAAATTATAAAGAGAATAGTGAAAAGTGCCCCCCATCCTAGTAACTCAAAGATGTTTTTAAAAAGTGGCCCCTTCTTTTGATGAGGAAAGACCCTCAAGTTATTATTTTATTGCTTTTTATAAAAAAACTCATGGGAGGTTATAAAACAATATGTTGGGCTCATTTTTGGGCATTCTATTCTCATTTTGACAAAAGAAAATTGCAGGTTTGAGCTTTGGAAGAGGGTTTCAGTAGCATATAGGTCTTCTGAGGACGAAATCCCTTGGAGGATAGTGAATTGGACGAAAACCCAGCTCACAAAACAGGAAAATCTACCTAGGGTTTCCATTTGGGCATCATTGGTCTTCATCACAGGTTAATTTGCATTTAGAATTGATTGTAGCAGTGGGTTATCATAATATAATTGCAGATTGGGGCTTCTTATCAGCAAATATCATCATTTCAGTGTCATTTTCAGTCATTTTCAGTCAAACCCTAGCTGGAAATTAGGGTTTTCAGACCACTAAGGAGAAAATTCAGTTCGGCCATTGTTGACATGCCTGTAGTTGGTTACTCAAGTTCATATTGGTCTTGTTTCAAGGTCTGGATTAGCCACATCAAGTTTATTTGGAGCTGTATTGTCAAAGGAAACCATCAAACTATCATCGGGTATGTTCTTGGCATGTTGGGAATATAAATCTTTCATTTGTATGGGGTGTATTTGTGCTGTTACAGCTCTGATAACTTTATATCAGACCTGATATAGTTTTAATAAAGGCAACTTTTGAAGTGGAATTCATGTTATATGTTTATGCTAAGTAGTCGGGTTCGGCTCCCTGGCTCAGGGTCCTGGTCCGGGTTCGCTCCGGGTATCGGTCCTGGTTTGGTCCCTCTGTGGGTTCGACCAGGGTTTGGTATTTGGAGTCCCGGTTCGCCGGTGAAGAACCTGGGTGAACCCGAGAAGAACCCGGGTGAACCCAAGGCGAACCCAACAAGAACCCACGTGTTTGGATGCATAAAAGCGTTTTTTTTTGCATTTTTTAATATTTTTCTGCAGTTTGACTTTGACCCATGCCCAAGGGAACCCTAAAAGTGACCTCTAAAACACTTTAAACACCTAAACTACATCATTTTTATTCATTTGTTTTGCAAACAAGCATTTTCATTGCAAGAGGCTGAGTTCTTATTTTTGCTTGTTGGGTTGATAAAAGGAGTTGAAGATTGATCAGTGAAGCTTCTACAAACGATTGCATTGCCATTCCTACAAATTTGCAAGTGTTTATTGGCTGCCACAAAGATTGTTGAGGGATATGTTTGCAAAGAGGTAAGTTTTTCTCACCTTTTTTTGAGTTTTTTCATCCATTTTTTTGTTTTACATTTTACAAACCAGAAACTTTGTTTTGATTCATTTTATGATTTATATATGTTTTTCCTTTCCATTCTTCTATGAATGTATGTAAGATTCAAAAGAGCTAGGTTTTATAAATCAATATTTTCTCTTCATTCAAATTTTGAATGTGTTGTTTGCAAACAAATTGCGATAGGAATCACAATGTCAATGGGTTCTACCTCCGGCTCTGTAGCTAAACCAAACTCAAAGTTCAAAACAAATCCTAATTCTCCTCTATGGCAGTATGTTGAGATGATAAAATAGGTTCCAGGTGGTGGTGGTTATCTTTGGAAATGCAATGGGTGTGGCGTTACATATACTAGTTCATACCATAGGGTGAAAGCACATTTGTGTGGCATGAGTGGAAAAGGCATCATGCCTTGCCCTGGAAAAAAAGATGCACCTATTCCACCTGAGACAGTTGCAAAATACATTATGGAGCAAGATGCAGCAGATCAACGGGAAGCCCAAAAAGGAAATCACCCTTTGTTAAAAAAAAAATCAAAGGGAATGCAACCCCCATCCAATCCCAATATTGTGGTAGAAGACCACCCATTTATTGTCATTCCGGATCTTCAAGCTCGAAGTGCACAACCTATTGCAAACAAGAGATCAAAGGGGCCTTTGGAACTTGCATTTCAAAATGAGAGTAGAGCCCTTGCCGACCAATGTGTAGCAAGATGCCTATATGCCAATGGATTAGCTTTTAATGTTGTTCGTTCTCCCTATTGGAAAGAGATGTTGAGAATGGTTAATGAAGCTCCAAAAGGGTACAAGGGCCCGGGTTATGAGAAGGTGCGTAGCACTTTATTGGAAAAGGAGGTTGAGTTGGTTGAAGATGCATTGAAGCCTATAAGAGATTCATGGGTTGAGACAGGTGTGTCCATTGTTTCGGATGGTTGGAAGGACTCAAAAAATCGGCCTTTGATCAATGTCATAGCGGTGTGCCCTAAAGGGGCAATGTTTTTGAAAGCCGTGGATTGTGAGGGCCAAGTAAAAGATGGAGAATTTATTGCTAGTATTCTCATTGCAGCCATTGAGCAAGTGGGAGCCCGCAATGTTGTTCAAGTTGTAATGGACAACGCTAAGAATTGTAGAGCAGCAGGGTTGTTGGTTGAGGAAAGATATTCACATATCTTTTGGACACCTTGTGCAGTCCATTCACTCAATCTTATGATGCAAAAGATTGGGAATCAAATTGCATGGATCAAAGAATTGTATGCTGAGGCTGAGGACATTCAGATGTTCGTCACCAACCACCACTTGTCTCAAAGCATCTTTAGATCATTTTCAAAATTGGAGCTATTGAAGGTAAGTGAAGTAATATTTACATTTGTCATTTTCTGATTTTCATAATTTGATTGTGCATTCTAATTTAAATTCTTCTTTAAAGTTTATTTTTAAATTCTAATTATTATTTTTAATTTGCAATAGGTTGCAGAGACCCGCTTTGCCTCTAATACTATCGTCTTGAGACGACTTGTGAAAGTTAAAGAGGCACTTGCTAGCATGGTGATTAGCAACAATTGGTCTATATGGAGGCAAAGCGGCACTGAAAGAGCAACAAAAATTAAGAGCATGATATTAGATGACTCATGGTGGGATCGTGCGGAGTATCTCCTTAGCTTCACCGAGCCCATTTTGAGTATGATTCGCTATACGGACATGGACAAGCCATGCATTGGAGAAATATATGATGGTATAGACTCAATGCTTGAGAAGATCAAGTGCACCATAAATGCAAGAGAGCAAGACCATGAAGAGACTTTCTTCAAACAAGTGCAAACAATTGTTGAAGAAAGATGGAACAAAATGACAACTCCATTACACCTTCTTGCCTTTGCATTGACTCCAAAATACTACAGTAGTCAGCTTCTTTCACAGCCAGGAAGGCTTCCTCCATATAGAGATTTAGAAGTGGCTGAAGGGTACAAGGCAACATTTATGAGACTCTTCCCTGACCAAGATTTGCGATCTGTAATCACGAGTGAGTTCACTGATTTTGTGCACTCAAATCATCTAGATGCTGATGCTTCTCGTGACAGGTTCTTAAAGGATGCTCATAGTTGGTGGTACTTCCATAGACAATACTTCCAAAATTTGCAGCCCCTTGCAATCAAAGTTTTATCACAAGTAAGTTTAATAAATTTTCATATTTTAGTTTTACTTTTAAAATTTAAAAGTTTCATAATTTCATTTATAATTTTAAATTTTTTAATTGTTTACTTTGTCTTCATAGGTTGCTAGTTCATCCGCATCTGAGAGGAATTGGAGCACATATTCTTTCATCCACTCAGTAAAGCGCAATAAATTGCTCTCAAAAAGAGCGGAGAACTTAGTATATGTGCATTCCAACTTGCGTCTCCTTTCACACAAACAACGTGACTACAAGGAAGGGGAGACGAAGTTGTGGGATATAGGGCCAGAGGATATTGACTTGGATGCTTCCACTTCCCACCATGTTGCATATGAGGAGTCCGATATCCAACAGGAGCATGGGCACAATACTAGTGCTAGTGATAGTGCCATTGGCACTACTTGTGATTCATCTAGTCTTCCTACTTCATCTAATGTCAATGTTGACAATGACTTTGATATAGATGATTTAGAGGATCCATTTGATGATTAAAACTTTAATAGTGTTGTAATATTGAACTTGAAGTTTGAAGTTTCAACGATGAATATTTATATTTATCATGCATGTTATCATTCAAGTTTATGGTGGTTTTGTTGTTTATATGATGTTATGTGATGTTCTAATCCTAATTCATGCTTCTAGGCTGCATATATATATATATATTTATTTTTACATGTTTTTCAGTTTTTGTACTAACGAACCCAAAACGAACTGAACCCACCCCCCAAAAAATTTAGCCGAACCGGCAAACCGAACCCCCAAACCCGAACCCGAACCCCCAAACCCGAACCCGAACCCGAACCCGAACCGGCTACTTAGTGTTTATGCAATCTTTGTTTATCATTTCTATACATGTTCTTTTTAATTTGGCAACATTAAGCACTCCAACAAGGCTTCAAACAACACATACATGCTTAGAAATCAGTCTCAGACCAGATTACATTCCAACCATTTGACGAAATGTCAAATGTTCAAAACTGAGTTTTTCGGGTTATATCTAGCAAGGGATATTTTAGTGGTATCAGAGCCACAATCCTGCCAGCCTGTTGGGTGAAATCAGTTGGGTGCACTACAGTTTGGACAGCGAGTTAGTTTCATGGCTAGAATTAAGGATGGGAGATTGTTACCTACCTTCCTTCTTGCTCTACCAAAGAAGGAAAAGGCACCTAGTCTGGAGAAAATAATGAAAGACCTTGAACAAACACAACAACAGACCAATCGTAAATTGCAGCATTTAGATGATTCACTTTCAAGGAAAAGTGGGCACTCTAAGGTTTCTTCTCCAGCTACAAGTACAAGTAAGAGACTTTATGCCATGGCAACACATGATGCAATTATGAGCAGCTACCATAAGTATTGCTCCCTTCCTAAAAAGATACAAGACATCCTTTCCTTTACACAATTTTTGGGTATATCGAATGGGGATGAAGATGACTTGAATTTTTCAAGTGCATATCAGCAGCAGAAAAAGAACGAAATATTGAAGGACAATAAAGAAAGCATTGAGAAAGGTGAAGAGTTGAATGTGCAAGAACAAGAAAAGAAAGAAGATTTGTTTCAGCCTATCCATGTTCATGATAAAGACAAAATTCAGTCATGTGGAAGCCCTAGGATGGATGAAGGTATTGAAATTCATAAGGATCATGAAGTTGAAGAAGACACCATAATGGATCAGCCACTTGCAGGCTATGCAGAAGAAAGGCAAGAAGATGTGTTACCATTTGATTTGCATCCTAAGGAGAACAAAAATCAGTTAGCTTATGACAGCCCTATGGTGGAAGAAGAGAACAAAGATGTGTTTCAGCCTACCTGTGAGGATAAGAAGAACAAAGATGTGTTTCAGCCTATCATTTCACCCTATTGGTGGTTCACTCTTCTATTTTTTTCACATTGGTTGACAACCTTTTTAACCAAACTATGTGCAGCTGCAGAAGTATTTGGTTCTTGCCTCAATCCAACCAACAAGGTAGATAAGAGTGACTGGGAGATTTCATCACTCTCATTCAAAATCAAAGTCATGATGGCCTGCATGGAAGATATGAATTTTTCTAGATGATTCTCATTAACAACACCCATGAAAAGACGAGACATTTTGAGAATAAGATCCTCACAACAAAGATCCAACATGATAACACAAGATCTGATTTTTGCAACAGTTTCCAAGATTTTTACGTTCTTAGCAAAAAAGACTCTTATGTGTCACCCAAATTTCGAAAACTTCCCACAATCAACTGAAATACCTCCTTCATGATACTACTATCATAAGGGTCTTGAGGAGCTGTTAATCTCATAATTTCATTGAGATAGGAAGCAACTACAAGTCTTACCTCCTCTTCTGGATGTCTCAAGAGCTTTAACTTAACCAAATAATTCATTGTAGGGACTACAACAATCTTTATCTCTGTGGAATCAAATTGGTCTATCTTTGCAAAGCAACTCTCAATTGCGTCTAGGATGCATAGTAGTTCATCCTTAGGTAGAGGCAAGTGCTTAAGTCTCTTTCTGGCACCATAAAGTTTTTTCCCCAATTTGTCTTCATTACATGAGGCCTTGATTCACAATTGTTGACAATGCCTTGAATGATGAATCCCTTGTTGAGACTCAAATCTGCAGAAATCTGCTATACAACTGCTGAACCAAAGCTAAGCACTTGAAGAATCTGGCAACAAGGGTTAGTTTCCCACAGGTTGGCAAGAAAACCAACTCTGATACCATTGCAATGAACAGCCCTAATTGTATTTTGAAAATCGTTAGCTCAAAACAAAATGGAATGCAGTGTAAGGGATTACAAATTCTTTTGAAAATAAGCAGCTGAAAGTAGTATCCACTTGTTCAGTGGGGTTAGCCAACACTTCCATTTTTTAGTGGGAAAGCTTATACAATACTGAAAGTGCAAGCAAGCTCTTCCACTTTTTAGTGGTGAGTAAGTACAACAAAAGAGCAACTCTTCAACTTTTCATTGGTGAGTGAATACGACGAGACGAGAACAGCTCTTCCACTTTATAGTGGTGAGTGAGTGCCATAAGCCACTTGTTTAGTGGGGTAAGTATCAACAAATAACAAGAGCAAGTCATCGGTGGTACTACCATCCAATGTTACAATCCAAAATGTAAGAAAGGAATGACTTTGGTGGAATGATCATTTGAAGCACTTACAACATTAGTCCATAAGCATATTTAGCTCAATATAAACATGTCAAACAGTGATATATCCATTGTCATAAAGTGCTGATAAAGATTGCCAATGCTGATACAATATAAACTGCTGTAATATCCCCAAATGTTGCCAAATATTATGTAATTCAGTGAAATCAAGTTCTCAACAAGAGATATACCTTAAATAGATGCAAATGGTGAAGGTTGCAGGTCTGATATCCTCTGCAACTTGCTGTTTTAGGGCTAGACAGCGAAGGATTTCACTCAGAGATAACCATCATTTCATTCTCAAACACCACCAAACACTTTCTACATGGAAAGAGCACTTCAAACCTCATAAACAAACACCCCAAAGCTTTGGAAAGATGCTACAACAGTTTGATGTCAAAGTTTCAGGTTTGTACAGGTCTTTCATACATCAAATTAGCAAGTTGATTGCTTAGAAATCACAAAGAATGCATACCTAGTTGATCAAAGGATAGTGTGGTCTACTGTAAGTAGTTCCCAATGCAATCCCCTTCATCCAACAACACAAAAACCCAAGTAAAGGACATTGCAGGTCTGAAAATCACTGGAAAGATTGCTACATGTGTAGTGTCAAGTCTGTTATGACAAAAAATGCTGTTGCAGGGTTTGATATACAACTGCTATGGGTCAAAACAGCCATGATGAATCATCAAACTCCCTCCAACCACCAAAGATCACCTCCTAACCACATCCAAAAATCTCTACAAACATTCACTAAACATAAATCCCAAAATCTGCAATCAAAATACTTTGAATTATCTTCTTTTTTGAAATCTTGGAATTGAAACCCTGTTGAAGCACAATGTGATTTCTTAATACAACCACTCCACTAGCTAGAGATTATCTTTCAAATCCGAAACTAGGAATCAAATGAGGGTTTATGTCCTCAAATGAGTTTTGGTCCTTTTGGAAGAACTCATAGGTTCAATCCGGCAACATAACAATATCTGTTATCTTCAGTATAACCAAATGAACCCCAAGACCTCCTCTTATATCTTTTAAAGCAGTTTTTATGAAAAATCACTATTTTGCCCTTTTTTTTTTGAAAAAACACTTTTTGCTTTTTCATTGCTTTTTCCTGAAAAAACACTTTTGCTTTAAATTAAATAATTCATTATGTGCAAATATTTAATCACCTTTCCAATGAGCTATTACGCTAAGTTGTCTTTTAATTATTTCTCAACATTAGACAACATTAGTGAAATATTAATTAAATAACTTAATAACTCACTCAAGTTGCGAAAAATTCTGAAATCTCATAAGAATCCAATTTTGACCACACCATGATGAAACTAATGACGTAGGAAGATGATTTAAATCAACTTGGTGACTTTCTAAAAATAGCTTGCTCCTCCAAGATGTTTGGAGAGCACCCAAACGGTCGGAAATTGATTCTGAAAGCATTTAAGGGCTCCAACTAACCAATTGAACTCAAAACCAAGAACAATTGCTTTGCAAGACTGATCAATTGCTTCTCCAAGAATGTTGGAGTTCTCCCTAACTAACTAATTAGCCTCTGATCAATTGCTTCACCAAAAGGGGACATAACAAAATATATCTTCAAGCATGGTCAACAACTTTGTCTCTTCTTCCAAAGAACAAACAATCCATTGATTTGGATGTCTTTATTGAGTAATTCTAGGAATAGTTGACTGATGAAAAGCTTTTGAGTTTGGGTCCTCCTCTCTTAGCCATGATTCTCCAGACTTTTGCTTCCACAAGACTTCTCCCTTAAGATAATATATCTTCATGCATCATCTACAGCTTTGCCTCTTCTTCCAAAGATCGGACAGACCATTATTTTGAATGTCTTTATCAAGTGATTCCAATTTCTTTTGTGCTTTGCTTTTTCTTGGAAGATTCTTTGGAAGTGAGTTTTTTTTCAATCCTTTAGTTTGTGTTCCAGATTTTTTGAGCAAAGATGAACATCTTGATTCCCTCTGCTGAGGGACATTCCTGCCACCATTCCTTCAGCTTTTCTAGCAAAGACCGATCTTTCAACCACATTAGCTCAAATTTGGAAGAGCACTTTTTTGTCAGCTTGATTGTTTCTACTTTGAGCTAGATGGGGGCATGATTAGATCCTGATAATCCATCTTTATTCCAACCATTTGGGAGAGATAAGGGTTCTGTCTAACCTTGCAGCCATGTTGCAAAATCCAGCCCATCAGTTATTATATTAGAATTTTGAATTTTCCTTCTTTTGTTTATATGTCTAGCAACCTGTTATATTCCATAAAATTTTTGAAGTCTTTTTGTGATTGTTTGGTTATTTCTTCCCCCTGTCTTTTTTTTGGAGTCCCGGCTTGGCATTGAAGTTAACCTCTGATACCATCCTCTTTTCACTTATCTGTAATATCTAGATTTCTTCCTATGTCTTTGTGTTCCAGATTTGGCTGATTATGATTACTCACAAAAGCTGAATGCAATACCTTCTCAATTTAATTGTATCATTAAATAATTTCAAGTCTGTATTATATCATTTCCTTGATTTTCTAGACTGGCAAATTGTATCAATCTTAATAGAACCTTCAAGACCAAGATGTCGAGGAATTTCATGAATTTGTTTATGCAAATGAACTTTGCAGATCTTGCAGGCATCGTAAATAGTTAGAGGTGAGGTATTGGAATCATAACATGTATGACAATTTTTTGGTTTTGATAATTGATAAATATGATACATACACAAGCATTTTAGATTAATGGAAATGAAGCTTTGTAATATCTTGGGCTAAATGTTTAAGCAGATGTAATTATTTAAAAACCTTCCGCAATTATTTAATATATTGAACCATTAAAATTCAGGCTTACATATACTAACCCTATTCTTGCAACTGTAACAACCCAAGCCAAAATATTAGGGCAAAATATTTTATCGCCTTTAGCAAATGTTTCTTATAAATACCTAGCCCAATCTGGTAAAAATTGCAAATTTCCTTTACACTCACTCTTTAACCTTGATACTCAAATTCACAATTGAACCTGCAAATGGAAGTTAACTTTAGATTTATGTATTTTAATCAGATCTGGTTAAACCTAGAGTTATTCACGATTTGACATTAATAGTGATACCCAAGTTTACAAATTGGGCCCCACAAGAATGAGAAATAGACTGCAGAACTTTAGCTTATATTAAATAAGTTTGAAATGAATAACCATAAGCTGCTATAGCAGCAATCCCAGCCAGAAAATACCATACTTAAACCTTATATTAAATGGGTTGTGAATATCTTACAGCACTCTATGATAATAGAAAAATTACACTGAAAGTACTTTCAAAGGAGACTCACACTATCATAGGTGCCACAGCATAAACTTTTGTGTTCGATCCATAACAACAATTCATATGAAGTCCATCTAGTAGGTGTTTGTGGCCACGAAGCTCAGCCATGACCTTTGGGTAAGATCAAGCTATTGTTCAAAAGTGGTTTTGTCCTTTGACATGCGAAACCATTTGATATTTGCTAGGTGGAGAATATAGACAAGTAGACTCAAACATACTTAATATTATGCATAGTTGAAAAATTTGGACTTGGCAATAGTTTGTCTGACTTAAAATTTTCAATCACTTCGGAGTTGGTGAACTTGGGGAAAAACTTAGCAAATTTTTTGAACATTAAAAAACATAAATCTGTAAAAAAAATTCTTCAAAAACATGCCTACAATTGAATTTGGGGAACATATTACTTTCCTTCATATAAAGACCAAAATTAGAGTTCAATACACATCGTAGACCAAAAAATGAGTTCAATATACATCAACTTCAATACAAATGATAGTTTCGAATTGCTTTCAATGTTCATAATCTATAAATTTCTTCTGTGACTAAAGCTCAAAAGGAGGTGCTGCTGTTTAGGTGTCCTCAAGCTAGATAGTCTTGCTGCAGCTTCTTGTTGAGGAGCAATATCATCCTCAATATAATATGAATGTGACAAACCCCCCATTGGTGGCTCGCTTTCTCTGTCCTTGTATGTTGCTACTTCTGCTTGCCATTCTGTTGCTTCCCTTTCCAAATCAGCCATATCATCCTCAATTATCAATGGTTCCACATCAGCAGCAACCCAATTGGAATATGGATCAATGTCATTGAGGTCAAGCCTCTCCTGCTCCTTTATCTTCTTTCCACACAAATGAAGGTTGTAATGCACAAAGACAAGGTCATTCAAGCGCTTTTGAGTCAACATGTTATGTTTTTATATGTAAATGGCCTTAAAAACACTTTGATTGCGCTCACGATTAGAAGCATTATAGGGCTAAGACAAAAAGAGGATGGCAAGAGTTTGAAGATTTAGGTGTTGTTGCACCAATATATTCCCACGACAAATTTGCAAGGACAACATGTATAACTTTGTAAGGATTTAGTAGAATTAAAAGTAAAAGTAAACAATAAACTAAAATTAACATATTCGCTTTTTTTTAACTTGGGCTATAGAGTGGCTCTCCTATGAATGCGTAAACGTGTAGAAGACAATCTTGCCTCTGCCCCCTTTAAACCTATATCATGTATGATGTCTTGAAGACTCTCATTTGGCACCAACTTCTCCATGTGTGTGTTGAGGCCAGCCATCACCTCATCTAGTTTGAATGAATTGGAGAAGAAAAACTTAGGGTTCCACCTCTAATTAATAATTTACTAGATGCATTCATAGTTGTTTCTATTGGACCCATACAAATGCTAAATCACCTCTTTAGCCTTGTCCATGGCTTCATACAGATACCCCATGGGTTTTTTAATCTTCATTCACCAACCATAGAAGTTTAACCAACTGTTATTACACCTAAAACAAGAGAGCATATAAAATTGAAACTAAATTTAGAAATTAAAAGAAAAATTAAAATCAGCAAATTAAAATATAATTTTTTTACAAAATCATAAAATTTTAACATTACAAAACTAAATGCTATATATCATAAATTTTGCATCAAAATACATGAGAAATTTTCTAATTTTGCATATCAAGTTTGCAGTTGCTGACTGATAACTTTTAGTTGCTATGTGACATGTTGATGCTGCGCAATAATCCTCACTTGCTGTGAACAAGTTCTATGTTGTTGACAGTCCTTAGTTGCTATTTAACAAGTTTTTATCTAAGTTGCCAGGTACGGCTATTCCCCCCTCTGTATCCGGCCGGGTTCGGTCCAGGTCAGGGTACATGGCGGGTAAGCACAGAGTACAGAAAATCCTATTTCAGTCTGTCTTTAACAATTCTCACCATCATACTTTCGCAATCAGCAATTATCATGCTGCTTATATCCATGTATTTGCAGTTGTTAATTACAAATTCAACCTGATGTAGGCTATGCTCAAGTAAGAGATCATCAACTCTTCCACTTTTTATTGGGCTTCAAACCAAATGGGTGTTAACAAAAAGTACTGTTACTCTATTTTGTTGTCTTTCATGCTACACTTATCCCATGCTTGCACACTTTATTTACATCAATATTTTCTTTAAATATCTCAATGTCAAAATCAATCCCTCAAAAAGAGCTACTTGGCTCTGCTGACAAGCAAGCCTGTTAGGTCTACATGATGTTTGTTGCCATAATACTTACACTGGCAGAAAACAGGACAATTTTAATGGGCAAATTGTGACCAACTTTCTGATACAGATTTTATCATAGCAGTCTTATACTACAATGATCCAAAGATATACTAATGAAACGTGGCAAAGGAAATAGGATAGCCATTAGAAATAGTGGAGCAGTTTAATATAAGATATCAAGGGAAAAAGAAGGAAATGCATCACAGAGACTTACATTAATGCTGGGATGATGAGGAGACTGGGCATGGAGTCTAGGTATTTCAAAATTTTCAAGACAGGTTTCTTCTGTGTCGACAAAGAAACAGGTCCTTTAGCCTTATAATTTTGAACATGTTTATATATATATATATTCCTGTACCTGTACCCAAGGAAAAAAAATTTGCCATACCACCATACCTGTACCCATATTCGTATCTGAACCTCTACCCGAACCAACAACTTAGGTTTTTATATTGTTGTGCAACATTTTTCCATTGCTGCACAAAAGTTTCAATTGCTGTGAAGTCAATTTCAAACAATGCTGAAGTCCTTGGTTTGTAGAAGTCATTCTTATGGACTTCAACAATGATAGTTTTTGGTTGAAGTTGCAACTTCAAAGCACCCTTGTTCAAGGGTTGATGCTTAAATTGCTGTTAATATTTTTGATTTTTATGTACAAGGGGGTGGACCTTAATCCACAATTAATGTATAATTTTTTTTAATAAATTAATATATATATTTTTGATAAAAAACTTTACCTTGAGGATCTCCTCCATATTCTTGGCACTCTATCACAAAATGGTCTTCACGACCCTCTTTGCTTTGGTCTTACTACAATAAAGACTTTATAACCACCTTTTGCTCACAAACATGTGGTTAAGGTTTGTCTATTTGGCTATGATGCTTTGCAAGGTGATAACATTTGTTGCAAACTTAGTGATTCTTGAATACATGAGCTCTTTGTCATTAGTGTGCTCTCTTACGAGATTCAAAAACTATGTGTGGTTGTAGAAGTATTTTGGACATTTCTCAAAATCTTCAACTACATTTTTCATCGAACTAAATTTCCCTTTTCTCTAAAGAGAAAGTCAATGTAGTGGGTAGAACAATGGTCGCAAAACAAAATAGGGTCTCTCTCCTCTAGAATTTTACCAGCTTATACATATGCAACTGCATTGTTCCTCACTTTTTGGAGGATGTTCTCCACCCCCACCTTCATCACCACCTCATCCAACAGGTTGCCCAAGGTCTTGGCAATTTTTACTTACATTGGAGACATCAATGGACTTTAAGAACATTAACTGCCCTCTTGAAGCCATGAGGAAGTTGATTAAGTTTTGGTTCTTGCCATTTACCCACATGTCACATAAAATGTTGCAGCCCTTCTTTTTCCAAATTATTTTTTATTCATTTACTATTAGCTATGTGTTATTGACTGCATCCTACAATAACGATCCACTTAGTTTATAATGGCTCGGTGCCTTGGACCTTTTATTGACCACGTTTAATGTGGTTACCAATCGCTCCCAATAAGGACTTGTTGCAACATTAAATGGAATGTTGTTTTAGTACCAAAAATTGACACAGTCCAACTTGGTCTCATGCAGCATTGTCTATTCCTATATTACCTTCCAATGAAGGTTGTGCATTAAAAGTGTTATGAGGAGCAAAAAAAACCTAGAACTATGGCTGCTCACACAGCCTAATCTTCTAGGCCTATAGAGCTAATACTTGCCAATGCTTGTACTGCCCTCTTTTTCTTTCCTTTCTTTTGATCATAAGATGCAAGCCAAGCTTTTGCCTCATTCTCAATCTACTAAACCGCTTATGTATATGGCTCTACATCTTGGCAACAGATCTGTGCAAGGTGATATTTGAGACAATTTATGCCTTCTCTTGTATTTGTCCCACAATAGTTGTAGATCACTTGGCCCATATGTTTCATTTTCCATGCAGGCTCTCAAGGCTTTCAGCCACCCTTTACTTGCAAATACCATTTTCTTTAAAAAATGGAAATTAACCACAGCAAAACAAAAAAACAAAAAAAATGAAACAAAATCCTTGCAGCAGTAAATGCCTTAAAAAAAACAAATAAAATTAGTTACTGAAAAACCCTAACAGTAAATAGAAAAAAAAAAAAAACATACTATAAAACCTGAGCATGTCTCTGAAAATGCTATGAAATATACTATAAAATATAAAACAGTGAAAGAAAAAAAAATAATGCAGAAAATCCTCTGAAGATGCTGCTACTAGGAGCTGAATAAGAGCTGAAATGAGCTCTCAAATGCTGGCAAAGTCTTCAGTCACTACTGCTAAAAAAATAGTTGAAAATGATGACAAATGTGAACTTTTTTGGGCTGGACAGTATCAATTATGCAAGTGGCCGAGTTTTTTTGGCAAAATTGTGAGTTTTTGCCAAGTAATTGGCAAGTTATTTGTGAGTCGTAGGGAACTTTTTCACAAAAACTTGGGGCCAAGTTATTTCGCAAGTAACTCATCAACTGTTTTGACTTGCAAGTTTTTCATCTATGATATTATCCATCACTAATAGTAAGATGTAAGAGTATAGTTTAATGTTGGTATGCTTAATCATACAAATTAAACCATACTTGTTTGTTGGTTCATTGAAGATAATTAATAAAGCATATTGATTGTTACAAGAAACACAAACAATAGTAAAAGAATATGGCTTGAAGGCCTAATGCTATTTTTTATTGGTGGTATATCATCAAGCATTTTGACTTCTTCAGTTAATGTTTTACAGAAATAGATTTCATACAGTTTTAAAAGATAAGAATGATAGTTGCTACATGCAAGGCGTTTTCATTTTACAATTCAAGTGTAATGCTTGTTTTTGTTTATTTGATATTTAGGATAGAAGGTGATGAAGCAATCTTGGAGTTGGAATGGAAGAAATACGAAAATACATTGGATAAGGTACTGTGTGATTATTATAATATGACATTCTCTTGATTTTGAAAAAACCTGTCTATTCTCATGAGAAAAGTCTCTAGTCAGTAAATTATATGTACAAAGTGCAAATTATAAGAATTATTGAATGCTTTTATATTAGAACCTATTTTAGCATCGTGTCAATGGATGCATTTAACTTGTATAAAATCCACTAGAAGGAAGGCGCGCATCGATGTAATTTAATTCAGAAAATTAATTTAACAGGTAATGTGACCAAATGCCAAATATAGCCATCTCCAATAGGTTAAATAATCAAAGTTTCTCCAACGTGACTGTTACCAGAAATAAACATTAGAACATATTCCTTTGATGTTAATTTGGCTAACATCGAGAATCTTTATAATTTAATTTTTGGCACTTGATGTTTTTGTTCAAAGAAGTGTGCATGGTTCTCCTTCTTTTCCAGGACTTTCAGGATCTTTATACTACACAGCATCCAGTATACTCAAAAGCTTCTCTCATGTTCCCAAAGCAGGAATCTCCAATATAGTAAAATCTAACAGCTTTGATGTGAAAAATTTGGATTTCTGAAAAGAGATCCAAATTTTTGAAATAGAATATACGTTTTGGAATCAGCAAATCTGAATGAACTTTAGGAATTTGAAATGATGTACTTTCTGAAATTTTCTATCTAATTTTTTTGGAAACCAAAATCTGAACCTTTGGAAAACTGAAACAATCTCATATAGAGAAAACTGTATATTGTAGTTGGAATAATTCTGAAAATAAAGACCAGTGTGGGTGCTTAACTTGCCCACAAACAGTCTAGAGACCACTTAATATTGTAGTTGGAATATTTCTCAAAATAAAAACTGGTGTGGTTGCTGCACTTGCCCACAACCAGTCTTTCTCAGGCTGTCCACTCAAAACCATTTCAAAATCTCAATATGTTTCCTACTCTAAAGCTTGATGCCTTTTCTTAACTTGTTTTCTTTGGATAGGGGATGGTAAATGTTTGTGATCCTATACTTTGGCTTGACCGTTTGCAACTCCCTAAGATACATAAGATGTCTTCTGATTCCTTCGTCACTTTTGTCACTCATATGATAACATTTTTTGCACCTTCTCTGTTATTACTTATATGACAAGATTCCTTGCAACTCCACTAATATTCTTGTGATACAGTTGGCTTTGACCTATCGCTCATATTTAAAATATATTTTATTATGTTAATAAATGAGAACTTAGTTTTTCTAAATGAATACAAATTAGAACCATGATGATGCCACCTCCTTGATTTGCTTTGCCCTCAAAGCAACTGTAGATGTGGATGCTGAAAAATTTGCAAGCTATTTCAACGTCTTCGTTGGCTCCTTGTTCTCTTCACTCTTGGTCAACATTGTCCATTGAGTCAAATTGTGTAAGCCAAAAGTCAAGTAGATTCTACAAATGAGTTAAGATAGGAACATGTCTTCTATAAATAATGAGACATCCAATGTGCTCCATCTATGTTCCATGGCTACATAGATGAGAAAAATATTTTCTCCAACTTTGACCCCCCAAATAGGTGGACTGCATTATTACCTTCTCCAGCAATGGATCCTAATCATTTCACAATTGTATATGCACAGATACATGCCAAGGTTGGCATGGACTGGAAGGAACTTTGATTGCTCTTTAACTAATTGTTGGAAGGCAACCTTGTAAACATGTAAATAATTGCTTTAAAGGTGCTTTAACAAGTACTGCCAGTAGAGGGTCATTCATAGCTCTACCGGCGTTTTCTTTGGACAATATGGCATGTCTTTCAAGTGGCTTTGTTTTAATCTTACCTTCCAAATTTGTGGTAGAAAGAAATGAGACCAGATCTTAAACAGTTCTACAACAGTGATCTATCTCAATGAATACTTGATAAGATGGACCATGACATATTAATTGTAGCCACATCTGCTGCAGATTGCTTTCTACTAGTGGTCCCTTCTCTCAACACTTAGGTCAATTGTGGAATTATATTATTTGCAAGAACTTCTTCAACAATCTATCCATCTAGAAGAAGATTAACCAAAGCATCATCAACATGTTAAAAAGGAACCCTCGCCTTATGATATGTGCATTCAGTGTCTATGAAATAGTGGTTGCAATCTTCAATGCTTGTAATGGCATAGTTTATTTATTGTTTTCTCATTCAGTGGACCCATTGTTCATCGTGCACTTGACTAGAGTTATCTACATAAGGAACTCTAGCCTGCAATCCCAACATAATGATATTTTAGATGATGGATCTTGTGTTGGGATCTGCAATTTTGAATCAAAACATTTGCACAGTTGTTTCCAAAAGCCTTGTCTAAAATACTATGGAAGGTGGAAGCTTCAAATCTTTAATCAATCAAAGTAGTCATATCTGTTCAAGAGGCACCTATTCTCACATATTCTGAAATGTCTTCACAAGAGTCAGCATTAAAAGCTTCCCATGAGCTCAGATATTGATCAATGAAGGCTTATAGACACTTCAATTTTTCAGAAATATGGCTTTGTTAGCACTTCTTCCATGTGTCCAAGAAAGTAGCTTTGATACCGCTGTTGTGTTCCCAATCCACAAATCTGCCAATATACTTGCACCAAATGTTTCAGATCTGAAAAGCTTGGATTTCTGGAAATAGAGATGGGAAATTATAAAATTAAAAACTTAAGTTTCAGAAACAGAAACCTGAATTATCTGTAGGAATCTGGCATTGTAATACTATAAAAATTGAACTGATGTAATATATGAAATTTGTTTGACTGCTGGAAACTAAAATCTGATCTTCTATAGATCTGAAATAAATTGCTAAAAAGAAAAATGGAAACTTTAGCTTTGTTATTACTGAAAATAAAAGAAAAAGTACACAGAGAGAAGAAAATTTTCCTAAGAATATTTGGTGGCTGCCTGCCCAGGTCTAATCCAAGAGCAGTATCAGTGCTGCACAAGGCCAGAAATTGCCTCCTACAGGGTATTTACATACAAGCAATTCTAAGGCCTTCGAGATATCCAAGATTCATTACATTTCCCACTTTAAAGGTTGAAACCTTTTTATTACTTGTTCCTGTTGTGTATGGGATGGTAGATGCTTATAACTCCCTCGTTATGACAAGAGTGTTTGTAACTCTGTTACTCAATATGCTTTAAAACTACTTAGTTTTGTAAATCTATGACAATATTCCTTGTAACTCCTCTGCAGAGATTTTTTTTTAACTCTTATGATATTCTAATGAAAAATGCTATTGAAGAAGAACTTAATTTGTCAACATAGTTACAAACTAGGACCATGGAATCATTATTTTATTCTTTTATTATTGCCTTCATTAGATGAATTGGCTTTGTTCTCTTCCATTTTGATTGCTTAATTCCAGACATCTTTGAAATTTCATCTTTCTTTTGTCTGCAACAAGCGCTTAATTAGCTGATGATGAGTACTCCATTGAAGAAACGGCCTTATTCTAAGACAGGACTACTCCATTTCATCTTTGAGATAATAGATGCTTGTAACTCCTTTAGTATGTGGAGTTATTTTTCTATGATACTTAAATTCTTTTCAACCCCCTCATTAACTGCCTATGATGCTTAAGGTGCTTTATAGCCTCCTCATTACTATTATGACTCCTATGAAAATATTCCTTGTAACTCCTCCATTATGACTGCTATGCCAAGATTCTTTGCAACTACTGAAAGGTGGTGAGAGCAAAACTATAGATTGTTATGCCTTTATATTGCAGATATAAAATGTTATATGATATTTTATTTCATCAGGATATATTTTACATTGTTTGCATTGGCTTTATAAAAGCCTCTTCATATCAACCACCTTGCAACTACCTTACAGAAAATTCCTGCACACAACTAAACTAAACTAGCACACTTGACAATATAATGCTAACAATATTATTAAATACTATGTTATACCCAAACCAAATTTTTTGCTTCATTAAGGCATTTTGTTTGAAATGGTCTAAACCTTGTTAAAATGATGTCAAAACATAGTTTTTGGGCAAATCAAGTATGGACTTTGAGTCAGTGTGATGTCAGGAAGATACTGGCAAAATTTGAAAATTAGGGTTTGTGGATCCCTATTTTTAGGTAAAAAATCCCTAAAAATTGAAACTTGTTAGAATTGACTGAAAATTGTTTTGATTGGCTTATTTTGCTTCACGATCACAATGGTTAAGTTAGATTCAGTTAAAACTCAGTTTAAGCCTGGTGGGTAGTTTTCGTTTTTTCAAGTGAAAAGTTAGGATCTCCAAGGTCAACAATGGCAGATGGCCAGGTGCCAGGTGTCAAAATCTAAGCTTAAAAAGCTTCGGTGAAGATTCTATGGCGAAATATGTCTGAATTGATGCTTCGTCTCGGAGGGGATTTTCGTCGAGGTGAAAATGCTGGAGAAATAGCTAACTCTGGAGCAAAAGCGCACTTGTGAGCCAGGGGTGCCCTTGATTCTGGAGGCCTAGATCAAATTTTTGAGTCTTGTCACCTCCAAGAGGATTTCTTTGGAATCCTGTTAGCTTCACGAGGAGCCAGCCAGCCAGTCCAACAGATCTGTCTAGCACCTGAAACGGGAGATTGAACGTGAAACGAGAGAGATGAAAAAATGACTAACACTGGAGTAAAAAGCGCGCCTCTTAGCCAGGGGCGCCCATCTTTTTGAAGCATCAGATGAGGTTTTATGATCAAATGACACCTAGGATGTTTGTCTCAGACTTGATCTGGCTTCGCAACACATGCGTTAGTGGGTGAATTTGAGTTGCTGAATTGCCAGGATCAGGAGTCAAACATAGGGTTTTAGTCATGTTTAGAATTGTCCAGAAATGGCAAAAGTGCCCTTGGAGGCCAGGGGCGCCCAAGGTTTTGGAGCCTCAAACTCAGTCTTTTTGATCATCTCAGGTACTCATCCTGTCCGTGTTGGTTCCAACTTTCCGTTGCATACCTCAGCCCGGTCAGAAGACTTGTCAGCAACCTGTAGCGGGAGTTTAAGTGGTTTTTAGCCAGTTTGAAAAATGGCTAAGTCTAAGAAGAAAAGCGCCCTTGGAGGCCAGGGGCGTCCATGTTTTTAGGCCATCAAATGATGTTTTTATGAAAAGTGCTCTCTTGGAGCTCTTGTTTAGAATCCAGCCAGCTCCGCAGTGAGTCTGTCAGCTTGTTCTGAAGTTTTGTTGAACACTGGGAAACATGAAGTGAAGTCATGTCAAAATCACCTTGAAAATGATGAAAATGCATTGAAAATTTTTCTGTTTGAGGTCAAAAGCGCCCCTGAAGGCCAGGCGCGCCTTGCTTTTTGAGGCCTCAAATGAATGAATTAGGGTTTGCAACCTCTAGGAGACTTTTGTCAGATTTGATCCTGCTATTCAATGAAACTGTCAGCCAGTCAATCCAATAGTCAGTCAATCAGAATCAGTGATTGAACTTGAGCTCCAAAGAGGTTTTCGAATCCAAATTTTCAAGAAATTGGCTAAGTCTGGAAAGAGGCGCCTAAAGTCAAAGGTTGACTTTTTGAACTCAAGAGAAGTGGGGCCCTTTAAAGGTGGATACAGTTAACTGAAAATAGATCTTCAGTTCAACTCTTTTCAAAGTCGACTTCTTCTTGGCCTATTTTAAGCTTGTAACTAGGCGAGTTGTTTTTGCATGCGCCTGTTAACTGAAGTATTTGAGGTGGCGCCCTAATTAGGGCATATTCTTCATTCAGTTAACTGTTTTAATGTCCAATCACAAGCTAGGTGTGTGTTTTGAAGGACCAACCAGAAGACAAGCGCCATTTGCAAGACTGTGCATGCATTTATGACGCCTTTGATGATAAATTCTTATTTATTAAAGCTATGTCATCCATTATTCTTCATTGTGAGTGAGATAAAACACGCCTTTCTTGAGAAAATAATGATCTGAAGGTGCTACCGTTGTCAAAATTAAATGTTCTTCATAGCATCAGATCCAGAATGTTCAGAGGCAGGATATTGCAGACTTCATTTTCCGTTTGCATGCAGGTTACATTGAATCTAATTCAAGCATAGGCGATTTCTACAGAAGCAGAAAAACAAAAAAAAAAACTTCTATCTTCTGTCTTAAATTTTTTTGTTCTTGTCTTAGGTATTCTTCGCATGTCAAAGAAAACGACAAAATTTTCAGAAACGGATCATTTGGGTTCATCTATTTTGGCATCAGCAGCAATACCCATGTCTTAGAATTTTTCGTGAAAATTGCCTTGTTGCCTCTATTCTAGAGCACTGTGCTTTTTTTCAGAAATCTCTTTGCATGTGGGCCTAAAACACATTTTTTCCAAAATCTATTGATTTAGGTATTCTTCGCATGTCAAAGAAAACGACAAAATTTTCAGAAACAGATCATTTGGGTTCATCTATTTCGGCATCAGTAGCAATACCCATGTCTTAGAATTTTTCGTGAAAATTGCCTTGTTGCCTCTATTCTAGAGCACTGTGCTTTTTTTCGGAAATCTCTTTGCATGTGGGCCTAAAACACATTTTTTCCAAAATCTATCGATTTAGGTTGTCTTAGAATTGAGTTCTGCACAAAACCCATGTTTCAGATTTTCTCAGAAAAAATTGCCCCTAGTGCCCCTGCAACCCTACAGTATCTGTAGATCTCAATTGAAAACCTTTTGCATGCGGGCTTAAAACTCACTTTTTTGAAGTTTTGTTGATCTGGGTTGTATTAGAATTCGATTCTGCACAAAACACATATTTCAGAATTTTTCCGAAAAATTTCACCTCAACCGGCTATTTTTAGCCTATCCTAGAGCCTTTTCAGGCTTTTTTGAAAGTTGTTCGAACATACCCAACTTTATAGTCAATAATCTAGTTTTTCAGAATGCAATTCAACCCCATAGATTACAAGACCAAAACAGTCTGTTTGCATGATTTTCTGAAAACTATCGAGACAGACTTGGGTCATGTATTTCCTGTCGTTAATCTAAACACATTGGAGGGTACCAGCAACACCATCATCAGCAATCTTGAGCGTTGCGGTTTGCTTGCAGTGGCATCCATTCCCATCACTATCTTCGATCTCGAGTTTGTAATCGCTTGCATTAAGCATTATGACTCGTCTACCAGACAAATCAGGTCAGTTGATGGGAGGGTCGTTTGTAGCCTCAAATCGAGGGACGTGGAGAAATGCTTTTCTATTCCTCCTCGCTCAGATAATTTTTCTGTATCCATTCCAGGTTGCGAGAAGATATGGGAAGAGGACAGAGACAGATCACAGAAGAAAGTTGCTCAGCGATGGTTGAAGATTCAGAAGACCAACATGTCAAAGAAAGTTGGGCATGGTGAGTTCAAAGACGAGATTGCCATCTTAATAACTTTGCTCAACCGGGTATCGGGTCAGGAAGAAGCAAACATCTTCCGACCATGGATGTTCTATATCATCTCTCGAGTTATCGACAAGAAAGAAAACTTTGATTGGGCAATGTTTATTAGTGAGTGTTCACCAGCAGATTACAGAGTTCCTCAAGATTCACGAATTTCATATGGTGACTTTTCTGGTTTACTTGGTTGCATTCCAAGGCAAATTTAAACCTATGAAGACCAATGGAGCTCTAGGTGTTTAGCGCGTTCACGAATATTGCTCATAGTTGGAATTTTCAAAGGCTGAACACGACTTTAAGGCGGTGAATGACTACTTTATTATGAAGACAGTCAAGGATCTAGATAACGAGATGCATACCCGAATTTCTCTAGAGGCGAAATTAGCGATGGAAAATTGGGCGGATTGGTTCATACAATTCCCTACTTTCACATATATCCGAGTGTATGGTTACACCAGAGAGCCTCTAATGCTACCGAGGTATCCATTAGATAGAGTCCTTTTCATGGAGTTCATGAGACAAGTGTAGGAGGTTCACTCTTTTCTTCGCAATCGACATAAGCCGACATTCACCTTTCTGTTCGGATTGGGTATTTACAAGAGTACGGCTGCTGCAGATTGCAAGTTAATGACGAACAAGCTTGAGAAACTTCATCTCAAATATTTTCCTCAGAGGTGTACTTATGATCCTTTGGGTTATTATTTAGCGCGATTGGAGCGAAGTAATTCACATAGAGTAGCGCTTGAGGACTTCTGGGTCAACTGCGAGGACAAGTTTGAGGTGCGCTGACGTCACTAGTGCAAACTTACTCTCCCACAGATTGCTGATTTCCTGTCAGAAAATGTGGAGGGTTTGTCTGATGATGACAAAGAGGTGCTTCTCAATTCGTTCATTAAAGACCAAGTCGCTCGCCAACCACTTCACCAACCTGATTGGTATGTCAAGGAGAATACTTCAATCAAGGACTTGTCAAAATCAGTTATTAAGACGAGCATGTACTTCTTGGAGAGCAAGCGAAAGCGAAGGGCAGTTCCAGCTATAGAGCCACCAGTAGGGATTTCTTCATTACCTTCTACTTCCGGGTTGAGGCCTCGAGTTAAAACTATCTTGAAGCCGCCTAAAGGAGTCAAAGTTAGTGGAAACTCGAAGGGGAAAAGCATCACAAAGTGGAAGCAGGTTGAGAAAATGATTGAAGTCCTAGTGGAACCAGTGGTACAAGCTGAGGCCGATTCATCTCCAGGATCGTCTCCTATTGACATCGATTCAAAGCCTGAGTCTCCAGTTCATGAGACTTTCATGCCAGTTGATCCACTAGTAGCTAACACATTAGGAGTAGCTTCTCCTCGAGAGAACAACATTGATCATTCATCTTGGCTCAAGAGGTCATTAGGGAGAGAAAGGCGTAGGCCTTCTTATCAGCTTGATTTGTCTGAGTTTGGCGATCCTTATCAGGATAGGTCAAGCAAGAGAGTCAAGAAACAAGTGAACATTGAGAAGACTCCTGAAGTGGAGATCATCATTGAAGTTGCTACACCTCCAGAAAGCAAGAACCTGGATGAGATTGAAGTTGGTGATTTTACCTTCGTCAAAGCAAATCTAGGCAGGAGTACTCGGCACGTGGATGTGAGCCTTTTCAAGGTCATCGCGAGCAATCTGGAGGAGCATGTCATGAAGGATGGAGAAGATAAGGCAGCCCTCAAGGCTGAGAACAGGCAACTCCGACAGCATATCTTCGATCTACTTCATGGAAACACAGGACATGCACCTTTACTCCCACAACTTCAATGGGTAGCCGGAGATCAATAGAGACTTGGTCATTTGGTCACTCGTGGGAAGCTTTTGGATAATTGGATTGAAGACTTCATTGTTGCAGGTCGACACCTCCTTGCAGAGATATATCAGTTGAGGTTCGATGCATATGAACTTCGTCAGAAGATTCAGTAGCTTGAGATATTCATCGCAGAACACAAGCCGAAAGACTTGATACTCATATCTCAGCTGGCAGTTGCTCATGATGCCATGGAAACAGAAGAAGATCAAAAGGTTTTCGCTTGGAGAGTAAAGCATCTGTTCAAAGTGGAAACGTATGATAGGAGTTCTATAAAGATGGTCATGCTTCAGGAGAAGGTTGTTGCTCTCAGACTTATCAATGAGTTCATTACTCAGATCCCATGCCATTATCAACGTGAGGATGGTACATATGCTGAGTTAGAGGCAGTTCAGGTTGAGTTCGAGAAACTGGGAAATTGGTTCGTGATAACCTAGGTGAGAGCCTGAGGCGTCCAAGTTGGATGACTTCTCAGTTTTGACTATCAGTTTCAACAAGGCGACTTCAAAGATCAAAGATTGTCAGAGGGCGATCAGTGATGGAGAAAAAGAGGTAGACAGGTAGTTCATCGTCATGGATAGCGTCAAAGTGCCAGAGGATGATATGATCGACAATTTCCTGGACGAGGTGATAAGCATAGAAGGCTTGTAGAAGACAACTAGTTAGGACCTGCAGTTATTTACAAGGATGAGTCAGAAGCAATAGTTAACTCAACGTCATTTCTTGAGTTCTTATTGCTGATCTCATGCACGCCTATCTCATTCTTGGAGATATCTTCGTAGGAGGATATACTTTTAGTTAGGACTAGTTGACTGATGGTAGTTATCAGTTAACTCTCTTTCAATAAGGACGTGCATGTTGCACATGTCCATTTAGTCTTGTTTGTATCGATTAACTGATGGTAGCTTTTCAGTTAACTGTATAGTTTCATTTATCGAGACTTAGAGAATAAAATCTCGCATGCTTGCGAGACTGTAGTTGACTCAAGGTGATTTTAGGGTTCCCTACACCTTTGATGTCTATAAATAAGAGCTTTCAGTTCATTTGTAATTAACTTTTGCATGCGATAGTAATATATGCTGAGCCCACCTTGCCTGTAATATTGTTGTTCTTGTATCTGTTCATGAGCTTTGACTGTTATAATAAATAGCTGAGCCTACCTTGCCTGAATGTTATTATTATGGTGTTTGTTCAAATCTTAGTTAAATGGGGTTGCTAGTTTGATCGTTTATTGTATGCGTGTCTCGCCAATGCAATTTGCTGTCCTAGTTTGCTTACCTTGTGTTGTGTTAATAATTGTTCTTTCAATCTATGCCTTGCAAAGGGGTTCTTTCTCCTTGGAAATTTAGTGAGAAGAATTATTGTCTATGTGTCATTACCAATAAGCTAGTTGCATATCTACGCCTCGGAAAGGGCTTCCTCCTCCTTGGAAATTTAGTGATTAAGCTTATCGTTTGATTTCGTGCCTAATAAACTTCATAGCAGCCTATGCCTCGGAAAGGGGTTCCTCCTCCTTGGAAATCCTATTATAGAGTTTATCGTGTAATCACATTCCTGCTCCTAATTCCTCATGCACTGTTTTTCTTGAGGGAATAGGATTAGATTAGAAACATTTAGTTTTAGTTGTAGTTAAGATCTGCAAAACCAGAGAAAATCGTTAGCTGTGACGTTCTTGGTTTCCTTAACCTTGTGCCTCTTCCAACTGAGTCAAAAAGATAGGATTTAGAATACTTTACTTTTTCACGCATATCAGCAAAAAAGGGAGCTTCCCCTCCTAATTTGAAGAGCAGTCATTACGCACTGTGCATAGCTGTCCGTACCAACTTGCACTCCAGAGGTGCTAATTGTTACGCCAACATACTAACAAAAGCTAACATGATTATTTATTTATAAATTATAAAAGCCTAAAACTAATTATAGATGTAATATTACATCAGTTCGAACAAAGGACAAAACATTGCATGGACTGAAATAGCAGCCCATATGGAAACCTGATGAAGCTCCTCCACCAAATATTCTAACTCACCCAAAAGACACAAAATTAATCATATCAGTGGATGTTCTGATTGTCAAACCTGCAAATCTTTTGCACCACATGAGAGAAGAAATCCGAAACTCCATGCACAAAGTGAGAACAACTCTCCTATAGAAGTCCACCCTCCTTTAAGAGTGTTAAAAACCCTCCTCTAGTGCTATAGAGGAACAAAACCAATAAATGTAGATACATTAACCACACCTCTTTCAGTGATTACACTATCCTGCAAATATTACCAAGAACTGCCAAGCTCCCCCTTGCTCAAAGAAGGGCCACAAATTTGTTGGTGCTTGTCAAACCGTCTTTGACCTTGTTACACTCTATCCATTAAATGCTGTTTACTGCTCTGTCTGATAAATTAAATACATGAATTAATAATGGAGAAGATCTTACATACCAGATAGATGCATAAAATATATCTTTATTTGCACATGAATTTATTACAAAAGAAGACTAGAGATGGTCAGCCAAGGATTAGAGTCGATCCGACTAGATCATGCTACTCTTCTTGATGATACACAATGTATTTAAAGGACTTGATGGTTGCCAAGAGGAACACAACCGTTAACCAACCGATGCTTATAACTACTTGAAGCTGACAACAACTAATACAAACGATTAATACATAGTCGGATAACCAATATTACCGAAGCATAATAATACACATTGTACACCGACTACAGATGTAACATTGGAATGTTTGAATGCATCATTAGATATGGCATTGATGGCACTAAAAGTACAAGCATAGAGTGACATGATAAAAAATTTCATTTCAAGGTGTCGGGCTCAACCAAAAATGCACCTTTTACAATGTACCTATGTCTTGACTCTCCAACAAAAAACTGGCTTTAACCTATTAAGCCTTCATACTATCTCTGAGTGCATAAAAGATTGTCTTAAGGGTTTTGAACCAACGCCTCTTAACTTCAAATGATGTCTCAACATTGGAATGTTTGAATGCATCATTAGATATGGTATTGATGGCACCGAAAGTACAAGCATAGAGTGACACGATAAATAATTTCATTTCAAGGTGTCGGGCTCGACCAAAAATGCACCTTTTACAATGTACCTATGTCTTGCCTCTCCAACAAAAAATTGGCTTTAACCTATTAAGCCTTCATACTATTTCCGAGTGCATAAAAGATTGTCTTAAGGGATTTTAACCAACACCTCTTAACTTCAAATGATGTCTCTCACTACTTTCTAAACTAATATCCTAGCAAACTTTCTTTTAAAGTGATTTTGAGAGATGTAAAATAAATAAAAAACTAAGATCATTAATCTCCACTCACCACAAGATGAAACATTTTTGCTTCTTGGTTTGCTTCATATATCATTTCTTCTGCATTTCACTTTTGTTCCTTTATCAAGCAATGTTCTCTATTTAATAATAATTATGGATGCATCACCATTTGCTGTCACTATCTGCAATAGTTACCACCAGCATAAGTGGAGATTCTAATCCTTGTGTGGGGCTGAGCAGGATAGCAAATAATATGCTTCAGAAGAAACTGGTGGCAAGCTAACTCTCTGGAGATATTCAATGGTGGCACTAAACAAGACTTCAATGTGCTGTGCGGCCTTGTTTGACTTCAATGTGCTATGCCACTTCTTACACATGAATTTGTAATCGTCTTTCAATGAATAACATCTAACTATCCTCTTCATTTTACCAATCGCACTTTATAATCTCTCGTATTCTCCTCTTTTGTTGCTTCACTCTCAGAAGCAATAAAAAATGCACTCCTGGACAATGCCTAGACTGGCAGCTTCATACATGATAGAATTTAAATTCTTCACTTTCCTGTCCAAATATTATTTCCCAGAATAAACAGCCACTATTATATCACATTCACAGCCAGAATTGGAAGGGAGATGCCAATAGTGGAAATGTGGCATCTATTTTTGTCTTCTTCCCATGCTGGCTGGGATGGAACTCCTATACAAATATTAAAAGAAATAATACAGCATCACACACACTTCCAAATTCTTTTGGTTGGTGCAAACACTTTGACTTGTATGCAGCAAACAAACTTCTGCTAAAGCACCTTTGTCTCTCTTCTACCATTTCCTCATGTGGATGGCAGGCAACAACATCAGCACACCGATCAACATGCATTCCAAACAAAAGTATTGCTCAGCAAAAATCTGACTAGCAAAATGCCTTACACTTCATCCTCCATCTATAAGAAATTAAGAATCATTGAACTGCTTTGATACGATATTGAAATGTGGTGAACACAAAACCGTAGATACATCATTGTTGCAGAAATAAAATGTTATATGATATTTTATTTGATTGGGATAGATTTCTTGTTGTTTGCATTGGCTTTATAAAAGCCTCTTTACATCAACCGCCATACAACTACCTCACAGGAAATTCCTGCGCACAACTAACCTAAACTACCACCTCTGACAGTATAATACTAACAACATTACTAGATATTAACGAAAGCTAACATGATTAATATATTAATAAACTACACAAACCTACTATTAACTTTAGATGTAATGTTAACTCCAACATCCTATGAAATTCTCATCACACATAAATGTCTTTGACCTATGACTCATATTTTCAAACAAAATAGTTATTTTTCATCACAAATAAATTAATAATACAAACTAGAACCCTAGCATCACCAATCATTCCTTATTTATCAGCTTCATTGGCTTTGTTCTGCTTCATTTTGATTGCTCGATTTCAATATTCTTTGAAATTTCTTCATCTTCTTTGGCTTCAAAGAAGTACTTAATTAGTTGATGATGACAGCTCTGTTGATGAAGTGGGGCATTTTCTGAAACAGAACTGTTGATAAAGGATGGACTTTCCAGACCTCTCTCTCTCTCTCTCTCTCTCTCTCTTATTAGTGTAAACCTATTCTGACTTGCAATTTACCCCTGCAATATGGACACACATTTGAACCCCATGAAATGAGGAATTTTCCTTCCATAATGCTCACATGTACTATTGTACCACATTTTTCTGTTATATGACTTGAATTGTGGCAATTCAGAGATTATTTTTCATTTGGTCAGGATGTTTATTTTATGGAGCAGGTTTCAATAAGTAGGGGTCTTGGAACAGTATGCCATTGAGCTTGTTAATTTGGCTCTCTTCTCCAAATGTATATGGCACTTTGGCGGGTATTTTGTTCCTGTAGGAACAAGATAGATTCATAGTTACCTTACTGTATGTTTCTGTGGAAACAAGATAGATTCATTTTCACCTTTTTACTTTTGGTAAAATGACTAAAATCCTATTGATCAACCACGATGGCCAAGGATACATGCTAATCTTCTACTAGTTGAGAAGAAATTGTGAATTTTATTTGAACAATTTTGTGACTTAACTTAGTGCTGTTCTTAACATGTTTGTGATCTATTCAGGGTTTTGTATAAGTTGACCTATTCTCATGTTCATAAATTTGCAGGAAGAAAATGAAAATTCATTGCAAGCATTCCTTTCACACTTTCTTCAAGTATTTGAAGATTGGAGACCTGCTGAATGGCAGAATCAGACTTCTGATGTAGCCACCCTATCACTGCCCTCACAAGACAGCTCATCCAATGGAGATTCCTTGAAAGGCTGTGCAGCTGGTCATCCAACAAGAGTTATTCTGGCTTTAACACATGAAATGAAGAGCCTAATTTCATATCTTATAGATTGTAAGCTTAGTTATATTTATAAGTTTATTAACTTCAATTTAGTAATCCCTGAGTTTGCATTATCTATTTTTAGGCTGTACCAATTGAATGAATTAAATATGCTTATCTTGCATTATTCTCCCATGGAGCTTGGTAGTAAGGGATCTGGTTATAGTTCGCACATTCAAGCAACTGCACCTTTATGCATGTTAGATACTGATAGATCATCTCCTTCCTACCATTTTCTCTGTTAAAACCACATATGTACTGTAGAAAGATCTCAACCATGGTATCCGAGATGAAGTCTGTAGATCTGCTTTGCAGCTTACCTGGTTAGGATCCTTCTGATCTCTTCTTGCCCAACCTCTGTTATTATAAATTTATAATAACATTTTTTGTGTGGACTCTTAATGTCCTGTTTTAATTTTTTAAATAATGCAGCCTATGTAGGTCCAGTCCTTATTTTGGATAAGGATAGAAAAATATATTTTTTAAAGGGCCATGTGCTGGAAATTAGAATTAAAATAAAATAATATTTAGTTTCACCATATGGGGTAGTCAGTTTTCATAAAAGGGTGTTGTAACCCCTTGAGACACTTGGCAGCTTCATGGTGATAGATTCTATGAGAAGAAATTAATGAGTTACAAGACAAAGCATCGGAAATTTTAGGAAGGAATTTCATTAGTATGTTAATTGCTATTTTTAAGAAGGAAATGGGGTGTTGGAATTTGAGCTCTCTCGCTGCTATAAAATAATTTGCTTGCCTAGCCTTAGAGACAACTACCATTTTTCATATAATTTCTGTTATAGCTTGAGCCTTATGTTCAACTATCAATTCAAGGATGAAAAACCTTGTATTCGGAGTTTGGAGGACAAAAACCATTTTGGTTTCTTGGAGATAGGACAAGCCCTCTTTGATTTCTTGAGGGCAATCTTATCTAGAGTTTGTATTTGGGCTAAAAGCTTTTGTTTAGTTTTCTAGCAAGTATTTGTATTTGGAGCAGCAACATATTGTGATAGCAGACTTGATTCATATTTGCATGTCTATTTGAGATATTCTAGCATGTTTGAATATTAATATTCAGCTCCAACGTATTTGTGAAGATTTTAATTGTTCATGCAATCTGTTGTTATATCTTTTATATATTATTCATCCACTGTATGCTCCCGTCTCTCCCACATGGGATCTTAGTGATCAAAAAGTGCCGAATAATAATATTTATTCACTGAATGCTCTCATCTTTTCCTCATGGGATCTTGGCGATCAGAAAGTGGTAAATATCTTATATTAAATTTTTTCCGGTCATCGCATTGACTCATTATCAGTATGAATTGTATTTAACTTATAAGTCAAACAAGCCTTATTTATTGTTATTTGAGTGTATTGTTTACCGTAGTTTCCTTGCCTTAGTTTAGGATAGAGATTGGTTATCAAATCCGTATAGACCAATGTATTTATTAGATTTTGTCATATGGAATTGAACACAAAATAATTCATCTTTAAATGTCTTGCTTACCTGAAATTCATAGTTACTAGTATTGCTCGTTTGGAGATTCAAAAGGTTTCTCTTATAGACATAACTGAAGATGTATTGTGCTCTAGATCCAAGAGGTTGCTCAGTTAAAGAGGAATCTCATTATCAAGGGGGAGGCCCAGTTTACAAGCTCATCACTTGCTCCATAAACCGAGGTAGCTATGCCACAGTCCGGTCTATCAACATATGGCTTTAATGGAGTACTCTACCAGCTATCTTAGGTGAACCAAAAACAAGCATATGTGTTTTCAACTTTTCAACCTATGGAAAGCACAAGAACACTGCTTGAAAAGTGTAAACAAAGAATCTTGCACACACACAAACAATTGCAAGACATATACATTTAGACTGTAGAGAAATCCTCTAGTGGGAATAAAACTCCAGTAAGAGTGAGCTATGCTGCTCATGCCATTAGTCCACAATGTAAAATGGTTTTACATAGACTCAATGGGGTGTAGAATTTTCAAATGGCATTGTCTTGAAGAAAGATAATTTGCATCAACTAACTCCAATACGAGTAGCAATCCCAGACATGGCCATATCTGATACTGCCTCCACTCTCACACAAATGGAGGTCCACTATGCACTACTTGTAAGGATTTTGATGGCTGTCCTACCTGCAATACGTTGTTCAAGAGTCATGGAAAAATGGCTGATACCACTTTAATTCCTATAACACCATTAACCTGCATGCTGTCCTTCAAAAGATCCATGCTCCTGATGGTAAAAGGTTAATCTTCCACAAATGAAATGGAAGTCCAACAAGATGGAACTCTATGCTACTAGTAGGAAGATGATTGATTGCTTTGTCCTCAAATGGAATGGCTGCTGCAACATATTGGGCTCCATTGTTGTTAGAAAGATGGCCACTCTTGCAACCTTTATACAGCTTATAACTCTGCTCGCAGCTCGACAATAACAGAAATCCTTCAAGGATTCCCTCTTATTGTGTTTGCTTGCTATCCTCTAAAGGAAACATATCGCCAAGGAGTTCCAAGGTTGCTGCAATGGCCAACATCCAATACCAATGGTCATCCAGCTAGCATAACTGTTCCTAAACAGCTCACATGTGATCATGTCAACTGCTGGCCTAACTGGTTGTTGCTTAGGAGTGCAAGGTTGATTGCCCTTTTGCAATGCTTGCCTAGATCTCTACATAATGACCTACAATTATTTGTGTTGGAACACATCAACTGTCAGAATTTAAAATTCCACTGCAAAAATAATTGTTTTTGTCACATCATAAGGAAATGATGGCTGACAATGGAATCAAGAATGATATGTAGGCCCTTAAATAGGTCACTTGCCAAAGGGAAAAATTGCCCTGTGCCAACAATCATAATCAACACCAAGAAAGGGAGAAATATGTACCTGCATTTCCAGGGAAACCAAACCATTGCCCAGGAAAGTAGATGGACACCCACCTTGGCACCCATCATGATAGATTGCACCCAAAAACAGATAGCCGCCATGTAATTGAATTAGCCACACATTGGTTGAAGGAACAACCTATGCCAGACAAAGGAACAATTCTTTTCAAATGTTTCCTAACTTTCTTGTTTGCTTGCTATCCTTTCAACTTCCAATTCTTCTCCTTCTGCTCATGACTCCACTTCTATGGTGCCCACCAATGATGTCTCTGCAACCTTGCATTGACTTGCAACAAGTCTCAAACCATAAGACCAACTGCCAATGTCATGCTTGCAACTCCATCCTTCAACTCACTCAATTTAGGTGGTTGCAATAGAAGATAGTTCTCGTGTGCACTATATCTCAAACTGAACTATGCCTGGAAGGCTCCTGAATCACGTGGAACATGGTTGGCACTGCTGCATGTTAGTTTGTAGCCATTAAGAACACTTGCAATACTGCTACAGGTAAGCCCGCAGCCTTAGAGAACTCTTGCAGCACTGTTGTAGGCCAAGTTGTAGCCAACTGTAACACCTACTGCACCTGTTGCAAGTCATATGCAACCAAATATGACACTTGCAACACTTGCTACAGGTAACACTTGTAGCTTCAAAATGCCTTTAGCACTGTTACAGGTGACTCTGTAGTACTGACTTTGCGTGAACTGTTTGAACTGATTCAGTTTGTGGGTCATACCTCCCTAGCCAGGGAGCTTTTGGTGCAATAATCTTTACTAACCAGAACACATCATGGCTTCTTTCTGTTTCTCATGACTATAAATTGTCTTGCACACTGGGTCTTCGAAAATTGAAATATACACCAACATGGCAAATACAGAAAAATACAAAAGTTGCCCATTGAGTCTTATCAAACATTCCCTTGCCACAGAGGGCCATGCTCCTTTTGAGAAGAAAAAATTGCTCCTTTGCATACTAACTAGGGCTTGGAGGGGGGCAAGGGCCTGTCCATACGACTGACGTCACGCTGATGTCAGCAAATATTCTGTGGAATATGCTCTTCATTGGGAAAAATTGCCAGTCACCGACAAAAGGAAGATTCATCGAAATATGCCCTCGCTGGAAAAATTTGCTGGTTTACCAGTTCACCAAAATATTCTGTGGTTTGTGCCAGGATCTTTTGGCTGGATTTTTGGGGTGCCCACAGAATATGCTTGATTCGAAGCTTATATCATAGTTCTTGCATGTTCTGATGGTTCAAAGACTTGTCATGTTCCCACTCTTCAAATTGAGACAGCATCATCATCTTCTGTGTTCCTGATCAGTTTGACATCGCCACATCTTTGGCCCCTTTTCAGCAAAACATAGATCTTCCAGACACAGCTATTTGGGATTCGTATCTTGCAGACATATCATCCTTGTTTGTGGAGTCCTATATTTTAGATCTGGAGGATTATTTTGAGGACATTCATCTCCTCTTTGCTGACAGCCACATCACCGCTGTTAGCTCACCATCATCTTCATCGTCTTTGGAGCTTGTTATACATCAGTCTTCATAGGATTCTGGATTGATATCATCTCTTTCCGACATGTGGATATGTGAGCAGTTTTTAGAGGCACACATCATGTGGATTTGGTTTCCGGATTCACCCATCTTTTTAGATTGCCTTTTCCAATCACCAGTGGATCTGTTTCTTCCTGAGTGGAGAAATGTTGTTTGTTGGTAGTGGATCATATTTTGTCTTCAGGCATTTGTCATTGGCACAAGAGCTATTTTCTTATGGGGGGGCTTCATTACCTCATTTTCTCTCTCCTACTGGAGGGACATATATTGTACTTGTGTGACAGAAGTAGTCCTTGGAGGGTCACATTGAGTCCTCCTATCCCTCTTTCACTAGTGCAGTTTTTTCATTTTCTCTCTTTTGGAGAGGAGTTTTTTTCCCATGTGGTTTTCTCCTTTTCTCTGGTTACGAGAGATTCATTTTGTTTGTACATGGGTAGCTCGTCAAGACTTGTATATGGGACCCATCCATGCATTCTTTATCAGGGTTTTTAGCTTCCCCCTAAGTTGATCTTAAAGGGGGGTGTTGTTGTAATTAGGATAATAACTTAATAATCAATTAATCATTAATTAATTATTAAGTCCCTTATTATTTTAATTACTTAAGCTAAACTTAGGAGTGCTTTTTTTATTATTAGATTGGGCAAATTATAGGTCTAGTTGTCTCATTGCATGAGATTAAGACACTTGTCACAATCTAATGCAATCCTCATCTAGGGTTTTCTTTATTATGCTTTTATAAGCATGCACCTTCATTGCATAAATAGCTGCGACCTCCAATGAATATAATGGGGTTTCAATTCAACACAATCTGGAATACATTATAAGGCGCGTGCCATTATGAATGCAAACCAATTTCAAGTTTAATCTTCATCAACAATGTATATAGGTATGCATCTATAAAGGGAGAATATAAATGAAGATCGAATTTAAAGCTAAAAAACACAGAATACCAGTGCATGCCAGTCACAAAAGAAAGCAAGCTTGATTTAATGGTGATGTTTGCATTCTTGGATGTGCACTAGCAAGTGGTAGAGGATGAATTTCCTTGATAATGGCTGCTTGCACACTGTTAGGTGTATGCCTGGAAAGTGCTAGCAAAATCAGGAGTGAACACAACGGATTTAGATTGTTAGGTGTGCACTGTATGATGGATTGGGGAGTTAAAAGTCAAGATATGAATTTGGATATATGGGTGTGTGCCTGTTAAAGGCTGATAGTGTTTTGGGAATGAAAGGTTGCGTACTTATGTTTAGAAGCATGCGTGTGTATGGAGGTCAACTAGGTTCATAAAAAAGGAGCAAAATCTATATATAAGTGCAGATCTAGGCATGGTTGACTAGATATAGGAAGTTGCACTTATTCCCAACAATCATGATTTTTCAAACTCAATGAAATCTGCTATAAATATAGTGGCAAACAGTAGTTAAAGATGAAGCAAGATATTAATTGCAGAAGAAGGTGCTGAAGAAGAGGGAGTTTTTGGGCTTCAACAAGGTATCAAATCCCTTGTTTCCAATGAGGAAATAAACCAATTCAGCAGACTAGCAGAATGAGCAGCTACTTCTGAAGCAACAGAAATCATTTCAGAGCAGCAGAGAGTTATAATCCTGTTACAGCAGTCATTCCAGCAGTCATTTAAGCTTATACAGCAGTCATAAACCTGTCACACTTATAGCAGTAACAAATTCTTCTCTTCAAAATCTGTCATTTCTTCTATTATACATCAGAAAATTTAAAGTGAATCAGCATCATAGGAGCAGTTTGAAGAGAACATAAAGATTTTTGGGCTGATATAATGGGTTTTTTTGACAGACCTTGTTACAGCAATATAAAAGTCTCTTCTAATTTCATCCATCAAGAAAGATAGATCAGCAAACTCTACCTTTGCAAATATACAGTATTCTTTGCTTTACTCAGTTGTACTGTCCTTGCTCATCCTTGAATTTCCAAAAGGCTGGGAGGCTGACTTATGCCATGTTAACATGGAAGGGTTGAATTTTAGATGAGAAGATCAAAGTAGGAGTTTTGATGGGGTTGTTGAGTAGCCTTTTTAATTTTCTCTAGTTTTAGCCCAATGTGCTTTTTGAGGGTCTCTATTTTAGAAGTCTACCAGTGGACTTTTTATTTTTGGAGATGGGAGTTCTAGTGTTAGTTTGTAATAATTGTTATCCGCAGTCTAATTGAAGATTGTCTGAGTTCAGATTTAGTATTAGTGGATCTAATTTTGTAATAAAACTTGCATTGCATCCAAGCAGCCTATTCTGAGGGTATAAATAGTAATTAGTTTATTTATTTATTTTTCATGCAATAGTTTCATAAACTGTTATAAATAAGGGCTTTTGGCACGTATTCTAGGGATTTGGAATTCATTCAGTATCATTGATCAATAGAATTTAGTAATGCCTATCTTGCTTCTAAATTGTTGTTTTTAAAAGTTGTGTGTTATTTATGCTTTTATGAATTGAGTGTCTCATAACATTTATTGAAAGATTTGTATTGTAGTAGTTGTTTAGTTCATGATTGTAGCTTTGAATGCAACTATCATACTTTGCTTATAATATCTTATGTATGTGTTTTGAGGTAGATTAAATTGCTTTTAACGAGTTTGCAAGCTTTGTATTGTGGGTTTCTTTGAATTTTTTTGTTGTTGCGGCTTTGTATTAAATCCTTAATTCAAACTACCAAAGTGATAATTTCCTTGTGTTAAAGCCTATTCAACCCTTATGTGTACTTGCATTGCTGTGTCTGCATTTTGTTGAACAATCTTTTGCCTTAAGTACAAGTATGTTTTAGCCTTTGCCCTAGGTGAATCCAAAAAGATACTTTTAGTTTGTTTGTGTTTTGTGAACCATCCCAAAAACCACTGTACAAATTGTAAATGAAAGTTTATATTGTTTAAATTAGGCTATGCTTTGTTACACGGAGCTTCCCCTTCTAATTCGGAGAATGGTTTGAACACACACACTGTTCTGTTTGTGTTACATTGCATAGTGTAAATTAAAATGCTAACATACTTTACTTTTAATACTACTATTAACAACACAAATATAGGCTGAATGTATATTTTCACATGATAAACAACTTGATTTGATCTTTCCAAGACTAATTGCCTTGAAATTGCAAAACTATCTGGGAAGTAGTTTTTACTTCTTGTAAGATAATAATTTAGAACCAATTGTTTCCACATAATCCTGACTGCATGAATTTGTTGATATAATGTGGAATCTGTTGTGGCTGTCCCATCAAAAGGAAATCTCCGTTGATGTCTGGTTTGTCCAAACAATAATTTCACACTTTGCTTAACATCACCCAACATTGTGTAGGTTTCACAGTCAACTTCCGATGCATGAATTCCATAGAACAATCAACAAGGTCATGCACATAAGAATCCAGGAATGAAATAAACATATACTCACTGATAGTTGAATATCTGGCACTGGATGCTTGTTAGAGGGGGATTGTATCTTGCAACCAAAGTTCTGAAAGGCCCTTGCAGTTGTGCATTAGTCATGGTCTGAAGATTCAAAGATCCTCTTATATCCTAACACACTTTCCTTTTTCTAGCTTATTGTCATGGTTGGCTAATCTACTGAAGTCTGACAATATGGAAGCTTTGTTCACTTGTAAATGTCAAGTCGAAGACATTGGTAGAGCTTATCCTTGACCGTGGCAAGCTAGAAAATCTGTTTTCATGAAATTTGGTGGAGGATCTGCAGGTGCTAACTACAACATATTCACACTCATATCTCTTGGGATAGGTCAAGGAGAGACTTAAAAGTTGACACAATCATTCTTTCATCTTTTCCATTGAGACATTCCAGGATACTGTTGATTGTGAGGTCTCGTCACTGGATTGTTGCAGTTTGATACTTGAGTCCACTTATTATTATTACCATAAGGCAGCTTTTGATGGCATCCATAAGACCTACATACTGCACAAGGACATTGAAGCGTATAAAAGTACTTCATCTTATAGTTATCCTTTAATCGTGGGTAGGCCAATGGTTGAACAAAAAAATATAAAACATGTACATTAATATAAACCAGAAAAAAAATACACATACACTAGATATCTCATAAAATACCAAATTAAACCATTTTTGTCCTTTTCTAATATAAGCTTTTTAAAAAAGGAACAGTGTTGTAGATGTTAGTTTCTATCTTTATCTTTATAACAAAACCAGATCTAAAATTAACACTGCTAGTTTCATACATATGGTCTTACATCAAATCCTGCTGGTTTGGGAAAGCTTTGAACCTCCTAGCTCAATCTTCAGTACAAAATGTAATCTATCAACAATATTCCTTAAACAATTCATGTGCGAATCTCCCTCATTTATATGTATATAGCAACGACCTCTGCAACAAAAGATTCTTGCCATTTTCAGTTTCAGTTTCAAATAGTTTTGTTTTCAACTTGCAATGTGTGGCTTATTCTTCTTATTGCCTCTTGTTGGATTGTAAATGATGAAAAACACTGTCTTTAAGTATTTCTATCTTTGTAACTATCCCTATCCTTTTGCATGTGCTTGGCCCTATCCAACCAAGACACAATCACATCCTTGCCCATCTATTTAATACACACAAACGAGGAGTGTAAAGTTCTTAATTTTGGTTGGTTTCTCTGTTGTTTCCCTTGTTCATGCATTGTTCTTCTTAATTTCTGCTGTGTGTTCTGAAATGGATGTGCAGACACACTTTCGGATGGTACTGATGTGTTTTCTCCAAGCTGTTGTTTGCTTGTTCACATAGGACTTTCTTTAACCACTATCAGAACTTATTTATGTGTCCATTTTAGGTATCCACTCAACAGCTCCACAGCCACATTTTTATAATTGCTGATGGGAGGTAGATGCCTGTTACATTTTAGTAATTTGTTTTTGTTGATGTTGTAGCTTCGGGCTACATACTTCCGCCTTGATCGTTGGACAATAAATTCATATAGCCTAATGGCTATTCATTTATTTATTAAAGTGAAGAGGCGCTTCACTTGGCATCTAATATAATATTTAATTATTGTGAATAATTAAATTGGGCCGACCTCATTAAAGAAATAATATTTATTTCTTTATCATTACTATGAGGCCGACCTACTTGAAGAGTCACATTATTTTGTATTTATACAAGGTGGAGATTGCTCAATTCATTACCAAGTTCATTCATGTTCATATTCGCACTCCTAGAAGAAGTTTGGACTTGAACAACAAATCATCATCTTGAGCAGTAGATTGTGAAGTTCGCACTTGTGCAGCATATTATCATCTTGAGCAGCAGATCTTCATATTGTGAAGTTCACACTTGTGCAGAAGATCATTATCTTGATCAGCAGATCATCATATTGTGACAGCAGATTGATTTCAAAGGGAAACATATTCATTTTGTATTTTCGCATCTAGGAGAGGTGCTATTGTTCATTATATCAAATTCGGCCTTGTGTTGGGCCTGAGTTGTAAGCAGATTTCTGTTCTTATTCCTGAATATATAAGTGATATATTTGCTGGGTTTTTCTCCCTCAAGTAGGAGGGTTTTCCCAGGGTATCTTGTGGTGTTCATTTTCTTATGTGTTGCATTTTATGATTGTTTTCATTTCTAATCCTAAAACTAATATGGTGTCAGAGCGGGTCTAAAAGAAGTAGTAATCAGATTTGACTAAGCATGTCCCAGGTTAAGCTTCAACATTCGCTCATCTTCCCTGGGGGTGGCAGATCAAGCTTGGCAGAATTGCGATTTGCACTGTGTGGCCCAGTCTAAGCTAGTCGCTCATTCTGCTCAGATTTTTGGCGGTGATCACTCCACTCGGGAGACGACTCTTCATTTAGACGATTGTGCTTTGACTTTCGTCCATGGTAGGACCATCGCTCATCTCATGTGTTTCTCTTCTTAGGCGGATCGGGGAATTTATGAACTCAGATTGTGCAATTTTAATATTCTCATGGGTGCGCTCAGAAATCGTTGTTTCGAGGCTTCATGTGTGAAGTCGCATTGTTCTGAGTTTATCATGTGAAGAACAAGTCGTGAGTATGAGAAACGATTTTATTCATGATGCTCAGGATACAGGGACATGAGTTGAAGTCATGGTTCTTTAAATAATATGTCTGCTTGGTTAAGAGTTGTTTGTTTGGCTAGCGAAAGCAGAGGAATTTACTTCAGTTGCAATCGAAGTCAAGAGTTTACATTGAGCACCAATCCAGTTTGTTTGGAGATCGCTATGAAGAAGTAAAGAATGATGCGCGAACTCTCAAGGAAATCAGAGAGTGAGGCCAGTACCCCCCTGGAGGTAACAAGGGGCTCTGCGTTGATGAGATTTGTCATGGGAGTCATTGATTATCAGCTCAAGCGAAGGGCTGACTTGCAGCGATTTACGCCACTGAAAGGGTTGAGAGAGCAAATATTATGATCTTTGTTTGAGGATATCGATCCCTCATTTTCTGCGTATAGGATTCTGATTTCAGCGAGATAAGTATTGCATGGTTGAATAATGTTCTTGAATTTGTTATTTAGTTATTAATTCATGCTATAACATTGAGATAGTAAATCATGTATGCTTCTAGCATTGATATTTCTCTTCGGGATAGTTGAGTTCTATGAACTATTAGTAATCTCTCCTTAATGCTTTCAGGACCGACCAAGAAGTGAAAGAGATTGCTTTCAAGAGAAGAAGAGCTTCATGCATCCTGTAGGCTGAAGAATGGAGACACAACTTGCAGCCATGGGACTGAGTTGGTGGCTGAAGACATCTCTCAAAGAGGAAGAACCTATTCAGGTTGTCTTTGTCATCAGTTTCTTCGAAGAGAAGGAATTAACCTTCAGAGGGAGTTCTATGACTCAGGAAGAACCTATTCAGGTTGTCTTTGTGATCAGTTTCTTCGAAGAGAAGGAATTAACCTTCAGAGGGAGTTCTGTGACTCACAGAGAAGAAGTGAAGGTTGCTGTTTTGTAAGGTCAGAATAGAGTGATCTGGGATGAGGTCGAAGAGGACAACCCTAAATCTCTATAGAGATGTGCGTTGGAAACCATTTCTCTAAGGCAAGTGTTGCAGGCAATCTTGGACAAGGAGGACAAAAGGTTGATGCAAGCACTTGGAGATTCAGAGGGAGTCTACGGAAGCAGAAGAGGATAGTGATCCAGTTAAGCCTTTGGAACCTGCTGATGGGCCTACAAACATTGTTATTGGTTGAAAGAGACCTCTATGGGCTAGGCAAACATTGTAGGAGGCAGAAAAGTTTGCAACCCCTAGAGGAACATTCAGAGAGAGCAAAAGATCTCTCAAGTTTTCAAGCTATGTTGCATTGATGAGTCAAATGATTGAATTTGAGCCTTCCAGTGTTGAGGAAGCTTCAAGTCAGCAAGTATGGAAAGATGCTATGGCTGAAGAATATCAATCTATCCTCGAGAACAATGTTTGGGACATTGTACTTAGACCAAAAGGCAAATTTGTTGTATCTTCTAAGTGGCTTTTCAAGATCAAGCATGCGGCTGATGGAAGCATTGAGAAGTACAAGGCTAGATTTGTGGCTAGAGGATTCTCTCAGAAAGAGGGAATAGACTATGAGGAAACCTTTGCTCTAGTTGCTCGTTATACTTCCATCGGGACTATCATTGCCATTGCAACAGCTAAAGGATGGAAATTACACCAGATGGACGTGAAGACAACATTTCTAAATGGTGTTATTGAAGAAGAAGTATACATTGAGCAACCTGATGGCTTTGAAGTTCATGGGAAAGAGTCTCATGTTTGCAGATTGAAGAAGGCTTTGTATGGCCTTAAGCAGGCTCCTCGTGCTTGGTATGAGAGGATTGAGCGATACCTGCTGAGCTTGGGCTTCTCCAAGAATGATGTTGACTCAAACCTGTACTTCAAGGTAGTTAATGGTGAGGCATTAATCTTGGTTCTTTATGTTGATGATCTATTTTATTACTGGAGAAGAACACCTCATTATCAAATGCAAGAAGGAGTTGGCTTCTGAATTTGAAATGAAGGATCTTAAGTACATGCATTACTTCCTTGGTTTAGAAGTATAGCAGAGGCCTAATGAGATCATTCTAAGTCAAGGGAAGTATACAATAGACATCTTGAAGAGATTTGGTATGATGGATTGAAAATCCATGTCTACACCTATGGAAACCAATTTTCAAAAGTTAAAAGAGGCTACAGCTAGTTTTGATCTGGTGGATCCTACTATGTTCAGGCAGTTGATTGGATCATTGATGTATCTAGTCAATACTAGACCAGATATTTGCTTTGCAGTGAATGCACTTAGTCAGTTCATGTATGAACCAAGGCAAATACACCTAGTTGCAGCAAAGCATATCCTAAGATACTTGCGTGGCACAGGTGGGTATGCATTGAGATATTCTTTTGGTGTGGACTTGAAGCTGCATGGTTATTCTGATTTTGATTGGGCAGGGTGTGTTGCTGATCGGAAGAGCACCTTTGGATGTTGCTTCAGTTTGGGGTGTTGAAATATTTCGAGCCAATTTTTTTTCAAATTTTCAATAACAGTAAGCAATGCAACACACATCCGTTAGAGTTAGCACTTAAACCAAACGATGCGGAATTCAACTCTAACCAAGAATGCGCCGGATGATGACGAGCATATGGTTAGAGGATCCCTATCTTCTATTATGCTGAAAGTAAACTCAACACCCAGAATGTGCTTTCAAACCCAGAGTGGGAATGGAGCTACCATAGGGCGGAGATGTAAGATATTACAATGCAAATCAAAGTAAATAGGCGGCAAGCCAGCCTCTTCCACTAATAGTGGGAAATATAATAAAAAGCTTACAAATGTGAATATTGGCTGGTTAGTACTACTAACAGCCTTACAATGTAATATATCTCCTGCAAGCACGATGGATTATAGTGATAATCAAACTGCTTAAATGTAGAGCTACTCCAGAATGATTAATATGACTAAGACAGACAATCCCAGCCCTATTAATAATTTTACTAAGTCTGATATGACAGACCTGCAGTTAAAAATGGTGAAACCAGCAACTCCAGAACTCACTTAAATACTCATATCTCTCTCAATACTCACTCATTTAACTTGAAATCAGTTGCAAAACATTCTAATGATGATGACAATGAAGATGGATCACAAAAACTTCTCACAAAGACCCCTATTTATTTTGCATGACTTCCAAAGCACTTACAAAGTGAAATTGCCTGCAAGCAAGGGCAATTTACTTTAGATAATTCATAGACTTCAAATAAAATTCTGGAAACTTGCAAATATGGTCGCCCTACACAGGAAAATAGATTGGAACAGTACCCAGAACAATATTATTTCTGTTTCTTGAGTTGTGAGTAAAAACAACCTACAGCCATACAAACCAGCAACTCTAAAATTGACAGAAAATACAATAACTCAACTACAGAATGTGGGAAGAACCAACTACAATGAAAGGAAACCAACTACAACTAAACCTCCCAACAATAAGCAAACTTCTCCACTAGGTGCTATCTCTCAAGCACGAAGTCGAGCCAAGGCTAGGAGGCTTTCATTCCTCGAAGCAGTCCCAAAGTCATTCCGGCAGCATAACAATGTCATAAACATCAGATGATCAAATGAAGACCCAAGGCTCCCTTTTATAATTTTGAGAAGACACTTCTAGATGCTTCTAGAAGGTGCGCCCACTCCACAAGATGCTTTTAGGGTTTTGACTTGACCAAGTCTTCCTTCAAGATGGCGTCCCTTTTCATAAAGGCAATTTTCCTTTAATTTAAAATTATTTTTTCTCCAAAAGTTGGCATCCAATTCCGCTTGAGCAATTAACTTTAGGAAAAATCGCAATATGTTCCTCATGAGAGAATAACCCTCGAAGTCCCCTTCTTTAAAATGACTTAAAGTCATATTACTAGGACAAGGGGTTATTTTATAAAATAAAACATTATTGACTTTAAATAACTTATTTCTCCAAAATGAACCTCTTAAGCCAAAAATCATGATCACCCAATGAACTGCAAGTGAAGGAAAGTTGACTGAGCTGGTGCTGACTGGACCACTGCTAAATATAGAATTTACTAAAAATAGTGTTGGCGTAAGAACTAACACCTCTAGAGTGTGAGTTTGTACGGACAGCTATGCACACTACGTAATGAGTGCTCTTCAAATTAGGAGGGGAAGCTCCCTCGTTGTGCTGGAATGCATAAAATAGAAAACTAAACTAATGTCCTATCTTTTTGTTCTCAGCTGGTAGAGGCACAAGGTTAAGAAAACCTAGAACGTTGCAGCTAAGTATTTTCTGGTTTCGCAGATCATGTAACTACAACTAAGCTAACTTCTTTAATATCTATCCAATTTCCTCAAGAAACAGAGCATGAGGAAATGGAGCAGGAATGTATTGTACAATAAACTCCAGGTGCGGGCTCACAACATGAAGGCAAGGTAGGCGCAACTATTTGCTTGGCTGAATGAGTCTACTATCACACACATCAAACGATAAGCTTTAAGTACAGTTTCGCAACATGAAGGCAAGGTAGGCGCAACTATTTGCTATTCTGAATAGGCTTATAATAAAGAAAACAAAAGGTAAGCAACTGGGACAGTAGATTGTATAGACGCAACACGCATGCAATAACGATCAAACCAGCAACCCCATTTAACTAAGATCGAATAAACACCATGACAATAACATGAAGGCAAGGTAGGCGCAACGATTTATTATAACAGCAATTACTCTTTGAACAGATACAACAATAGCAATACTACAGGCAAGGTAGGCGCAGCATGTATGCTATCAAGCAAAAGTTAAATTACAAATGTGCTTAAAGCTCTTATTTATAGACTTCAAGGTGTAGGCAACCCTAAAATCACCTTGAGTCAACTAAAGTCTTGCATTGCATGCAAGATCTTATTCCTAAACCCTAATTGAATGAAACTATACAGTTAACTGGGAAACTATCATCAGTTAACTGAAACATCTAATCTAAATGGACAAGGTGCAACATGCACGTCCTTATTGAAAGCAAGTCAACTGGAATGCTATCATCAGTTGACTGAAAGATCTAATCTAAACTCCAAGTGTTTGTAGATATTTCCAAGAAAGACATGGCATGCAATGTGTAACAACCAGTTAACTCGGAAAGAAGCCTCGAGTTTAACTCCTGTGTCTAATGTCTATCTTGGAAAAGGTGGGACGCCTTTAACTGAAGTCTACTGGCCCTGATCTTGAGAAATTAACCCATCTACGAGGTCGTTGACTGCATCTCCATCTGGGGAACTGAAGCTCTGGCGAAGAATCCTATGTCTGTGCAGCATGTCTTCTCCATTAGTCATCTGACACTGGAACTCACCCTTTCTCCTGATTGCCTCATCAAACAATGTTGACATGGCTGTAAGCTGATTCATCTTACAGCCAATGGTCTCACCACTGAAAATACCGTGAATAAGTGCTTGGAGCTCTAACTGGATGTCAGCAAGCTCAACATAGTCACCACCCACACGCTGATATACACATGGTAATTGAGACACAAAGTCTCTTATATAGCGGAGTGCACTAGTAACATGCTCTCTGCTCTCAGCCACCTCAGATACAATCTTTCCTTCTATCTCTGCCTTGAAGATCAACTGTGTTCTCCAAATGTAGACCTCTTCTTTATCTTCTGCCTCTGTGACTGAATCAAATGACATTCCCAAGTTGGCAATCAGAATCTCATCCCTGGGTCTACTAATGGCCAAATCACGTTCCTCATCTTGAAGTCGTAGACGAAGCTCACGTGCATTATACCGCAATTGATACAATTCTGTAAGTACAAGGCGGCCTCTAGCAACAAACTCCTCTTCCCATTCCTCCAATCGCCTACCATATGCAACCAAGAGATCAATCTGACCCTGCTCTGCTGGTGGTTCTAACATATGTGGAAGCGCGGTGACAACATCCCCTGTCCTGTGTACAAGGCTAGAAATGTACTGGCGAAGCTGCTGTATTTCAGCTTTGAGAGCTGATTTATCTTCACCATCTTTCACCATCCTATCCTTGGCGCTATCTGTAGCAACCTGTAGGAGATCAATATCTGTCTGACGAGTACTCTTACCGAAATGAACTGTGATAACTTCGAAATCTTGAGCTTCCATCTCGTCTAGACTCTTATCTTCTGGAGGTGTAGCAGTCTCAACAATGAATTCCTTATCTGCACTTCTCCCAATATGTATCTGTTTCTTGATCCTCTTTTCAGGCACATCTTGATGGTCATGATCGAAATCTGAATGATCAAGTATGTAAGATGGTTGTCTCCTTTTTCTTCCCAGTTGACTCTCAAGCCAAGATGAATCCCGATTAATCCCACTGGAATGATCTGTACTAGTCGCAGGAGGATCTGATGAATGTGAATGTGTAAACGAATCGCTGCGAGGAGGTGAATCCATGTCCAAATGAATGTTAATTGGAATGGGAGGCTGCTCTAATGGTGTCGGTGACGGCATACGGGGCTGAACCTCAAGCTGTGGAGAAGTCTGAATAACTTCTCTGACTGGCTCTACGTGTGGAATCACAACAGGTGCTTTTCCCTTCGAATTACTAGGCGCTGGATTCTTTTTAGGAGGATTGCTCCTCTTCTTCTGCTTAGGTTTTGAAGAAGAAGGCAATACTAGTCCTTCTGGTGGCGGCTCTGCTCTAGGCATAGATGCCTTTCTCAACCTTCTGCTTTCTAAATAAAGTGTACTATTTTGGATGACCCTGCTCAATCTCTCCTTTACTGATGCAAACTCTTTGGCATACTAGTTCACTAACGGCAATAGTTGTCCATCAACCTGCTCTCTGTAAAATTGAGGAAGTGTATCTCCCTCATCCTCTGTCAATCCTTCCACATCTTCTGCCAAGAAAACATAAACTTGTGGAAGAGAGAACCTGCTATAGCTACGTCTGCGAACCTCAAAATCATCCTCACAATTCACCCAATAATCTTCCATCGTAGGTTTGTGATAAGAGAGATTACCCAGGCGAACTGCGTAATGACCCCAAGGATCATAACTTTTCTCTTGAAAAAGTGAAAACTACCCACCAGCCTTAAACTGACTTTTAACTGAAACCGACTTCACCACTGTGATTGTGATGTGAAATAAGCCAATCAAAATTAATTTCAGCCAATTCTGACAAGTTCCTATTTTTTAGGGTTTCGGGCTAAAAATAGATTTCAAAAACCCTAATTTTCAAAATTTTCAAATTTTGCCAGTATCTCCCTGGCATCACACTGACTAAAAGCCCATACTTTATTTGCCCAAAAACTGAGTTTTGACCCCACTTTTACAAGGTTTAGACCATTTTAAGCAAAATGCCTTAATGAAGCAAAAATTTCGGTTTGGGTACAACAAATAGTAAATTCAAGAAGTTGCTCAGAATGCAATGCATGCGCCACCATTGCGAAGCTCTTTGAAAACCCAGAAAGAATCCGCAATCCAAAATCCCAAACTCCAGGATGTAGCCGTCATAACTTACTAAAAATAGTAAGTCCGGAAAGGTTGCCTGACGCGGTTGCAAGTCATACCTCTACGAAGCTTTCTGAAAACCCAGAAGGAATCCAGAATCCAAACACCCAAACTCCAACACGCAGAACCCTGAATCCTCAAGAGAACCCACCAAACAGTCGAAAACCCTTATTTTGCCTCTGACTAGCCGACAACACCCCGGGGATAGGCCATCGATCACTGAGAAGTGCAGTGCTAAAAATGGGGACATTACAGGTGTGCGATAATCTCCTGGTGTAGCAGGAAGCAGTCTTTAGTGGCATTGAGCACCGTAGAGGCCGAGTACATTGTAGCATGTGTGGTAGCTCGAGAAGTAGTGTGGCTTTGGAAGCTCCTTGCAGGATTGTTTGGACAATCATTGGAGCCGACTGTCATTCATTGTGATAATCAAAGCTGTGTGAAGCTTTCTGTCAATCCAGTGTTTCATGACAAAACCAAACATGTTGAGATCAATACCACTATATCAGAGATATGGTATTGAGGAAAGCAATCCAGTTGAGATACATTAGCACTGATGAGCAGACGATCGACATTCTCACCAAGCCTCTCTCCAGAGTAAAGTTTGTGTACTTCCGAGACAAGCTTGGTATTGTGGAGAATGAAGCCCTAGCTGAGAAGGAGACTCAGCTTCAGTGATATTCTGTGATTTGCCTTAATGCATCTTTCTCTGTGAGAGAGAATTTGAGGTGTAAGCCCTTGTTAATGCATCTTTCTTTGTGAGAGAGAAATTTGAGGTGAAAGCCCTTGTTTCCACCCTCTGGGAGTAGCCATGGTGGATGTCATGTTGAGTGACTCCATGACAACATCACGTGAGAGAGTCCGTGATGATTTTCTTGTACTTGTGTTTATTCACCCTCTGGGAGTATCCATGGTGAACGTCATGTTGAGATGACGACATCACGTTGAGTGATTCCGTGATGGACACTTGTGTACATATGCTTTACCATACAGGGGAGTAGCCATGATGGTTGACATCACGATTGAGTGAATCCATGATGAGCCCCTTCCACATATGGGTGTAGCCATTGTGGGTGTCATGTTGAGAGATTCCATGACAATGTGTATCGGAAGTATTCCTCCCTAGCTAAGAGGGAGATTTTGATGTTGTAGCTTCGGGCTACATACTTCCGCCTTGATCGTTGGACAATAAATTCATATAGCTTAACGACTATTCAGTTATTTATTAAAGTGAAGAGGCGCTTCACTTGGCATCTAATATAATATTTAATTATTGTGAATAATTAAATTTGGCCGACCTCATTAAAGAAATAATATTTATTTCTTTATTATTACTATGAGGCCGACCTACTTGAAGAGTCACATTATTTTGGATCTATACAAGGTGGAGATTGCTCAATTCATTACCAAGTTCATTCATGTTCATATTCGCACTCCTAGAAGAAGTTCACACTTGAGCAGCAGATCATCATCTTGAGCAGTAGGTTGTGAAGTTCGCACTTGTGCATCTGATTATCATCTTGAGCAGCAGATCTTCATATTGTGAAGTTTGCACTTGTGTAGAAGATCATTATCTTGATCAGCAGATCATCATATTGTGACAGCAGATTGATTTCAAAGGGAAACATATTCATTCTGTATCTTCGCATCTAGGAGAGGTGCTATTGTTCATTATATCAAATTCGGCCTTGTGTTGGGCCTGAGTTGTAAGCAGATTGCTGCTCTTATTCCTGAATATATAAGTGATATATTTGCTGGGTTTTTCTCCCTCGAGTAGGAGGGTTTTTCCAGGGTATCTTGTGGTGTTCATTGTCTTATGTGTTGCATTTTCTGATTGCTTTCATTTCTGATCCCAAAACTAACAGTTTTAAAGTTTCACTGTCCAAAAAATTTGAAGTACTAGTGTTGCAGAATTGAAGACTTGATTTTCATAGCATGAGAAGACTATTTTTCCAGCAGGAGCAATTAATTTCATCTCAAAAGGGCTAATTATATTTTGAATACCATAGCTACTGATTTGCTTGATTCAGATTGTTGCATTGGATCTTGGTATAATATCTTTTCCCTCTTGAACATACTTCCTTCCTAGCGTTGGTGTTTAACTGCAGGCTTGGTTTTATCTACTTGTGTCTGTGTTTTACTGTGAATGTCAGTTTTTTCCTTCGCATGAAAGATTTTCTTGTTTTCTCTGTGTGCATTCAAGCCTTTTTTGCTTTTTCCCATGTATGCCAACTTTTTAGTACTGTGCTAGCTTTTTCTTCCTTTTTCATGTTCACACAAGCTTTTTCCCAGTGCATTCAAGTTTTCTGAGTGTTTGCACTTCTATGGCATCACTACGGGTTAGTGATTGCTTGTGCCTATTGTCATGTGCTTTTAACTAGTGGAATTAGTTTTTGTTGGTTCTCTTTCAGTCTTCCTCTGGTTCCAATCTTGATCCATTCATTGTCAATGTAATTAAAACTTTAAAAATCAAAACAGAAATACAGATAACTGCATTTTGTGTAGTATCTTGCTTTTGTCAATATTTGGCATCTTTAAGGATTATTAATGTGAATATTCCTTGTAACTGTGATATTCCTGACATTCACTCAATGAACATACACACGCTTATAGAATGACATGCTTATTATTTGATAAAGAGAAATTATTATCATGAACAATATACATTCAAGTTTTCTCATCGTTTTTGTTTTACATTAACTGCAGTGCAGTCAATTCCAGATTCAACTGATGCGTCCCCAAATCCACTGAATATGGAGAGAGGATTGCGATTACTGGACGTCTTGAGAATTTTAATGCGTTCAGTACACAATCAATGGGTTTTTTGCTATTATGGAGGATTACAAACACTTGTCGCTCTGATGAAAGGTACCATAGAATGCTTTTTGTGCTAGATTCATTCTCTTTTTCATGTAGCATTTTTTTTTCTTCTAGATTCAACACATTGTTATTGATAGTTATGCTCAATCCTTATTTTTGTACTTGCTGTTTTATCCATCACGACACCTAATTTACTCCACTATCAATTCATATTCTTAACAATTTTATACACTATTTTGATAAGATTTTTTTGCTTGTTGACATTTGAAATAGAAGAAAATCTAACATGCATTCTAAGCTCTATGCTCCTAATTTTTTCAGATTTTCATTTTGAGCTGAAAAAGTCACAATAATTTTGGTTTTACCAAAAATATTAGAAATCATGTACTACAGAAACAGATGATGCACTGACCTGTGACTTAAGTTGGGCACCTATAAGGAAAGTGTCCTATGGGCAAGAGAAGCTACTTTTTTGGGAGAATACCGAAGAAGATTTAAGAAGATTGGAAAGTTTTTTGGATTTTTTTTACTAAAACAAATATGACAGAAACAGAACATATCATAAAAAACAGTCTACACGATCCTTTCCGCTTTGGCCTTCTTTGAGTAAGGAAAATCCACTCACCTACTCACAAACATCTGCTTAAGAAATGTTAGTGCACCTTAAATGCTCTACAATGTGATGAAGTTGGTGGCAAATTGTGTGGCTTCCAATCACACAAGCTCCTTTCCCTTGGTGTGGTCTTTCATAGTTGAGGCATTGAAGGTAGGTTGTAGATGTATTTTGTGACGTTCCTTGTCTTTTGCACCATGGCTTTCATCCATCCAAGTTTGCGTATATCTTTATGTAGAAGATCAATGCAATAGGTAGCACAAGGGCTCCAAAAAATGGTAGGTGCCTCTCCCCAAGAAGTCTCTTTGCCATTACATATGTTGGTGTATTGTTGGCCACAACTTTAATGACATTCTCCACACCCACTTTTGTATCTTTAGGATTACTTTCTACATCCATAGACTTAGATCCATGTGGGTGTCAACTTCTAGTCGTTTAGAATATCCATTTTTGTGATGAGCCCTGCTGGCTCTCAGCTCAAAACCCTTATTTTCTTAAGTCTTTATGTGTTATTTAATTTTTTAGAGAATGTTTGATAGACAGAAGAGAAGGGGCGCACATCATAATTGCTCATAAAATGTGAATTTGCTCTAATTTCTTCAAAAAGAAAGTACAGAAGATATTATTTAACTCCAACAAATAGATTGAGAATGATAAACATACCGAAATATCTCCAGATTATTTAATTAAAGATATAAGCCAGTTTGACAGCCGGAAATGAAGAATTCAAACAAATAAGCTCGCCCAAGCTCCAGATTTGGATTCTCCCACTCAGAAATGAGATACAATGGCCTGGTAGTAGTAGACGCCAAAGTAGAAGCACAAAGAAGAGCAAAGAGGAAGGCGTTTTATCAAGTTCCCTTCACACGCCTTTTCCAGAGAAGCACAAAACCCAAGGCAAAAAGTACGGCCAAGTCAACTGCTGAAGAAACAAAGATGATAACTGAAGAGTTGCTGAAGAGGACGCCTCATGATGAAGAAACCCTCATTTATTTGCAAACAATAAGAAATCTGAATATATAAAACCTCTGTCTGTATCTGTAGAACCTCTGTGTGAAGCTCTCAATTGTACTGATTCAGCTGATCTTTCACAGCCTCAAAAGCACTCAACATTGAAGAGTTATCGTTCCTCAATGGACAAATGTTCAAACCTTGGTCACAGGAGAATGCACAGGAGAAAATAGCACAAGGCAAAGTGAAATTGTCAAAAGATGATTTTCTATTGCCAGAGAAATGCTTTATACCCAATTGGCACGCATTTCAAGAAAAAATACGCCTTTTTCAATCATTAAAATCTTTTAATATTGTATTAAGTCTTTTTTCAATAGTTTCCACTTAATACTTGAGCGCACCTTTTTAATATTTGAAGTCATTAAAATATTAAATCCCCTTTTGAACATTTTAAGTGATATAAAATATATTAAAGTCGATGTGACTTTAATAAAAAAGGCATTAAGTTAAATAATTAACTTAATCACTTAAAATTCCATAACTCGCTCAAAACTCAGAATATTCCCGTGCCGTCAGAAGCTGTGGACTCCTGAAATGCCAATGCCTGCTGTGAACTAGTCACTGAACTCTGAAAACCAAAATGATCAAACTCTCCAGAAAGTATCACTAACCCTCTAACCAATCTGGCTAGCCCACAAGGGTCCAATAAAGGGCTAATACACTGTTTCCGAGAACTGTCTAGCAAGGGGACATCACAATTTTTACCACTGTGCTCTTTGAAGAGGATTGCTTCACTTACCCTCATTGCTTTCTTGGTCCCCACTAGGTACCAACACTATTGGTACTTAGATACTAGGTTGTTTCTTCTCTCTTTTCGCATTTCTATTGATAGACTATCCTTGGGACACTCAGCTGAAGTTGGATTTTTACATTGACCATTTCTCACAAATGGTGGATGGTTTTATACCTCACCTTCAATATCTCTAGTGCCACTATTTCCCTAGCTTGAGATTTGCCCTTGGTTAGATGAGAGTGTGCTCTCACTAGTTGGATACCAGTACTCTAGATATCAGAGTTGATAGATCAATTAGGTTGTGCTTCCCTTAGCACACCATTACTACTTAGACCACTCACATTCCCTAGCCTTCTCTTGCTTGGCATCATGGCTTTGCCAATCCTATCAATGTGACTCAACACCTTTCTGACTACATGGATCTACCACTTACCAATCGCTCGCTAGACCAAAAGGGCATACTCATTATGAGTTTTATTTCTACTATGGGAGCTACACTAGCCTTGGATGTTAGGGGAGTTTCTAGAGGAAGTGCTTTGCTTCTTGTTAGGAGCTACTAGCATGGCCTCTTTGAACTTGGATACTTAGCAGCTCGTTTTTGCTCTCCATTACTCTTTATTAGTGGCATAGTGCTTTTTTTTGCCTTATGCACGTTTATTATTTTGCTTCTTTGGTTCTCTTGTCCAAGAACTTTCTATTAGCTATTATATCATCTAGTCCCATTGACATGCTTTTGGTCATCTGTGCACATCAATATAATATTTTTCTTACTTTCTTGTCCAACATGTTACAAAGAATCAACATTTTTCACTTTGTGAGAGATATCAGTTGACTTCAAAAACATCAATTGTTGATTTGGAGCTAGAAGGAAATTGATCAGTGTGTGGTTCTTGCCATCTGTCTACCCACTAGACAAAATAGTGCAGCCCTTTTTGCAGCAAATCCTCTTTTGATTTTCTTTGACCTTGGTTGTTTTCACAGCTTTGTCCATTAAGGGTCTGCTCAAATCATATGGAGTAGGTGCCTTCAACCCTTTTGCAGCATTGACCAATGACTTCCAATATGGGCTTCTCACAACATTGAATGCTATGTTGTTATAATACGACAAAAAATAGCACATACAATCCCTTTCTTATGATGGTTCTTCTAGATCTATGCAATACCAAGCAAAGGTTTCACCGTGAGTGTGACTATACTTGACTAGAACTATTTCTAGCAGATGAGCCTTGTATTTGTTGGCCAAGACAAGATCCCATTACATTGGTCTTAAGACTGGAGGAGAACTCATGACAGCTGCAATTGCCCCAGTTTTCCTCCTCTTTTCTAATTTCTTCTCTTTGTAAAAGCAACGGCTCTCTTTATCTCTGGTGTAATTCTAGGGTCCACTGAATTATACAACTGAACATTTTCATTAGGTATTTGTGTAAGTTGAGAATTGAGGTGATTGATGCGTCCTCTTATCCTCAAGCCACAATAATTGCACATCATCATTCTTGCCTCTATACTAGGTGTGCCATGCCTCCAAGTGGAGTCCTTGGTCTTGCCACTACTATGGTTACTTGTGGATGCCACCTCTGTCTGCAAAGAAAATAGAAAGAAAACTTAAAAAAATGTAAACCCTAGCTTTTGAAAGAAGGAAGAAAAGGAAAAATAAACAAAACATGAAATATTAAAACCCTATAAGTGTTAGAAAGCAATGAGAATGAGAAAATCGAAAACCAAAACAAAGCTATTAAAAACAAGACTTACCTTTCAAATCCTATCAATAAATCCTCTGAATCAGTCCAAAATCACTCAAAATCACTCAAAATCAGTCGGAATCACCTAAAAACTGGTGCAGAATTTTAGTTTTGTTAACACAATTGCACTTTTCAGCCACTGGCCAAGTTTTTTTCATTGCACTTGTTCATTCTAATAAGTTTGTAGATGAGTAACTTGGTGAGTACTTGTGAGTCAGCGAGTTTCTATATTATGGTTTATGATTTCAAGGAGAGTTCACTCACCTTAAGATTTAAGATGGAACTATTTTGATGAAAGTTATTTTGGAATGTTAATAATTATTGTCATGTTTGAGTCAGTTTGACTTTTAAGGTTATGAAAATTTTCTGTTACTGGGTTCTCTCATATAGCCCCCCATACCCTACAAAATATGTCTGGGTTCTCGGTACAGTTTTGGTTCGCTTTGGGTTCGATTAGATTCTTCCTTGGCCACTCGGGTTCTTTGTGGGTCCTTCACAAAAGGACCCATAGAGAACCCGGGTGGCCAGGGAAGAACCCTGGTCGAACCTAGGGAGAACCAAGAAGGACCCGGGTGGACCCACGTCAACCAGCGCCTAAAAAGGCAAAAACTCACTTTAAAAACAAAAAACAAAACCCTAAAAAGTGCAAATAATGCCTTATATTGCCTTGGCCGACCAAATGAGGCTCATTTTGCAAACTCAAAAGAGCAAAAAACACCATATTTTATGCCTCCAAGCTGAAATAGTTGATTTTTGTTGGTTTTCTCTTTTTTTCAAAGGTGAGAGCTACAAAGGAGTTCAACCAATAGAAATAAGGGAGGAATAGGTGCCCTAAGAAGATCAAACAATCGAAGGTGAGTGAATCTATCCTTTTTTTTCAAGATTTCAATAATTTTTTTTGAAAATTTTTCAAGTTTCTTTCAAAAAATTTCAAGCTTTTTTTAGTAAGTTTTGAATTTTTTTAAGAACCTTTTATGCAAAATAAGGTGTTATTATGCCCAAATTTTCTTAAAAAAATTACTTATTGTGTTGTTAATTTGTTTTAGTTTTTATTTATTTTAGGTTCATAACTTCATACAAAATGGCCAATAGTTTTGCTTTAGTTGGCATAGGTGCAGAGAGTCAATTTAAATATGATCCAACCTCACTTCTTTGTTGACATATGACAATGATTCAACAACTTCTTGGTGGTGGGGGTTTTGTTTGGCGTTGTAGCCAATGTGGAAATACATATAAGAGCTCGTACTTTCGAGTGAAATCCCATTTATGCGCTATTGGTCAACAAGGATAAGAGTTTGCCTTGGGCCAAATAAAAAAGGGTTGCCAAAGGAGCAAATAATGGCTTATATTAAAGAACAAGAGGATGTTGACAATGCTTTCAAAAAATCAAAGGCTATAGACCATCCTCTTACCAAGAAAAGTAAAAGTAAAAGCTTGCAAACTGCAAAGACCTAGTGGCTTATCACAACTGGTTGGCCGACATCATTTCATGGAAATGACTCAATCTTCTAAAGGAGAAAATATTTCGGTGACACGAAAAAGAGGCCCATTGGAGAGAGCCTCCAAAAATGAAGCAAGGGAGTTGGCAGATGAGAGCATTGCACTTTGCATTTATGGCAATGGGGTCCCTTTCAACATTGTTAGATCACCTTATTGGCGGGAAATGGTGAAAGCCATTTCTAATACAAGTTTTGATTATGTTAGTCGTGGGTATGAAAAGGTGCGAACCACCTTATTGGTGAAGGAGAAATCTTTAGTAGAGGCAACATTGAGAGTAATCAAGGTTACATGGGTCGAAACAGGTGTGTCCATCATTTTTGATGGATGGAAAGATTGCGAAAATAGACCATTGATCAATGTTATAGCAGTGTCCCCTAAAGGGGCGATGTTTTTGAAGGCAATTGATTGTGAAGGGCAAATAAAAGATGCAAGTTTTATTGCGAATATCCTCATAGAATCCATTGAAATGGTGGTGTCTGAAAGTGTTGTCCAAGTCATAATGGATAATGCTAAAAATTGTAGGGCAGTTGGGGCTATAGTGAAGGCTAGATATGGTCACATTTTTTGTACAACATGTGCAGTCCACTCACTCAATTTGATAATGCAAAAGATTGGTACACAAATTGAGTGGGTCAAACAAATCTACGCGGAGGGTGAGGAGATCCGAATGTTTGTGACTAATCATCAAATGTCACAAGCCATCTTCAGGACCTTCTCCAAGTTGGAGTTGTTGAAGGTAATTTAAATTTGATTTTTTAAATATAATTTTTAATTTTTTAATTTCAATTTTTCATTGCTGATTTGTGACATGCATTTTCTTACAATGCTAGGTTGCCGAAACTCGATTTGCATCTCACACAATCGTCTTAAGACGACTTGTGAAGGTGCGAGAGGCCTTGAGTTCTATGGTCATCAACAACTTGTGGAGTGTATGGAAGCAATCAAGCACAAAAAGAGCCCAAAAAGTGAAAGCAATGATCTTAGATGATGAGTGGTGGGCTCGTGTGGAATATGTTATAAATTTCACCGAGCCTATTATGAGCATGATTAGGTATGCTGATATTGATTGCCTATGTTTGGGTGAAATTTATGATGGCATGGATTCCATGGTGGAGAAAATAAGAACAATAATAGATGCCAAGGAACATGACCCAATAGAAACATTTTTCAAAACTGTAAAAAAGATTATTGTTGACCGTTGGAACAAGATGACCACCCCTTTACATCTCTTAGAATTTGCTTTGTCACCAAAGTATTGTAGCAAAGATTTACATTCATTGCTGAGGAGGGTGGCACCATATAGGGATGTGGAGGTTGCTGCTGGCTATAAGGCTGCATTTAGAAAGATATTTTTCAGATGAAGATATCCAAAGCATTGTCGTGAGCGAGTTTAGCCAATTCATATCCTCAAAACATTATGATGTTTCTGCTCTTCTAGACAAATATAGGAAAAATGCTGATGAGTGGTGGTATCTACATGGTCAAGGCTCCAATTACTTGCAGCCTCTTGCAATAAAAATACTTTCCCAAGTATGTATTTATTTATTTTTTCGTTTTTCATTCGATGCTATTATGCTATATATTATCGGCAAGTAAAATTAAATACTAAATGTTGTATGTATACTCAACAGGTTGCAAGTTCCTCTTCAATTGAGCGGAATTGGAGTACATACTCCTTCATCCACTCAGTCAAGTGCAATCGTTTGGGTGCAAAAAAAGCAGAGGATTTGGTCTATATACACTCCAACCTTCGTCTCTTATCACATAAGAAACATGAATACAATGAGGGTGTGACAAAGAATTGGGATCTTGCCCCTGAGTGTACTGATTTAGATGCTACAGTTGCACAACTTGCCTTAGCTTCTATGGATGACAATGAGGCAATTGATGCATTTAACGCACCTAGTGGGAGTGGCAATCCTATTGATAGTGGTTCAAATGAAATTGAAACAATTGAGGACCACGACCTTGATGATTTTGATGAAGACGAATTTGAAGATTACTAAATTAAATATTGATTGTAATTTGAATTTTCAATGTGTAATGACATTTTAAGACTTGAGTATTTACTATTTACATTTTTGCAAATTATGAATATGATTATATGAGGTATTACCGTATTTCAATATTCTATTTATTGGCAGTTACGTTTAATAGACTATAGTTTATCAATTATTGGCAATTATGTCTAATGAATATTATTGTTCTTATAATTAAATTTATAATTTTGAACATGCTTATGAGTCTATGGCATTATGTTTATAATTTAATAATTTATAAATTATATATATATACTCCCATACCCGCATCGAAGAATTTTTTTTGCCGTATCGGCATACCCGCATCCGTACCCATATCTGAACTTGTACCCGAATCGGCAACTTAGAAAATTTTGTGTCTGCTCTATTGTTTATGATAAATTCAAGTTTTATCGTTGTTCAAAGTTTTGAGATTTTCACAAGTAACATAATATGATTTATGTAGATATCATTTTGTACTATTATTTGTTTCCAGGGTTTGAGTCTCCTTAAAGACCCCTCTTTGTGTAAATATTTGATCAAAGATAGGGTTTTTGGATGGCTTTCATTGTTGCTTAAGTGCATTAAAATCTAACCATGTAATGAATTCTTTTAGAATGTTAATAATAATTATTATGCTTAAGGTTTTGAATTAGATCTCTCCAAGAATTAGTAATCATTCATTTTCCACCCCTATTAATATTGTTATCATGTCGTGTTATGTCTATAGCCTCTCTTAAGTGTCTCTATACATGGTGATCTCTTTAGCCGCTAGTCCTTTTAGGGTCACTTTTGTCCTTAGCAGATCTTAACTTGTTTTTTAAGGGTATTAATAGGTAGGAAAGTGGATTCAGTTCTTTTTTGTTCCCTAAATCTTTGTGATTCTATCCGTAGTGTTATTTCGTAAAGCAGAGAGACCTTTCTCTTTGTCTCATGTCCATTTTTCTGATTATCTGTATTTCTTGGTTTTTTTCAAACCTCGCATTTTCGAATGCCATGTTAATTATTTTTTCGTTACTATAGAGGTGTTTTTTCTCCAAATCAAATTTGCATCTCATTAGAAACCTCAAGGTCCTAATTGCCGATATTTTTAAAACACAATTTTTTGTTCTAGGGCGATGGTGACAGTAAGCCTGTAGTTTTTAGACTTGGTATGTGAAGGCTCCTTCATCTTTTCTTCTCTATCGAACATCAGGAAACCAAAATAATATAAATCCAATTTCCTCTGATTCCACAGTGAACTGTACATGTTGTAAAAGATTATTATATGTGGAAGAATTTTTTTTTGCTATCTTTCCTGTTATTTAGTATCCATTTTTGTCACCTGCAAACCTCTTCCTCTTTCTTGGTATTAAAGGGTACGTCTCAAATGCTTTGTTCTCAAAATCCTCCATGAATAAGTTTGCCAAGATTGGAACATTGGTGATTGCATTGTTGTTCCTTCAAGTTTGCTCTTATATCTCTCCTTCAAACTAAAGAGTGTTGAGTGGAGACACAACTTGACCAGTTTTATAGTTTCTTTATTAATAATTGGCTCAATGATTTGTATTGCTTCCTTTGTTGGGATCTTTGTGAAGAGTGAAATCACCATTTAATTCTGCAAATGAAGAAGAATCCTTTATGAAGGAAGAAGTGTTTCCTTCAAAAAGTTTTAAGTTTTTTGGTAACAAATGATGGTAGTATAATGTGAGCTTTGACAACGATCTGAACGTGTTATTTACAATTAGGATTAGTTGGTAAGCTGTTGATCTGAAATCTTTTGATTGTGTGGAACCACCAAAGAGCTCCCCTATGTGAAGTTGAGGTTATAGTAAAGTACTCATATTACTTATACTGATATAATGTGATTATGTCTTATTTCATATTACCATGTTCATTGTGGTTGTCTGTTAAATTTTGTGATTGATTACTACACCGTTTAGTAATTTTGTACACTTGATTTTAAGTTCTAACATACACAATGTTGACTATTAATTTTGTTTGCTTCTAAAGATTAGGCCTTTCAAGTCTTTATTTGCTATCTGCTGGACATTTATTTTCTGTGGAAGAAAATGCGTCTTTTATTTCATAAAACACAAAAGATTTAGATCAGCTGAACAGTAGAATTACAAAAAAAATCCTTGCAATGAATTCAAGCAAGGAAAGCACCTGCGCCTGAATCCCAACAGGTAATCAAGTGCAATACACCTCTCTGATGGACACTTGACTATCAGATGATCAAGAACAGAGAAGGGGTGAGGTTTAGAGTTATATAATTCTGGTTTCATGATTAATCCATTTTCTCCTTGCAATCTACTTTTCCATACCATCGTTTGCTGGCATTGAAATAGTCATTACTGATCGTTTTCAAGTTCGTTACTTACTTTAGAAAATCCCATTTTATGTCCAATGTTATAGTAGCCTTTTTTTGTGTATGATCGTTATGTGTAAAGCTCTTAATATCGACTTGAATCTGAAGCTTGTAGTTATTGTTGTTTTTTCCACAGCCGCAGTGGTTCAGTTGAAAGCACTCACTGGTGCTTTATCAATGGAAGAAGCAGTGCCATATTCATTTTCAGTACAGATGAGCTTCTTAAAGTGCCTACTTGCACATGTTGTTTCTATTGTTTCTAATTTAGTTGATGCAAATTCTCACCATTCTGAGAAGGATGACACAACCAGCAAAAATGTAGAGCAAGCTAGATTGAAAGATGATGCAAATGTTTCTGGAGCTAATGCTTTAAACACCTTTCAAACACAAGGTTTAAACTCAAGAAGTGATTCTTGTCTCAAGCAGAGGGCTACAATACCATTGATGGAGACTGGTGGTCTTAACTGGCTTGTAGGTAAGTATTATGAAAAACTTATGATCTTAACATCCAATACTGCCTATGTCTAAAATATCTTTTCCATGGAATGGTGGACAGTTGGACATGGCTGTTTACTGTTGGAGTCTAGTGGTTTGAAAAATTATTAATAAAAGTTCAATAGGGTTAATTGGCCAAACTTTCATTTGATCACTGTGGCTGTCATTGATAATGGCATTTACTGCTTTGTGTTATTTCAGCATTTCTTTCACTTTAACTTAGCTGCATGCTATTGTGAATTATACTGCAACAAGTACATCAGTTGATCCTCTATAAATGCTAAGCATTGTGTATTAAAATATTTTAGTGTGTGATACCCAGACAGATAACTCTGAATTTTTTTGAACCTGATTAAAACCATCAAAATTACATCCACATATGTCCTTTGGAATCATCTGTTCTCCAAGCTTCTTCTGATCTGAGAGATAAAGTAAATGAAATCATGAGCCAAGAAAACAATAGCATTGCAGAGGTACTTCCAGAAAACATTAGTAGTTAGGAGATAATCACCTTGTTGAGGTAAATGAAAGAAATATTTATTTGGCAAGATAAATTTAGAAAAAGAGCAATCTACAAAGCAAAATTCGAGCAAGAGAAGTTTGCATGAAAAAGTTAAACTTAATGATCTTGGTGACATCAGTATTCCATCTACTCCCAGTTTTCCTTCAGTTGCAAGCTTGAGAGATTGGCTAAATATTGGGGGACATTTTATTCTTTAGGGGTCAGCACTACTCCTAGTTTTGGCAGTTACATCCGTAGAGATCAATGGTGACCTAATATTGCAGGAAACTCTGGGCAGTTTCAGATTTGTGTAGCAGAAATTGAGATACATTCCTTCTCAGTGGTGTTTACCCTCATAACTATGGTATACTCTAGGAGGAAATAGTTCAGTTTAGAACACAGCATGTAAAACATATACAACAAAGAAACTGCTCAATACAAAGCCTTGGCCAGGACAATCCCAGGTGTACCTTGTACCTTGAGTTGGACATACCTGTATGTCCCTTCTCCAATACCCATAGCCCACCAAACCACCTTCTTCCTTAAGCGATCTTTATGATGGTCTTCCTAGTTTCTCTCATGGTTTTACAAGATATTTAAATGGTGGCATCCAACCAGTACACCCTTTAATAACTATGTAATTGTATTTATACACACCCTTTCCAAACGGTTTTACATGTTTTCCAAGTTTTAAGGGACTTTTCCAAATTCTCCCTTTAATAAGAGGGTTCTTATAATGTTTAAAGGCTTATCTCACCTTTTACCCCCTTTTATTGAAAGGGTTATTTTCTTTTTCATCTCCTTTATTTACATTTTATTCCTTTTCTCTTTTTTTTTTCTTTAATTATTTACAAGTGGCTTCCTAAGAATAATCGTATGAATGGGGAAAAAATCCCATAACAAAATTCAGCATTGGTTCTAACTTCTAAGTTATTGGCTTTGGTATAGATCCTACTTTGGGCTCATAGACTCGGCAATTTTCTTTTTTTTTTTGGGTTCATTTTGAGTTTGCATGTACAAAATGCAGCCTAAAAATAGGAATTAAGATTAGAATATCACATAGCATCATATAAACAACAAAACCACGACAAACTTGAATGCCACTTAAAACATAAATGATAAATATTATAAAATATATATTGTTCAAACCATAGTTGAAAAACTCGCCAAATTGAAAACCTCGCTAAGCCCAAAAAACACGACTCGACAGAAACTCGGTAAAACCTCGACAAAAACTCGGCAAAAACTTGACAAAAACTCAGTAAAAACTTGACAAACACTCGGCAACTTAAAAAAATTGCTTAAATTTCATTAAAAACACATTTTTTTTGCAAAATTCGATGATAAGATGTTGTGAATGGTAAAGTATTCATTGTATTAACAGAAAAAAAGATTACATTAAAAGGAAGTTACATAATACTATAGATATTAATTATATCTATCTACTATCTACCTATTGACTACCGTAGAAACTACAATAGATAATTGACCATTAAATAAAAGTAGAATATAATATTCTAACACCCTCCCTTAATGGTCAATCTGTCAAAAACACCAAGTTGCCCCCTAAATTTGACAAATTTATCTGGGCTCAAAGACTTGGTGAGAATATCTGCAGTCTGATCCGCTATTGGAACATACCGCAGTTGAACTGATCCGTCTTCTACCAGCTTGCGGATGTAATGACAATGAAGCTCGACATGCTTGGTATGTTCATGGAAGACTGGATTTTTGGTGAGTTTGAGCACCCCTTGATTATCAGTGTACAAGGGTGAAGGGCCTGCTTGTGACATGTGCATGTTAGAAAGCATCCTGCAAAGCCAAACTACCTCACATGTGGCTTTAACTGTTCCTCGATATTCTGCTTCAGTCGAGGAAAGAGCCACTGCCTGTTGCTTCTTGCAGGTCCATGTTACAACACCGGTACCCAAACTGAATACATATCCAGAAGTAGATTTTCGGTCATCCACTGATCTTGCCCAATCTGAATTTGTATAACCAATCAGGTTTGGATCCTTGCATCTGCCATACAGGATGCCATAATTTGAAGAGCCCTTAACATATCTCAGCAGACGCTTCGCTGCAAGCCAGTGATCAGCTTTTGGAGCTGTTATGAAGCGAGAAATGTAGCTCATTGCAAAACTGATGTCAGGTCTAGTGGCAGTGAGGTAGATGAGACTGCCCACTAGTTGCCTGAATGTCATTTCATCAACCGGAGGTGAATCAGAGTTGGCTGATAACTTCAGCCCCTTCTCCATAGGTGTGGAGGCAGGTTTGCAATCCTGCATCCGAAATTTGTCAAGCAGACTCCGAGCGTATTTAGACTGAGAGATAAAGATGCCGCCAGCGGTCTGCCAAACCTCAATACCCAAACAATAATGGAGAAGCCCCAAATCTATCATGTCAAAACCTTGACACAAATCCTGTTTGATTGCTGCAATCAAATGTGTTGAACTGCCAGTAATGATCAAGTCATCAACATAGATAACAAGAAACAAAACATCATCACCAGAGTGCTTGACATACAAATTAGTGTCAAAAGGGTTGCGCTGAAAACCATGATCAACCAAGTACTGATCAATCTTGATGTACCATGCATGGGGAGCCTGTTTCAGTCCATAGAGTGCTTTCACGAGCCTACATACTTGATGTTCTTTGCCGGCAACCTTGAAACCAAGAGGTTGCGTCATGTAGACTTCTTCGTGCAACTCACCGTTGAGAAAGGCACTCTTGACATCCATCTGATGAACTGTCCATCCGAATTGGGCTGCAATAGTGAGAAGAAGACGAATTGTGCTCATCTTGGCAGTACGAGCAAAAGTCTCCTCGTAGTCAATGCCCTCCCGCTGTGTGAATCCCCGAGCAACTAATCTGGCCTTATATTTATCCAAAGTGCCATCTGAATTCCTTTAGCCTCTGAATATGTCTAAGGCTCATAGATGCTATGGATGTTGGCCATAAGAGCAAAATTGACTGTGTTGTGCTGCTTGCTCTTTTTGCGAGTTGATCTGCCCTCAATGAGTTCATCATTATGAAGATCTCCGATAGTCTTGAGCCACCACTTAGGCCGACGAGTAGAAGTACCAACATATGGAGCAGGAGAAACAACATCTTCGGGGATTTTTGGAACAAAGTCATGTGGAAATGAATCCTGAGGAAGATCAGGTGGTGCCATATCATGATCGGTAGACTCCTCATCTTCAAAGTCAGAATGCTCTGAAGCCCTCCCATCAGGAGAACCAAGAGGAAGACGAACACCATCATCAAGAACCTTCATAGGCTGATCCTCAGGGTTGGTAGTAGGAACAAATGGACCAGTAGTCTCATCAATCACAACATCACGACTGAATATGAGACGATCCTTCTCCACATCAATCAACCTGTATGCCTTGTGATTGTCGTTGTAACCAGTAAACATAAGTTTTTGGCTCTTGGAGTCCAACTTGGCATGTTTGGCTTCAGGAATCCATACATGAGCTGTAGAACCAAAGACTTTCAAATGACCCACTTTAGGCTTACGTCTTGACTAAGATTCTTTAGGAGTCATCTTCTTAACGGCCTGTGTAGGTGACCGATTCAGGAGGTAGGCTGCAGTATAAACTGCTTCAGCCCGGTATTTCTTAGAGATATTTCTGTAGTCCACTATAGAACGAGCCATTTCAGTAATGGTGCGATTCCTACGTTCAACGACACCATTCTGTTGAGGGGTGTATGGTGTGGTGAGTTGTCGTTTGATGTCGTGTTGAGCACAAAAAGTAGAGAAGTTAGCTGAACAAACCTCGCCCCCATTATCTGACCTTAGAGTAACAATGTGAGAACTTGATTCCTTCTCAACTAAGGCCTTCTACTGCTGAAATGTATTGAACACATCTGATTTATGTTTCAAAAAATACACCCACATTTTTCGATTGAAATCATCAACAAATAATAAGTACCTGGACCCAGTAACAGATGGAGTGTTCATTGGTCCACATACATTAGCGTGAACCAATTGAAGTACCTTAGAGGCTCGCCAAGAATCACCATCTGAGAATGGTGTCCGATGTTGCTTCCTAGCTTGATAGGCTCCACAAACTCCATGATTTTGAGTTTGGATCTCAGGTAGACCAACAACCAAACCCTCCCGAGACAATTGAGAGAGATAGTGCACGTTCAAGTGCCCATAACTCTGATGCCAAAGTTTGCTAACGGAAGTACTCCTGGCTTCCAGAGCGTGCTCCTGAGAATCATCGGAATCAGCAAGTCTATACAGACTATGATCCTCAAGTCCCATAGCAATCGTAGTACGTGTCTCCTTGTCAACAATGCTGCAGGTGGACGAACTGAAAATAACGTCCAACTGGGGAGAATGCTTCATGATCTGGCTAATAGAGAGAAGATTATGTTCCATGCCTGGAACATCGTAGACATCAAGAAATAGTAATTTTCTCCCTCCAGAGTGAATCAAAACATTGCCCTTACCAACAACTGTGTACTCTTCATTGCCTCCAAAGATCACTGAATCAGTGAATGGTTCATATTTGGTGAACCAATCTCGATGATGAGTAAAATGCCGAGAAGCCCTTGAATCAATATACCGGGCAGAAGATTGGACTGGATCTGCACTTCTCTTGGCCATAAAAGCATAGAATGCAGACTCTTTTTGCTCAGTGTGCTCCGTGACATGTGCCTTTTGTTGAGACCCTCCCTGCTTCTTTTGTTCAGAAGCCATCCGAATTCGACAATCAACCTTCATGTGACCATATTTATGGCAATAATTGCATTGAACATTCTTCTTCTTGCTGTCCTGAGAAGAACCAGAGCCTTTCGGCTAAGAAGATTGAGTCTTCCCTTTGTTCTTAGCAGAAGATTTGGCAGAGAACGCTTGCTCTATGGAGGTGGAACTGTTACTGCTTCCAAACTGTTGTCACCATTGATCCTGTTGCAAGAGCTTGTTGCAAAGATCTTCAAATTTGAGATCAACATTGGTGGAGGTGATGTTAAGCGTCTCGATGAAATGCTCATATGAACGCGGGAGACTCTTCAGAGTAATGACCACCATATCTTCTTCTTCCATTTTTCGACCAATCGCCTCCAACTGATCATGAATGTCCTTAATCTTTGTCAGATGTTCTTGTAAGGACATTTTCTCATCCATCATGATGGAAAAAAGCATGTTCTCGAGAAAGAACGCTCTGCTCTTGTCGGAGGTTTCATGAAGGGCTTTCAAGTGATCCCAGATTTCTAGAGCCGTTTTGCCAGACGGTACCTGAGGTAGCTGCTCATCTGTGACTGAGAGTTTGATGAGCATGATGGCTTCCCGATTGCGTTCATCCCATTTGTCCTGGTCCTTTCCGACTACAGCGGGAAGAGGCGAGTTCCCCAAAACGATCTGATTGAGGCAACGATATTCGAAGATCGTAAGCATGCGCTGTTTCCAGGTGTTGTAATTTTTCCCGTTGAACTTCTGGTTGCTTTCGAGCATTATATTTGTCAAAGATGCCATCACGTACACTGAGGTCGAATTGGTGAAGGCAAAACGAAAATAGAAATTGCAAAAATTCAAAGTAGAAACCCTAGCACGGATTTCAAGGCACTTTGAAGACAAAACCTAGAAGATTTGAAGAGTATCCAAAAATGATGCTGAAAACCCAATTTTTTTTTTGAATACCCAGGAAATTTCGTCAGCACCCACTTGCACAAATTTCGAGGCAAAAAGAATGAGGTACCTAGAAAAAACTAAAGACAACCTAGTTCAGCTCTAAAAAAACCCACCAAGAATTTGGTCTCAGAAAAAAATTTCGAGTTGAAAAAATAGGTCAAAACCCTAGTCGATGTTACAAAACCCTAGGCGGCCATGAATGAACCAGATTAGAAAAATAAGAGCTGAAAAAACACATCTAAATGCCACAACAGACCAGAAACTGAAGGAGATTCAAAACGCGTCCAACACAGAAGAAAACGCGACACTAAAATGAATTAATCTAGTGGAAGAAAAATGGTACAAAGGCTAGAAAGATCATTATAGACTCCGTGATGGATCACCTAGTACCAATCATCTCCAAAATGAAGACAGCTAAAGAAATGTTTGATACTCTAAAAGGACTGTATGAGATCAACAATACCAGCATAGCCTTTGCTCTGAGACAACAACTTCATCATGTAAAAATGGCTAAAGAAGATTTAGTCATTTCATTCTTTATGAAGATTTCAGATTTGAGAGATCAGTTGAGCAGTATTGGGGATATAATTGTAGACAAAGATCTTGTTATGTTGGCACTAAATGGTCTTCCCCAATCTTGGGAACCTTTTATTCAGAGCATCAGTGGGAGATCCAAGTTGCCCAAGTTTGATCGCCTTCAAGCTGACTGTATTAAAGAAGAAACCAGATTGGCAGCAAGAGGAAATGGGCGAAACTCTCATAATGAAGAAAATCAAGTTCTTGCTGCACATGCTACTAGAGGCAAAGGAAGAGAAGGAAAAAGAGGCACCTTCAAGAGGAATAGAGACAGAAATTCAGATTCTGTTCCAGAACCAAAGAAGAAGGATCTCTCTCACATTCAATGTTACAGGTGTGACAAGTATTGACACTTTGCTCGAGATTGCAAATTAAAGTTATCGCAACATGTTTCTACTACAACAATCGACGTAGAGACATCTCAGAAGGAGTCAAGTCATTCTAAAGTCGATTCAAAAGGATTCCTATTTATCTCCGCTCTTTCAAATAATGTACAATTTGATAGTGATACTTGGTTGATAGATAGTGGTGCTTCACGTCACATTTCAGGCTATAGAGAGCATCTTACAGACTTAGTAGAGAAAGTGTCTAATTTACAGGTTATAATTGGAGATGATGCTAGTTATGCCATAAAGGGAGCTGGGGCTGCTTCCTTTTAGCTAGACTTGGGTATCCCTTTTCAATTGAGTGATGTATTGTTCGTACCTGGGATCAAAAGGAACCTGGTCTCCATTTTAGCCTTGGAGGACAAAGGGTACAAGGTTACCTTCTCTGAAGAAAAGGTTCTTGCATGGTCAAAGAACTCGAGCATAAATTCAACTCGTGTGATTGGTATTTGTCAGGAGAGCCTATAAAGATTGTCATTACGACCAGTTACTTCGAAGAGGAGGAACCTTCAAGAGATCTAAAGGATACTTCTTGGAGGAGGAAATAACATTCAGAGGGAGTTAGATTCCGAGAATTCTAGGCTCGAGTTGACATCATGTCCAAGAAGTGGATTAAGGTTTTGGCGCTGAGGAAAGCAATCCAACTCCAAAGGGAGTCACAGCTTCATTAAGATGTATATTTCTCTGAGACAGAGAAATATGAGGTGAAAGCCCTTGTAATGTATATTTCTCTGAGACAGAGAAATATGAGGTGAAAGCCCTTGTAGCGTATATTTCTTCGAGACGGAGAAATATGAGGTGAAAGCCCTTGTAGCGTATATTTCTTTGAGACTGAGAAATATGAGGTGAAAGCCCTTGTAGTGTATATTTCTTTGAGACTGAGAAATATGAGGTGAAAGCCCTTGTACAGATCACATCTCTAAGACTGAGCTATGTTTTCCACAATTGGGTGTAGCCATTGTGGACGTCATGTTGAGAGAATCCATGACGAGATATTTGAAAAATACCTCTCGAGCTAAGAGGGAGTGTTAGTGTTTTTGTAGTTGCGTGAGGTATTTTCCTTAAGATTGAAGCTTCAAGGCAAGTCGGCCTTTCTATTATAAATCAAATACTATATTTTTTAGGTCAGTTCATGAGGAGAGCTTTCCTAGTTTGGTATATAATGGAGATAGAGTCTCCACATTAAGCAATCAATTATTCCATTTCCAAAATTCGATTTCCTTCAGCAGCAGATTCACATTCAAGAGGAGCAGATTCGCTTCAAGGAGAAGAGTTGATATTTTGTGTATCTAAGGAATTCACACTATCTTTAAGTGCTGATCTATTCTATGAGATTCGGCCTTTCTAGGGCCTGATTCTGAGTGCTATTTCTGCACTTCTATTTCTGATTTATAAGAGAATAATTTATTGCTGGTTTTTTCCCTTGTGTAGAAGGGTTTTCCCAGGATAAATTGCTGTGTTGTCTTCTCTGTGTTGTGTTTTCTGCCTAATTGCATTTCTGATCTGAAAATTAACACCAGATCCATTGGTGTCTCACATTCTACAAGATTTGCAAAGTGGATGAACCCTCATGGAAAAGATTTATGATGTTTGTGGTTAATTGGGGTCTCATCTTCTTTACAGTTGCCTCTCACAGAAGAAGTCATAACTCCTTGCTGTTAACTAAATACAGGCAAGAAAGAAAGAACTTGTTTGTTAACAACAGAGAAGCAAAAATGTAAAGGTGAATCAGAAGATTGTGCTTTAAAATTGCCTGGTTCATTGGAAATTTACTTTACAGTTCGCTTGTTCATTAATTTGTTGCTGGTTGTTAGGTTCAAATATTATACAAAAGGAATTACTGATTTTGTGTATCATATGAAAGGGAATAATTTAGACTGGATTAAAAAAAATTAACAGTTTCTTGCTAAATACAAATGACAGTGCTCAGTGTTTTCTCTATTCTCTCAAAGTTTGAGTTGAAACATGAAATAAGAAATTTTAAAGTTTATTTCTAGATTGCTTCTGCTTGTTTGTTTTTTTATGTAAAATTTGCTTCTGTATGCAATCTTTGACTGCCTGTATTGATTTGGTGGTTGTATTTTACTTTTCAGTGAATACCTACCTTGTCTTTCTCTTGGATGTCTATTTATAAGAAGAACAGCCATTCTATTTACATATCTATCTATATTTGCTGCAGAAATATGTATGATGTTTTGATATAAGACAATATAGAAACAGTTTATGGATTTGTTTCAGTGAGTGTTATAAAATTTTCTGTAAAACATCTAAAAGTTAAAGGCAGTTTTAGAACATCCTTTGTGTATTAATCTCCACATTCTATGCATCTTAGTGGGTTGATAATGTAATATATTCTATTGATATTTTGCAGAGCTCTTACGAGTTTTAAGGAGATCGCAGCTAAAGAATCAAATAATGGAAATGCCACTAGAGCAACTAACATTAAGAACTCTAAAGTCAGCTTTGAGTGGAGATCCACGTGCACAAAATCACTTCAAAAGTATTGGTGGCCTTCAAGTCTTAATGGATGGCCTTGGCATATCGACTACAATGGGCGAGTTAGCAATGCTATCCAAAGAATATGATCTCAGGTGCTTTTCATGAAACTAATATTTCTTCTTGTTTTGGCTTTGTTCCTCTGTCTGTCTGATTTCACAGTCAGTTCCATGATTTACAGAAATGATTGTCATGACTTCCAGTAATAAGGCATATATTTTAGAATGGATCTAGTAATCTACATGAAGGATGTGCTGTCACAACTCAAAGAAATCCGGCAGCATTTTCAAATTTTGATACATTCCAACAACCATCATAACATAAAGATGAACTAGACATCACTACAATGAACATTTGACAGATATGTGATGACATTTCTCAAACTTGTCTATTTCGAGAGATGTCTGAGGTCACAGTGAGAGACCTTGCCAACAGAGGGAAAAAATTGACATTGGAAGGCGCATTCCAAAATCTTTCCATGAATATATAATGTCAAAACATTGTTGAATTTTTGGAAAGTTAATAATGGCTACAAATGTCAAAAGATGATTTGAATTCTAAGTATGAAGTTTGAATCAAAAAGAGGATAACATGATTTAGCATATATACAATAGCCATCTAAATGAAAGGTCAGAAACTATTATGCCAAGAGGTGTAACTACAATGGCAGCAAGAGGGTGGATAGTAATGCAGTGAGTGTGTTTACAAAAACATGTAACATAAATTTGATGGCCATTTACATGTCGAATCAATAATTAATAATTAAATATAGTATATATATAGGCTATTTTAATCATAGGAGCAGAAATTGCGAAAAAATGGTGATTAATTGTAAAAATTGCAAATTGTCAGGTTTAGCAAGTTTTTACCTCCAAAGAAACTGCGATTTTTTGAATAAATCAAAGTCTTCTCATTTTTACTGGTTTTCCCCTGAAAAGTCACAAAAACATGCTATTTTTGACCACTTTTATCAAATTTATCTTCAATAGGTGATTTTTTTGTAAAACTAGGTTTTAAGTTTTGGCTGTTTTAAATATAACACGGTTCTACAGAAATAGCCATTGGCCACTGGCACAAAAAAACAATACACACGGATTTGGTTTTAAACCTTATCTTGACAAAAGACATGTTTTAAGTCTCCATATGCATCCCTTTGTGTTTTTAACTTGACTAATTGGAGGATGGTAGGTAGACTCAAGGTTGATAGCATCTCCAAAGCAAGGACTCCTTCCACTTTGTCTCCAAAGATAGCACTATGATTGGAGCAAGGATGTGCTAGGAGACCATGCTTTTGCCTTTGGCATAGCCGCTCATGAATCCTAAGCAGTGAGATCTATTATGATCTCTCTGATTGGTGGGAATGAAGTTATCAACCACGTTTTTTGGTGGATATAATATTTATAAATTATTAGTAAATTAACATTTTTTAATTGTTATTAATTTTGACATGTTTAATAATTTATAATGTATTATTAAATTTATGGTAAGATCAGTTTTTTAAAAGATTTTATAATAAATTTATAATTAATTTAGAATTATTAATATTTAGTTTTTATTAATATTTAGGTTTTTCTTAAATTTTGATGAGTTATTGATAATTTTTTTTTGATTTTTTTTATGGTGAATTTTATGTTTATTAAATTTTATAATCAATTTAAAAGTACTAATATTCAATTTTAATTAGTGTTCAGGTTTTTATTAGATTTTAATATGAGCTATTAAAATATTAAAAAATATAATTGTAATATTCAAATTTAATCACAATTTTTTTACTGAATTTTATCGCTCAACGGATTTTTTCCTAATAAATTCTTTATCGAACACGAGTATGAAATCAAACCTTGTGGTGTAGGTTGTGTGCTATCATGATTTTTGATTGTTTTTAGTTGATTTTGACTTCAACAAGCATTTTTTTTTGTCGAGATAGGGTTTTAAGGTTTTTACCTATATTACGGGGGTCTATAGAAACATTAGATGGATTGGATAAAGCTGTGTTTTTTGTTTCATGGGCTAAACTCTCACTTTTATTTATTCTTTATATCTCTATGCTATTAAAATGCCTTTAAATAAAAAAAAAAAAAAGGTTTTTCTTTTTTTTTTGGTGAGTTTCTATGCTTTATGAAAATCACATTTTTTTGGAAATTTTTTTTCCCTAAAAGATTTTTTGTACTATTATTTTAATGTTTATATTATATCTTTATATTTTACAAACCAGATAATGTAAAAGATAATTCAAATATTTCTTGGGCATCCTCAAAACACTGAGGCCATGCCTTGATCTAACTGGGGAAGCCTGGTCTCATCTTCTGTTACAGTTGAAAAAAGACTAAAAAATGTTCTCTAAATTTTATAAATATCTAGTGCCTTGCTCAAACTTAAGTAATATTTTTTCACTTTTAATGTAAAATGCTAAAACTTTTGTCTTGTTTGCTTGCTATAAAGGGGATGATATTTCATACCTAAGTTACCAGTTCGGTTTTGGGTTCGAGAATCCGGTTCGCCGCTTCGGGCAAAATTGTTTTTGGGGTTGGGTTGGGTAATACAAAAACATATAAAAATCAGAAATATATACATATTTGCAGCAGTAATTAAGTACAGAATACACCACCATATTAATAGTCAAATAACATAGCAAAAATACACCACCACTTTCATAGTCAAATATTAAAATATTAGTGATACTCGAATGTCATGATAGAAAATTATAAATTAAAGTTCAAACATAAAAATGTCAAGTGTTTACAATCAGCCATTATTGATCATTGATCAATCTGAATCATATGGGTCATCAAAAAAGCAGCATCATCAGCATCATTAGATGCTACATTTTGTGTAGAACCACAAATAGCATTAGTGGCAATTCTAGTGAAAATAGTTTGAAAGTAAATGGGCAAGTGAAAATAAACTCAAAATGGTTAAGTTAGTGTTTGAAAGTGTTAGTTCCAAGTCCAGATTTGGGTCTCACGAGTCTTGGAAGTCTGATAAATAGATAAATATGGTGCCTCAGACTTGGAATTGTGAATTTGGGTGAGTCCTCAACAAGTTTCAACACTGTGGTAAATAGATACAGAGGTTGACTCTATCATTATATGGATCTACGGTTATTCCTCTAGAAGAATGATTTAGACTACAATCACATTTATTATTAGTCATATACTAATTATAACCCAATAAACTGCAAAGTGAATGTGTCATCCTGATTCAACAGTCATTCTAAAGAGAGGCTATTCAGAATTTCCTTTTATTCTCAAGTCAGTCTTCATCATGCCAAGTGTACAGCCAAGGAGCTTAGGCCTCAAGCTGCTATTAGGGGAAAGAGTGCATCATATGGGTGCTTTTCTGTCAACTACAGAGCTCAGGCTCCCTGCACACTATCTAAATTTTGGAAGTGGCCCTTCCGTTTATGGAGGGCTTCAACCAGGAAAACTGCCAGGCAGGGATATTGTGAAGATGTTTTTGTGAGTGAATGCATATCATATAATCCACACAGATCAGCAAACATAAGCTGACTGGTCAAGTACATCACAAAACATGATTATTGCATTGGCCAAGAATTTATGGATGCTCCCCAAACGAGGCAAATTGCAGTCTCTCCTTCCCTACACAAGACTCCAACTAGCAACATAATCCTAATGTGGGTGCAAATTCTACTTTTTTTCGAATCGGGTTCGAAAAAAACGGACCTTGGCCAGACCCACAATTAGGGTTTCGAACCCTGGTCGAAGCCACAGTGAGAAATCCGAACCTAGGGCGTATTTGCATTGAACCGAACCCGTTTTCTGAATCCGAACCAGACCGAACCGAACCCGGGCTTCATACTGGGCGAACCGGTAACATAGTTTCATACAAATATTATCGTATAATGCTATAAATTTTCAGTTGCTTCTTTTCTGCTGTAAACTTGAGATTAGATTTGTTTCTAGACTATGATATACAGTTACTTAGGAGAATAAATCCATTATTTAGATCTGAAATATTACTGAAGTACAATGTTTGACGGGGATGAGGGGATGGTAGGGGACGCGTTTCGGGGACACGGGGACCGGGGGTCTAAGTATGGGGGCGGCGGGGGGGTGGTAGGGTGATGAAATACATATAGTACTTGAAAAAATAGTTATAAAAAGATGTATAAGTATAAGAATTATACATCTTGGAGAGAACTAGGAGTCCCCTAAACGTCTTGAGGACACACCAACATTCTTAAAGTCCTAGCGGTGTCTTGGAGACAACGACACTGGTGGTGGGATGGTGGCGCTGGTGGTGGGTTGGTGGGGGGACATCCCCCCCAAGTCCCCAAGTCTCTGAGACGTCCCCGTCTACGAAACATGGGGTTTTTGGGGGGGACGCGTCCCCGTGGAACACTGCTGAAGCATAATGTGATAAATGCTAAATATGAAATCTGATATGTCTAGAAATTTATAAAATATGGATTTGTGAATATTTTCCATTTTGAGTTTATTTGTGAGTACATGTTGTACCATAAGTTCTAAAAAACATTTTTTAATAAAAAATAATAATTTTAATATATTTTTAGGCTTGTTGTAGTGTCCCACCCCAGGTGGACATTTGATCAATATAAATTTCTGCCTTTATTTAAATTGTTTGTTTCTTCAAAGTTTGCTTGTTTTGACTTGTTTAAGAAATTTTCAAGTACTTTACTAGGAAAGGTATTCAGATGCATAGCAAAGCAAGTAACAACTGAAATAAAATACAGTAGCTCCCAAATCTAATTCATAAATTTGTGAATACAATAAATATATTTAAATCAGAATATCTTTCCTTTGCACAACAATAATATCATACCCGGAATCCAGTGTGTTAAATCTGCAAGTCTGAAAATCTGTACCAGCTAACTGCAACCTCCCAAATTTTAATGTCTAGCTGACAAGAAGGGTTTCTCCACCTTATAATTGCTAGGAAATGGTACCAAAGACCTGGACGCCCCACAAGATGAACTCAGCAACACCCAAACTTAGGCCTTTCTCTCTAGAAGTCAAACGCCTCTCCTTGTAGATGAAACGACCTAGCTGTAGGAGTATGGTGCAGCCTAGGAAATGCAATAATATGGCCCAGCAATGAACAGCAGCAAAAAATGTAAACAACAAATGATAATCTTCAAATTTTCAATGATGATCCTTTCAAACCCTTAAGAAATACTTCTCCAATATGCACAATGTTGACACCTGGATGAAGCCAATCTCAAAGGAAAACTTCAGCTGGTATTTCACAACCTCAAAATGCAAGAACAATGAAGAATCTATGTTCTCCAATGCCAAGTATGCTGAAAACCCTAGGTTTCCACCTTCAAGAGCCAAGCTCTCTAGAAGCACAAAATCTAATAAGTTAAAAAGGATGCAATGATACCTTTTTTCATTTCTTTTGGCGCCTTTTATACTCATCTCCAAAAAGGGGTCGATTTCTCTTGAGGCCTTTAAGCATTTAAAATATCATTAAATGATTTCTTTTTAATTCACCTTTATAATTCCTTAAGTGGGCGCCCAAATCCAAGATGAATAAATATTGATTTAAGTTCACTTTTAAATATCTTGACTTTATAATCAATAAATGTCCTTTTATAATAAAGTCAAATAAAGTCATTAAATGCTCTCACTTTATAATTTGACTTTATGATATTAAATCCCCTTTAATTATAAAGTCACATGAAGTCAATATAATATTCCCTTTAAATAATTAATTATTATTAAAGTAACACTTTAATAATAATTAAATATCATAACTCCATTAATAACCATTGATTAATGATTCTGACTTCATCGCTGGCTAGCCCATTGCTCCCACTGTCAATCTGGATGCCTTACTAAAAATAGTAAGGTGGGTCTCAAATGTCCAATTGACTCACTATAAATAGTAAGTATATGCAAATAATGCCAGAAAACCCTGAATATCAATTGCCTCAAGACATATGAAGGATTTGGAGATGAAAACACAAACAATTGTCTGCTGGAGAGCCAAATAACTCCACAACAGGGTCCTCTAATCACCAATATTAGCCTACAAGGACCCAATGATAGGCTAAATCCTCTAACTTTGATGCACACTCAAAATGGGGACATTACAGTCCGCCCTCCCTGAAATTGCTTGTCCTCAAGCAATCTCCACTACAAAGAAACTCCACTCTACCGGAGGCCCAAAGGAAGAACTGTGAAAAGTCCCACACATCTCTAACTGAGTCTTGTAGCACTAGCATAAACACAACTACGCAAAATATCCCTGGATCCCAATCCTAGAATGGAAGTCTAAGATGTATAATTTCCTCAGACTTCTGCCGTGCTCTTCTGTCTCCAACTTCACCATGCCGAGAGTGGTGAAGCAACCCAATGGGACCCATCCAATACACAGTGCCAAACTTGTCGCCACCTGGATCCCAAAAATACCAAACCTCACATCCATCTGTCATGCCGAGATAAGAACATCTGGAAGCATCTGCTACACCATATCTCTCTACAATCTCTGTGAAACTCCCATGGATGTGATAACTAACCAAGCCATCATGCCCACTGCTACTACAACCTCCCTGAAGCCCTGTCTCCAATTGTAACCCAAAAGTGGCAAACTCTGTCAGGTACACATCAGCATGATGGTAATCTAACCTCTGATCCTGCAAGTAATCCGCTACAAACAACTGAGTCGGGTACTTGCAACCTCTAGTCCCATCTTCTGAAGATGGCAACTCTGCATCCCACAGTGGATGGTATAAGCCTTGAGCCAATCCACATCGACGCATCATCAAATCCTCCATGTGTGGACTTAAGGAGAAGTGATAAGCTCCCACCTCTGTCAATAGTTGTCCGTCATAGTCCTGGGTAACGCTCTCCTCAACAGTCTCATCACTCTCATAATCCGTGGATATATGCTCCTCACCAACTGTTGCCATAGAAACCTGAACTGTATCTGTAGATGGTGAAGACTGTGCCAAACTCAACTCCACGGTCAACTCTTCTATCCGTATCTGTGACTCTTGAAGGGCCAATTGAGCGCTCTTCAACGAGTCCATAGTCACCTCAAGTTCATGAGTGAACTCATCAACCTCCTCTTCCTTTCCCTCTAATGCACCATAACAGATGTGATCCCATTTGAGAAGATAATCTCTGTTGGCAAGTAATTGTAGGTAATTTTGTTTCATTCTTCCAATTGCTTCTCGGAGTGCATGAAACTTTGCAAGGGAAAGGCCACTATCACAGTGCTCATCTGACATAGGAGTACTCCAACTGTAACGACCCCATCCTTGGGTAATTAACTTTTTTTTCACATTTCACTTCAAACATATAAATGTAACAAGTAACAAAGACATTACAATAAAATTCTTCCTTTCTTTATTGATAATTACATGCCAGTTACAATATATTTTTCCATAAATGGATTCCATTTCCATTGCAAATATAATTCAGAGTATAGAAGTAAAACAATTACATACATAGCTCGTAAGCTTTTGCACAAATAGTAGTAAGATAGTCTAGGTTCCCTTCCTTACAAATCTTGGTGTATCTGTCGCCTGCTGTGGAGGAGAAACATCACTCAGGCGCTTTTCCGCCAACCACGGACTGATAATGCGGTCCCCCGCACATCTATCTTTTGATAGATGGCCCTCCCTTCGAACGAAGAGATTGGTAAAGTAACCGGCTGCGACAACCCAACTGAGCATAGTGCTGTGTCCTAAACATCTAGAACTTGCTATTTCACAATCCCGAACTAGCATGATGAATCACAATGAACTGACAGTGTAGTCTCAACTATCTCACATCTAAGTGGATGTCGTACCTTCCACTACTTTGGCCAAAGTATTCTCATTCAGTACTTTGAATGAAGGTCATCTATCATGTACACTACTCAAGGCCGATTTGATTTAAGGCTATCTTACACTACGCATAGGTATCGTCCTTTACTTTTGGATAATCTTTTATCCCAGACTAACCTACAACATTTTTCTAATAGATTTACACAAGATAGGTATATACTTTTTCAGATTACCTACCTTTTAGACATTCTACTTCCATAGCTACATAAGGGAGGTATATCCTGTTTCAGACAACCTACCTTCAAGCAAACTACTTAATCAGAAATTGGAATGCAGTCAACAAGGGTCTTTATACCATTTCTCCTAATCAGGAAATCTTTATCCTAAGAGTACTTTTAGCTTATCCCAGTTATCCCTATAACTTAAGCTAAAAAAAAACCCTTCTAAACAACTATCCTCACTCCATTCCTAGTTTCTAGTATCTACTTCAATCATATTCTCCATATATAGAGATCATACAAATAAGCAATAATACCTAAATGCAATGTCTACCTTTCAAGACAGATAAATCTTCCTTTACACAATCATGCATTCTTTTCACCTTTCTTAAACAAGCTTTCCCTAAGTTATTTCATAACATCAGCTATCTTATTCCAACAGCGTTTCTTCAAATGCTTTTCTATTTTACTATCCTTTTTCAAGCAAATTCTCAAGCAGATTAATTAATTTACAAAATTAATCTAATACATTACACATGCCTGTTTTCCTTGCTGTAGATGACTCCAGTCTGCAGCTATTTCTCCTCCTTTGTCAGTGTCGCTCCTCTCAAACAATGCTTATTCAACAAAGGCACACTATGGTTTTTAAACCAATGCAGTACAAAGATGATAATCTTATAATTGCTTCCACAACAATATAAGACTGCTCACAAAAATGCTTCTACAGGATTAAAAGACTGTTCTAAAAAAAATGCTCCTACAGCAATATAGGATTGCTCTCAACAATGCTCCTACAGCAATAAAAGATTGCTCTCAACAATGGGAATTCGTTTTTAGCAGAACAAAAAGGAATTTCGTGGGAATGCAGCTAAGGTAAAATGCAGCTCTTTCTAAGTAAATTGGAAATTGCCAATTGTGTTTCATGAATGAACTGGGCGGCTATTTATAGAGCCCTTAGCCAACAATTTTCCACTCTTGCAGGCATGAAAGATGACAGAACTACTCTTTGAATATTTCAAATTGAAATGTGGCGAATTTCCATACTTACTCATAGCAATAAGAGGTGAATCAACTTCCACCAGTTCAGAGAAAAATTCAAACTTCCATTGATAAAGGAGAGGGTTGACACCTACAGCCAGGGCGTCCAAAAAAAAATGGCGGATTAAACTCAGAAGAAAACGTCAAAGAAGAGGCGCGCCCACCTGGCTTCATTTCGCCCATGCATTTCCAGAATGCAAATCGCGACCTGGTCTTAGGGCGTGAGTTTGCAGACACGTTTTTTATCTTATTCATTATTTCGGCCATTTTCCACAGTTTGTGATTTTTCAGTATGAAGAAATTCGCGATTTTTAGCCAAGGCAGGGTTAAAACGTTTTTTGCTTACCTTTTAAAAGTTTATAATGTTTATCATTTAAATTTTCACTTGGCATTTCAAACGTATTTTCCAAAAAGTCCATAGAAGTCGAAAATACTTTCATTACTTATGGTAAATGTATTTTATTACCAAATGACTATATAAGTCAATTTTAATTATTTCCAAGGCAAAGTCAAATTCATTTAATCTTATGGTAAATATCATTTACCAAGTGACTAAAGAAGTTTACGCCATTTACTTTCCAAGACTTATTTATAATTTAAATATAAATAAAACATTATATTTATATCTCCATAAATTCATTTTATAATATTAACTCTAGTTAAAAGAATTAAATCTTTTAATTTTACTCTAAGAGTTTTAAAATATTTATCTATATATATTTTCATATTTTAATATATTAATATTATTATAGTTCTTTTAAATATTAAACATATAAATATTAAAATACCTGAGTATTTAATATATTTATATATCTTAATATAACTATAATAATATTATATATATTTGCATATATAAATATATTTAACAAATATAAAAATACATATGCATATATAATTGTCGATTATATATATATTCTGCGAGCTAGTCAGCGTACTTTCAAAACAAATATATCTATGTGTATGTATATATAAATTCCAGGCAAATATTTAATATTCCACATTCAAGGTTCACAGAACAGTAAGTCAATCAAGTAACACCACTCACAAAGCATAAAGAAGTAATCCAAAACTCCTAAGCCTAAGGATGACTCATTACGACAACTCAATCTGACTCAGTTCCCAAAAACCCTCAGTGAAGTGTGTGTATGCTCAACTTGATCAACTTTACTGGTTACTCGACCAAGCCCCTCTCCCGAGTGATGTCTCCCCTCCGCTTGGAGGAATAGTTCTTGTTCCTGCAACCATAGACATACAATCTCGGCAGTTACTTGTTCACAACATCAACAGTATACAAAACAAAATTCATTATCCTGATATTCATATATATGAAGTATTTACCATGAATTACATCAATTGAAATATCATCAAATGAAACAACGTCAAATGAGCTAACATACATATTGATAACAAGGTGCAAGCATCTCTAGATTTCACATTACATTCATTTCTACCTTTTATATCACTAGTAAATAGTAACCTCATAATTCGGGATGTAACACCAACCATAAGTATCCAACATTTGACGGGCAACATCCAAATGCTCTATGGCTGTGGCAGTCATACAATCAGTAACCTTTAGTTGTCCTACCAAATGATGAGGACCTTGGAACTTATCACTCCCATACAAGTTTTCTGATTCATAATCTGCACTACGATATGAAGCTGAATCTTCATCGCTCACTATATGATAAGCAGCATCATGTGTGCTATCAACTATGCACTCAATATCATCAATGATACTGCTGCTGTGTACCTCAAAGGATGGCTCAAAAGACATGGTTGAAGTTGCTGATTTGACAATATCTTCGCACACTTCTTCCATAGTAACTGCATATCCATCCGAAGAGCAATCCTGGGACTCATTGCCAATTAATGAATTTTCTGATTTGTTTTCTATGGTCTTATTTGAAAGATTAGACTTGTGTTGACATGAATCCTCCTCACACAATGCATCAATAATACCCAGACCTTGAGTACTTGCCTTTGACAACTCCATGGAACCATTACCCTCATGTGATGTAGTTGTTGTCTTATGCTGATGCAAAGAAACCTCACTGCTGTCATAGAAATCAGAACTATTATGGTTCGCATTTTCCTTGCATTCTCCATGTTTGACACTCATATCTTGCGTGCCAACATTCAAAGTTTCTCCCACAACTTTTTCTGCACTTGCCATGACATATAAACCAACGTTACGCTCAAGAGGAGGACTGCTGGCATAAAAATCAGAATTGTTATCATGATTGATAACAACTTCTTGAGCGCTGAAAGTACCAACATTCTCTTTGAATTTCACCCTCTTTTCTTGTACATGCTCCTCCTCAATCAAATAAGGCCTCAACTTGTCTTCACACTGTTTGAAGACACTGCACACTAAGTTATAAGCAGCTGAAGATGACACATATTCTCGCTTACGAACAACTAGAAATAATGACATGATAGGCTGAGATAATTTATCAGTTATTAATAATAGAAGCCATAATAACTCCCATGCAGTCCCGAACAAATTTATCATGCTTCTCACTGATGGACTCCAAGAAGAGTCGGAACAATTGCAAAACAAGATCATGATAATCAAAGTCAACCATGACAATGCATGATCTCACCTGTGCCATCAGCTCTAAAATCTTAACCTTCTTTCCAAAAGTAGGACTACTAACATCTCCTATTCCAACCATACTGTCAACAATCAATTTCGAAACCTCTCTCATTGTGGTCACATCATAAGGAGCCCGAGGAGCTGTAATCCTCATAATCTGACTGATGCATAGGGCAATGGTGACTTTAATCTCACTGTCAGAGTGTTTCAAATACCTATGCTCGCCCAACGAAGTCACTGCTGGAGTCATAGCTATCTATAGCAACGCTGAAGTTGACTGTCCAACAAGACTTAAATTTTCTTCCAGCCTTCTCAAAATGCACAAAGTATCATATCTGGATTGTGATGATCCGCCAAGTTTACTACCCTGTTCATATAGCATTTTGGCTAACCACTTCCAGTCACCCGATACTATTACTTCGCCACTGCTTGAACTCATTTTCAAAACTGGACTGGAAACTATAAAACTGAAGATGAAAGAGTGCTGGTCACTCAAATGTGATAACTGTGAGCTCAATGACTAATTTATCTAAACCCCAACAGGATGGCAGGAATCCGCTCTGATACCATTGTAAGAAAATGGTACGGCCTGGCTGGTATTATCTTGTATGACCTGGCTATAGCAAATGGTACGCCCAAAATAATGATAACATCCATTAAAACTACCAGCAATGGTTTACTTCTGATTTTCTGATGCAAACTCTTTAAACCCTTCATTAATCTTCACTATTAAGCACAAATATGACTGCTGATTACAGCCAACTCAAAGAGCAACCTTCAAAAGAAATTTCACCACCTCAGGAAGCTGTCACAATGAAGATATTTCGTTCTCCAAAGCCAAGAATTCTGAAACCCTAGGTTTCTTCTTCTCCAAGAGAAGAGCTCTCCAAAACATTCAACTCCAATTTGTAAATGATCAAATGATACCTTTTTTCATTTCTTTTGGTGCCTTTTATACTCATCTCCAAAAAGGGTCGATTTCTCTTGAGGCCTTTAATCATTTAAAATATCATTAAATGATTTCTTTTTAATTCACCTTTATAACTCCTTAAGTGGGCGCCCAAATCCAAGATGAATAAATATTTATTTAAATTCACTTTTAAATATCTTGACTTTATAATCAATAAATATCCTTTTATAATAAAGTCATTAAATGCTCTCACTTTATAATTTGACTTTATGATATTAAATCCGCTTTAATTATAAAGTCACATGAAATCAATATAATATTCCCTTTAAATAATTAATTAATATTAAAGTAACACTTTAATAATAATTAAATGTCATAACTCCATTAATAACCATTGATTAATGATTCTGACTTCATCGCTGGCTAGGCCACTGCTCCCTCTGTCAATCTGGATGCCTTACTAAAAATAGTAAGGTCGGTCTCAAATGTCCAACTGACTTACTATAAATAGTAAGTATATGCAAATAATGCCAGAAGACCTTGAATATCAATTGCCTCAGGACATATGAAGGATCTAGAGATGAAAACACAGACAACTGTCCGCTGGAGAGCCAAATAACTCCACAACAGGGTCCTCTAATCACCAATATTAGCCTACAAGGACCCCTTGATAGGCTAAATCCTCTAACTCTGATGCACGCTCAAAATGGGGACATTACACTTGTATCCTTTGCAGCATGCTCTGGAAATTCTGGGGTTATCTCTAGCTGTTCCTGAAAAGTGTCTTGCGTTTTCACATCCTCCTCTCCTTGTGACTGAAAAATTGAATAACCTGTAGAGCAGCTGAACTGTTAATTTCATAATTTGTGAAAACCTACAAATTTACAAATCCTGCCATGTTGCCAGTTCTTGTAGTATCCCTAGGGTTTTCTGTTCTAGGGTTCCAGATATGTTGAAGTTTAAAATCAGATTAGGAATACAGGTTAAATGCAAGTGAAATTATACAGTTACTGATTTATATTTAGCGGTAGTTGTAGAACCTTCTATTTGTGGGAAAAGATCTCTCTCTTTGTCTCTCTGTGCATGTGTGTGTGTGAACATATTGCGATTCCTCTGCCATCTGTCCATCTTAAAATTTTTGGAAGTTTTTGCCATCCCTGGAAACCTGTCACCACGTCGAAACTCAGAGAAACACTGGTGCACACTGCATGGTGCATTACTACATAGTTCAATTTTCAAACTTTGAACTCTCAAAATCAATTACAAACTAAAAGTACAAATTTCAAGCTACAAAATACAACCTACAAAGTCAAACAAAGTGGATGGAGCCTATGAAGCTAGCTGCCATGAAATATGATCCACCGGGGAGTTGCAGTCCTTGATGATGAAGCTCCAACATTCTGCTAACCTCTAATTCAAATCAACCATCCCTCATCAAATACATTGGCCCTTCTAAAGATATCAAAGTCTTAGTCTTGAAGAAGTGGCACCATTTCACAAATATTTAAATTTAAAAACAGTTAAAATTCTGAAATCCTTACCTGGATTTCAAATATTTGGTTGCCAATTTCGAAGGTGGTGCTGTGTATTTGATCAATGTGCCCTCAAATTGCTATGGCAATGAAATTCTTGAAGGATTGAGGAAACTGTGCCCTAAAACCCTAAAAACTTGGTCAAAACTCACATTAAAATTGCAGAGCAGCATGGTAAAAAATGAAAATATTGCCCAGAATATTTCCCAGATATTGGAATTTATTGGATATTGTTATAATTTATCTGGGCTTCTGGAGTTTCTACATCAAAATATTGCCGACCAGTTTTTTAATCATAATATTGTGATATTTTTTTGAATTTCTTGGTGCCTGCATCGAGAAACAATGTCTTGTGATATTTTTGCGTTGCCAACAATGCTCTTTTCTTTCCAGAAGGCTGGGAGTAGACAAGAAGGTCCAGTCTTTTCAGTGAGATTGCCAAGAATTACACATAAAATGAAGTCAAACAAAATTGTTACGAACTTCATAATTAGTTGGACTGAGGTGGTTTGAGTTGTTGCAGTTTGCTGTGCCAAGCATAGTAGTGCCAACTCTTTTTTGTGTCTGAATTATGTGATTATGTCTGGTGCCCTACAGTTGAGAAACCTGTAAGAAATAATCATTCATTTTCAGAAGAATAGTTATTATTTATTAAATGAATATTTTGCACAAAATAGCTGAAATTCATGGTACTCCATTGAAGGAAATTTGGAGCACCAATAGATGTAATATTTCTTGTTAAATTCATAGTTAATCATTCAAGGCAATAGTTGCAGGCTACTGATAGCTCTGTAGGCATGTTGTATTCAGTAATATATATGCTCTCCCTCTCTCTCATAGACACACACATACACACACACACACACACACACACACAAATGCCGTAGTTTTAAATCAGCTCTGGGAAATCTGGGAAAATATAATCTCGTAGTTATAAATCAGCTCTGGGAAATCTGGGGAAATTTAATGTCATACTTTTAAATCAGCTCTGGGAAATCTGGGGAAGCTTCAAGGGCTGATTTTCTAAATTTCTGGACTAAATTTCTCCTTGTGACTTTCTTGCAGCTCTGTCAAATGGGCATTGAAAGATTTTCAATTGCAGATTCTATCACTTGAGGTCTTAAAAGAGGCAGTGTATCCTTCGTAAATTTTTAATTGAAATTATTTGCAACGAATCTTTGGTTTATTACATGCAAAGCTTTGCAGACTAGTTTTCTTGATTACAAGTTACTTGTTATCTACTAGGGTCTATAGCCGTTTCTTTTCTTTACCATGCATTATTACGACTTCATGTTTCTTTCAAATATATAATATCTGTTTTTGAGGATCCGGTTCTGTTCTTAACAGAATTGTGCAGATATGGGAATTTGAATAGCTTGCAGTTTCTATTTGAAAGTGAAGGAATTACTAAATTTTCTGACATTATTCGTTGGTCAGCATTTGTGCTTCCTGTGCTTGAGTTGCCAGAGTCTGATATATTAGGTATATTGGAGACTGGCCAATTGAATACAGTTTCAAAAGATGACAGGGCTCTTTTCCCAGAAGGGTTCTTTACTGGTAGCTCATCTGTAAGGTTTGACAGTTCAGAAGGTGCTATGGATGGTGACAATATACATAAGTGGAATTTTCATGTTGCTCACTTGTGTAGAATACTTTGCTCCTTCCTTGTTCCTTCTGGGAATGTTGATTCTCTTTCCAGTCAAGTTTTTTGTGGTCAAGGTTCTACAGGAGTATCTTTTTCATATTTGGAGCTTGCTACGAGGTGGATTTTGAAGGTTTTGCTTTCAATATTCCCTGGAAAATCTGTTCACTCTCGTTGGGAGGAAATGCTCAGAGATTCGAGGTAATGCTTTGGACCTCAGGTTACATCACTGTGAACCTGTTTAAGTGATATATATCGAAAGTTATAATTATTTGCTTGATAAATTTCTTGTATACTTTGCTGAGATTATATAGCTATGCATCTTCTATACATTTCAGAACCTTATGAAGGATTAGGGATTGGTTGAAGTGGGAATTTCATTATCTCTGTGGCAATTTTTGTTTTCTGCAGTTGTGTTTGAACTAGGATGCAGATTATTCTCTGGGTAACTTCCTAGGACGTTTTTATCTATTTTTCAGTACCTAACACATAAATCTCAGTGTAGAAGTTTTGATTATGGAATATTCTCCCTCAATCGAACTTTTTACTCGTGCATGCTTGGAGACACCATGACACTGTATTGTGATTTGTTGTTTGTGTCCAATACTTGTGTCAGCATTCTACTGTTCTCATATAAATTGTCTTGAAATGCAGGATGTTATGCTGCAATTTGCAACATTATATGCTGTATGTGTTCAGAAAGATTCTTGCTTCTTTGCCAACAGCCCTTAAATTTTTTCGGGAAGGAGTTTGGGACATGCTATTCTCAGAATATTTCTTCTATTTTACGATGGGCACAGAAGGAATTTCATCACAGACTATTTCCGACTCTGAAGCTTCCATAAAGGGATTTCCTGCACATCTTTTGGCATCTAAACAATCATCTACTGATTGTAGTTCCTCCAAAAATGATAATTCAAATTTGATCCATATTGAAATTCTTCAGATGGATGTGATCTCTTTCATTGAATTTGCAGCAACAATCAATGTTTGCGACAATAACATGGTACCTTTCTTATTATTCTTGTTAGTCTTTTAGTCGATCTTGAAAGAATGAAAACTTGAGATATTGAACATAAATAATGTACTCTTATGTTTCATAATACCTGCCTGAAATCAATGGAATGCTAAAGAATGTCATCCTTTGATTCTTATGTATGTCTAGAACCTCACTACTGTAAAATGATTAAATTTATATTCTTATTAGAATTATGTTAGTTTGCCCAATGGGTTTGGGGCAAGCAGCTAGGAACAGTAATTTTCACACTGTTGACGAAGGTTCCATTTTCTCAGGCTCTTTGGAATCTTAAATTGGTAATTTGGATACATAGAGGTAGGGTTCAAACTTTACTGATGCGAGCCATATGAGACCCATTCTGCTGCTATGGATCCAAGTGCACTCTCATGTGCACTTTGAGTTCTATACTAAGATTTATGCTAATTTTTTCCCAGTAATTTATGACCAAGGGATGAGATAGAAGCCAGGGCTCTCCTAAGTGGATAATTATTGCCTAAAATAAAGCAATTGGGAGCATGCATGTGGAAGGAGACTCTATGACAATTATACAAGCCATTTAAAATGGAAGCATTAGTGCTTGAGAATTGGAGATGCTCACCCAGCACATCAAAATTTTGCCAAGGAAATTTAGGAGAATGAAAATTACCTATACCTCGAGAGAGGGGAATGGGGCAGCTGACACCTTTGTGCCCCTTTGTGAATTATACAATCAACCTGCAAAAAGAGATGGGTAAAGGCTTTCATATTTTTTCTCAAGCTTCCTTTGTTTTAAAGAATTATAATTGTTAAAGAAGGGTGGGAACTTAATTCTCAAGCTTTTGTTATTTAAATATGGTTTCAGTTGCAGAATTTTAACTTTCTGCATCTTGTGTATCTGATTTATCCACCATTAGTACATAATCAAACTTTATTTTGTGGATCCTCCATGGGTGGCCCTCATGAAGACTATGGAAGAAGTGGGAAATAAATTTAAGCTTGATCTTTTGAGTGAAAGGATATGTTAGGAATTAATGATAGTGCTCACATGTATTAAAAATAAAACCATATAGTAACAACTCACGTAATTAATGTGGGTGTTAGGAATATTGTGGTTGTTAGGTTTGTTAGTATGTTTATTGGTTTGTATAAGATATTGGTTATGTGTGTATAACGAGCTGTTAAAATAACTCATATATTGAGGAGCTGTTATAGAGGTCTTTAATATAGGATATGAAAAATGAAAAATCCTATATATATGTTTGTAATCCATATCATGGGTATTGAGAAGTATGATATTATTTCTGTGTAAAATATAATTCTGTCCAAAATCTCTGATAGGATAGATCCTGGTATGTATTAGATAGAAAGACTTTACAGCATGATATAGAGGGCTGCATATCTTTGGTTTGCTTGCAAAGACAGCTCAAAGTCAGTAATTTGATGATATGGCTTCTTCACTTATTTTAGCTCTATCTGAATTGAATGCCCAAATCAGGACCCAACATACAATGGTTTATTATATGACTGATGACAGACTATGCCTTTGCATGCTTGACATAGAGACAACTTCATTTAGGTGAGTGAAATAGTGATTGTGTTCAGAAATCAGATTAAAGTACACATTGAATTGCCTATTCTGATGGAATTGAAAAACTTAAACATTAGATGTTCTCACTCCCATCATTATTTTAGTTTGGAACTTATATTTTAATATTATTTATCCCATTGATTACTTTTGAACCATCATTATAGTTTAGGTGTCTGGATTCTTTGAGCTGCAAGGAATCTATTATGATTTCATTATTAGCTAATTTTGGTGGGGATCAATTAAAAAATCATTTTATCTTGTAGATTTCTTTGAACTATCATTATATCACAAGTGTCTGCTAATGCTTTGAGCCGCATGGAGTCATCATGATCTCGTCAGTATATTAATTTGGTAGATAAATTCCTGAGTTATTTATCCATTTGGTTGCTTCGGAACTATCATTATATCTTAAGTGTTTCAAGGGTTTGATTTATTTCTCATCACCATTTTAGTTCGGCATGTCAATTTAAAGCTATTTTAGTTATTTGCTTTTCTGAACCCTCTCTTTGTCTCTCTGAATGTGTGTATATATAAAGGCAAAATAAAAGGGTGCCATTCATGGTCTTTTTGTGTGTCAAAATTGATAGCAATGCCTATTTGTTTGTTTAGTAAATAATTATAGCTTTTAATTTGCCATTTACACTGCAGCCTGAGTGTTCAGCATTAATGGATGCTCTCGAGAGGTCTGCCTGTCATCCTGAAATCGCAACCATGCTGGTGAAAAGTCTTCATCGTATCCTACAACTTGCAGCAGACCCAACTGTCGCTTCTTTCAAGCATTTAGATGCAACTACACGGTTTTCAAATGTGATGTGTAAAATGAAGCAGGACTTTTCAGAAATTTTCAATTCATCTGATCCTTCTTCAAACAATAAGCTCCTTGAGTGCATACAAGATGCAACTGAGACTTGTGATGTCTTTAGTCATGAAATTTGGAGGCGATGTCTGGATGCTATCTTTTCTCTATTTGCAGAATATCTGTCTATATCAGAGGATGCAAAGTTTTTAGCATTACACAATCCTGTGACCGTTGATAATCTATTCAACTTGCTATGGGAAGAATATTCAAGAAAGTTTGCATTGAGACATATTTTGGACTTAATAAAGGTGTGATGTGGTTTTGAAGATGTTTTTATTGTTTATTGTGTATTTGAAGTTCCTAATAGTTATTTCACTGTTTTCTTCTAAATTTTAATGGCTCACAGTTACATTCCTTATCTGAAAAAGATCAAGAGGCAAAGCTAGGATTGTGTTTCAAGTATTTTGAAACATTTCCTTGTATAAAGGAATCAGATCGAAAAGTTGGAAAGAATATTTGCAGAGAATTGCTTGCAGGTGTGCGAGATATACTACAAACAAATCCAACAGTAAGTATCTTGTGCTTAGTTCTCTGTTATCCTTATTCTTTACTTATGATAATCTAATTTTTCCTTGGTTTGAGAAAATAGGTTTACAAAGTAATATTTCTTTTTGAATGGTTATTTATCTCAATGGAATAACATACAATTTTCTGTGTAAAACAGTATTATCAGGATCTATTTCGTGATGGGGAATGCTTTCTCCACATTGTAACGTTGCTAAATGGGAACTTTGTAGATGGACTTGGTGAACAACTATGTTTGGATGTTCTTCAAACTCTGCTAGCTCTTCTTGCTCGCAATGAAGCTTCAAAGGTATCAACCCATGTCAATGTTTTGGTTTCTATTATATATTTCAATATTGATCTGAATTTGATTAGTAGTCTGAAAATCGAGACGGTTACACTAAATACTTAGTAATGATGAAATTTGTAACTCCGATTTTTTTTTTCTCATGTTTTCTTACCTTATGTTTCTAAAATAACCTTCATTGAATAAATTGCTGTATTTGTGCAGTTCTTTAAATCTCATCAAGTGGTAAAATGTATGTTTTTATGTCTCTGGTGTACTTGAGTTTTACATAAGACTAAATATTGGATCACAAATGCTGTTCATAAGGGTTGACTTGATGTTTTGTCTATTTTCTAGACATGAATACTTGTTTGGGGAGATGGTGCAGGAGCATATAACCTCCTTTATACTTATAAGTAATATGCCCCTGATGCATTCATTTGAAATAATATTACATAAACAGTTTTTTATTGAACATTCGGTTAGGTATAGTGGGTACATTGAGTTAGGGGCCTCTTCTATTCATTTGTTGTGAGAAATAATTTTGTACCTAGCATACTTTTGTCTGTCATGTTTATTTCTTTATTTTTCATTTGCTGAAACCAACAAGAACATTAAGAATATCTGATGTTGATCCCCTTCATTCAGAGAAGATACATTTGTCAGAAGCTTTAAAAAAGAATGGCTACAAAGATTGGCAAATTAGTAAAGCTTCAAGAAAAGCTAAAAAAGTCCACGCATAAGAGACACAGCAAATGAGTATAACAACAAAGCTTTCCTGCCATAGATAAAGGGCATCGCTGATAAAATTCCTAGAATAAAGAAAAAGAAAACAACATAAAATTATGTTTTAACTTTTATTTCAAGCAACACCTGTATCTCTAATCTTAGTTAAAACCCTCATAGAATAGTATTAGGTGAGAGAATAGTGGGGTTGTTTCCGTGAAATTAGCATGATGAAATTTGTATGAATACCTCTCAATATTGAACAAAAACATATCTTGCTACATGCTGACTGTTGAATGCAAATTAACATTTGGTATCAGATAAATGGAAGTCATGAGAACTTATGAATAAAAATGCTTCAAGAATCTATGCAGACCTGGGTAGAATTGTTTCCTGAGTGAGTATTCTTGAGAGAACTTTTTGTGGAATCAAATGAAAGGAGGGTGAATTATGGTATGCTTAAAAAAAAAGGAAAATCTTTTGTTCAACATTTTTTAAGCCTCATTCACCAAACCTTGTTTGCTACAATTTTCACTTCTATTTATTAAATCCTTTTGAAATGTTGGCTTATTTTAAATGTATCTTTTGACTCATAACTCTGTTTTGAGTGAAATTTTCTTTTTCAGGAAAGATGAAGGTAGGATTTTCAAAATGACATATGATAGTCTGGGATTTGGAGGAGTGAAAATTATCCAAAAATACACATAAATTAGGCACACATGAATGTGCAGTTGTGAGAATTTGTTGCAGAGTGCAGAGAGAATTATGCCTATATGGTTGTGCAGAGTACATGAGAAAGATATAAAGGAGGTTTTGTGGTAGAATATGTTGAAGATGAAAACAATTCAGTATGAAGGGCCATTAGACATGAAATGCAACCTTATAGAAGAATAGAAGCAGCCACAGAGCAGAAATAGGAGCTATATATAACTTTAATAATGAGTATTTTATATAGTCTTGGTTCATAAAAAATTAGAGCAATGTGTGACTTTTATATATATCCAAAAAATATACGAAGGGAAGTTGATCATATAGTTGATATGGTACCAGGTGAACTATGCAATTTTCTTTAAAATTTTCCAACTAGCCAGCCTGGAGAGAGTAAGAAATTCCATACCTTTCATTTTGAGTTGAGTCATTTGAAACTTTGATTTGAGTTGTCTGTTGAACATTTGCTAGCATGACTGGAATAGCAAGAATGGGCATTCACAAACTATAGTAGGGAAGGAAGCATTGTCAGCAGAGATGCCAATGGTTTGGAGAAAAAATAAGTCTGTGAGTACACCAACAATGGCTTCATCCAGGTGAAGCCTGTTGTACTGCAAATTAAATTTTTTGCTACACTTAGGCATTTTGAAGAAACAGTCAAAGTCTTGTTAAAAAGGTCAAAATTGGGAATTTGCATGTCTTGCATGGGAAGTTTAGACGCCCCTACTTAATCTAGGCGCCTAGATGCTCATGCCTTAGAAATTTTTTCATCTCCAACAGTCAAAGCAATGGCCAGCATGTAGAACGAGGAGAAAGTTGAAATTTACAAAATAAAAACTAACACTGCCAGACATGGGCGCCCCAGGAGGAGGTAAGTGCCCAACTTTTCAAGAGGTCAAATAATGGAATTAGGGTTTGCTCATCCCAGACAATGTTGCTTAGAATCTTCTTAGCTCCGCAGTGAATCCATCCACACAGGCATCAGATCAATCAGTCATCCAGAATCGAAGATTGAACGGAGAGGTCTCAATAGAGAAGCAGAATGCAAATCATGGAAATTATCAAAAAATATTCTAAGTTTGAGATTCTGGGCGCCCTAAGAGGAGATAGGCGCCTAGGGTTTTGGAGGCTGAAATCCAGCAATTAGGGTTTTCCAGATTAGTCAATCTCTTCGAAATCCTGCTAGCTTCGCACTGAATATCTCAGCAAAATCATCAGATCATTCAACTGACGGCAAATTTAGATCGAATGGAGGACATAACATGAGGTTTCAAGTTTCAAGGATAAAAAAGAGTAAAAAACGACTAAGTTTGGCAGTGATGGGCGCCCTAGGAGGACATAGGCGCCCAAGGATTTGAAGGTCTAAAACATCAAATTTGCAGTTGCACTCTCCAACATGTCTCCTTCAGTTTTGATCATGCTCTCCAACGCCATCATTAACACGCACATCGGGTTTATCAATCATTAGATATTACAAACTGAACAGAGGGAAAAAATTGTGTAAAATGTCAAAAGTCAAAGCAAAGATGAAAACTAAAAAAATAAACTAACTCTGGAGGAGTTGGGCACCCCAGCTTGCTAGGGGCGCCAAGCTTTTGACCCCCAAGATTCAGCTTTCAGGAGATGCAGCTCCCAAGAGACCCCCCTCAGAATTCATTAGGCTATCCAACGAGCCCAACCATTAGTTCGTCGGACCACCTGATCATCTAGAAATGAGAATTCATTAGAAGATCAAAGAAACATGCAAAGTTGAAAAGAAGCAAAAAAAATGGCTAACACTAGTAATGATAAGTGCCCCAGGTAGCTAGGGGCACCCATGATTTTGAGGGTCAAGATGATGTTTTTATCAGAAGCAACCTCCAAGACAACTTCGTCAGATTCACTCAGGCTCCGCGATGGATCATTCAGTTAGCCCGTAGGATTCACCGAGCACCTAGAAATCAAAATCAAACTAGGGTCCAAAATCAAGAAAAAGTTGAAATTGCCCAAAAAATGGCTAAGTTTGAAGAAGAAAGACACCTCTAGCCAAGAAGGGCGCTCAAGAAGCTTTGCCTTAGTCAAATTTTCAAGTTTTCATCATAAAAATTAAAATCAAGAAAGGGAAAAAAGTGCCCAAGTTTGATGCACCTAAGTTAGGGTTTCATAGCTCTAAATTTAGGAAATTTTCAAGAAGCTTTGCCTTAGTCAAATTTTCAAGTTTTCATCATAAAAATGAAAATCAAGAAAGGGAAAAAAGTGCTCAAGTTCGATGCACCTAAGTTAGGGTTTCATAGCTCTAAATTTAGGAATGAAAGTAGTTTTCAACCTAAAAACTTATTTAAGACAGCCTTGTGCATTCATTCTTCATAATTTTTTGCAGGTGACTTCAAGGCAAGAGAGGAGAAACCAAGAATTTTTCCTATTTTCAATTTTGAAGGCTAAAACTTGAAGATTTTTCAAAGTTCTTTATATTTTCAGAATCAGCTCTCAAAGAGGCTCCTTTTTTCATTACTTTTTCATCGAGGGCATCTATTTTCAAAAAGAGGGGGTCAATATTTTCAAATTTCAGCAATCTAGGTCAGCTTAGTTCATGATTTTGAACAATTTTGGAATTTTTTTCAAATTTCAGCAACCTGATTTTTCCATGCATGTCCAAGAAATCTTCAGTATATTCAACTTCTGATCATCTGGGTCCCTCTCAAACGTGATTTTGCACAAAACCCTGCTCTCAGCTTTTTTTGTCAAAAGTTTAAGAAATTAGGGTTTGCTACTTTTTCAACCAGCTATCAAAATTTTCGAAAAAGATCGATCTGGGTCTTCTTGCAACAAGATTCTCCACAAAACCCATATCTCAGATTTTTTTCGAAAAATCTGCCCGTTTGAAGAAGAAAAATCAGCAACCTAAATTTAGGGTTTGTGCAAAACTTGACCAAACATAGTCAAGTTTACAGTCAATCTTCAAGTTTTTCAGTATGGAGTACTCTTCCATTGAATTCAAGACCAAATCAGTACTATATCATGATTTCATCAAAATTGCTAAGATTGACTTGCATCTTATAAAACCAGTGTTCAATTTGCACGCTTTGGAAGACACAGGCAATGTTGCAGTCAGGCACCTTGGTCATTTAGGATTACTTGCAGCAGCATCAATTCCAGTCTTAGTACAAAGTTTAGAGTTCGTAATTGCTTGTATCAAGCATTACAATCCAGCTACACAGGAGATTCAAACAGTAGATGGTAGAGTGATTTGCAGCCTCAAGCCAAACATGATTGAAAAATGCTTTTCAATAGCACCTTGGGCTGAAAGTTTAACCATCTCCTTTGAGGAATGTGAGAAGGCATGGGACATGCACAAGGAGAAATATCGCAAGAAAGTTGCACAAAAATGGATGAAAGAAAAACATAAAACTTTGCCAAAAAATGTTGGGCATGGAGAATTCAAGGATGAGATTGCAATAATGATCACCCTGCTCAACCAAATCACGGGTCAAGCAGATGCTACAAAATTTCAACCTTGGATGTTCTATGTCATATCTCATATCATGAAGAAAATAGAATTCTATGATTGGCCAACATCGATTAGCGACAGTCTTCATCACCAGATAATTGAATACTTCAAAATCCACGAGTTCCACATGATTTTATATCTAGTCTATCTAGTGGCCTTTCAAGGCAAATTCAGAGGATTGAACACTGTGGGAACTTCGGATGTGCAACATGTCTATAATCATTACCCTCGACTGGAGTTCTCAGAGTCAACACATCACTACAAAAGGGTAAATGAGGCTTTCCTGATGCATACGGTGAGAAACCTGGATAATGAGTTGCACGTACGGATTTCATCAATTACAATGGCGGAGTGGGTAGATTGGTTCATCTAGTTTCCTACCTGTTGTCCTCAATTTTGAATTCTCAAAATTGGACAACTCATATGAAATTTTGCCTAAAATTTCTTCATAAATCTCTATGGCACACATTTCGAGGCACCAAAATTCTCCAATTGAATTGTGCAGCCATTGGTCTCCTTCCTAGTTTTCCTTGTGCGAAATTTGGGAGCATTTCGACATGTTTTTCCCCTTGTTTTGTCCAATTTTAGGATTTTTGATCACCATTGCAAGTAGGGATTGTTTTGTGTTAAGGCACACTTTACGAGGTGAAAAATCTCTGTTTCAAAAATGGAAATTATTTCCTAAGTCATTTTGAATCTTTGCTCCAAATTTCATCGCATTCCGACTTCATTTGCGTTGTCTTTGAGTCATTTTTTCTTATGTTTTGGGTCAATTTCGAGTTTTTGAGGCATCAATGCGAGTAGGAACTTTTTGCCATAACTTGCAAGTTGTAGGAACTTTTTGAATGACTTGCAAGTGAGTTGTAGGAACATTTTAACTCCATTACAAGTGTAGGAACTTTTTACTCACTTTGCATGTTATGTTCATAAAGTGAAATTGCAAAGAGTCTTAAAAAGTCCGATTTGCTCTTAAGTGAAAAAGTGAAATTGCTAAATGCTCTAAAAAGTCCGATTGGCTTTTAAGTGAAAAAGTGAAATTGCTGAGAGCTCTAAAAAGTCCGATTTGCCTTTTAAGTGAAAAAGTGAAATTGCTAAATGCTCTAAAAAGTCCGATTTGCTCTTAAGTGAAAAAATGAAATTGCTAAATGCTCTAAAAAGTCCGATTTGCCTTTTAAGTGAAAAAGTGAAATTGCTAAATGCTCTAAAAAGTCCGATTTGCCTTTTAAGTCATAAAGTGAGATTGTCAAATGCTCCAAAAAGTCCGACCCTTCATGAAAAAGTTGCTGAGAGCTCTAAAAAGTCCGATTTTAGTCATAAGTTGAAAAAGTGAGATTGCTAAATGTTCTAAAAAGCTCGATTTGCTTAAGGGATGAGATTTCAACTTGCAAAGTGTTCTTAAAAACCCGATTTTGGCCTTTTTATGTTATTTTCACTTGTTTTTTAGTTTGAAAAACCCGAAATTGAGCTTTGGCTCCACTTTTGCAGCCCATTTGTTTCATTCTCATTAGTCTTGTTTGCACACATGACCTACCAAATCAATAATAGGAGGCATTGGCCTTATTTTTCAAGTAAATTTCAAGGTTGAAAAATGATACAAAGAAAGAACAACAACATGACGAAGCCACACAAGGAGTTGAATAAGTGACATGATTGAGCATAGAATGCTTTCAAGACAGAGATGGAAGAATGTTTTCCAAACAGCAGCATGAAGACCCAATCAAGGATGATGTAGTTAAAGTCGTGTCTTCAGACACTTAAATAGTTTCAATTGTGTACTTGCAATTTAGTTTTGACAAATTACATGTAAAATGGAAAAATATAATTGCAAGTAATCATATCACTTGTAAAGTTGTAACTTGTAATTACATGTAATTACATTACAAGTCAAATTACAATAGGTCTTGTAATGTTGAATGAGTCAATTGCAGTTAGTTAGTGGTTGAGAGAATTTCTCAAATTTGTTGGGATCCTCCCACCTTTTTCTCAAGGCTTCTCTCCTATAAATACTTGAGGGGGTCTATTGTACTATCTATCTTTTGGCAATGCAACAAACCTATGCCAGTTTGTACGTGCACTCTAAGACTTTGAGCTTAGATGTAAATCAAATTATAGTCAATTAAAAGAGGCAAATTGCTTTCAAACTTTGTGTTGATTCAAGGTGTTATGTGATGACATTTTCTGCATATTGATTGTGACTTTTCTAGTGTTATACAAGAGAGATTCAAGCTGAATTTTGCAGATTTTGAGTTGCTTATTGCGTTTGGAGTTTTAGGTTGGTTTTCAGATTTGATACTGCAGACTTTGAGCTGTTTGTCACATTTGAAGCTATTGTAGAACGCTCAAGCAAAAGGGGTAACATGCAAACTTTGTTCTGCTTTTATTTTATATGTTTGTGCATAAAAAGTGCATCATGTAATTAGACTTTGAGCTGCTACATACTGTACTTGGTTACTAGAAAATCATCTAAAAAGGTTGATAGGGAGTAAGTTGTCAAAGACTTTGTGCTTTCAATTTGTTTTCCCGTCCCGGAGGAGCAACAGAGGACTTTTTGCCTTTATGGAAACTTTTCTTCTTTATTTGTTTACTTCATCAATTATTTATGCTTTCAGCTGTGATTCTTTTTTGAAATAAGAGAAAAGAATAAGTGTCTTTTCTGAAAAAAAAAGAACAAGATAGAGTTTCACCTAGATTTAGAATAGATTTATAGTTAGAGTTAATTTCTGAAATGTTAAAATAGAAAGCAAAGGGGGAGCCTTCCCTTAATTAGGAGAGTTTTATCTCACGTACTGTGGTTGAAACCACAATTTTGTACGCTTTCCTAAGTATACAAAATTTTCAACCAACACTACCTTCACCTATATCAGAGTGTATGGCTTCTTAAGTGCCCCACTTATGTTGCCAAGGTATCCTTCAGATGAAGTGGTTTTCATGGAGTTCTTGAGCCAAGTATATGAAGTTCACACTTTCTTGCGAAATCTAAAGAAGCCTGCCTTCAGTTTTTCATTTGAGTTGGGAATCTACAGATGTAGATCGCCGGTAGATGCTAAGTTAATGGGTGATGAGTTGTCTAAATCTGGTCTTAAGCCATTCAACCAGTGATGTAGATCGCTGGTAGATGCTAAGTTTCTGAGATCAATTGCAGAAGGAGAAGAAATCCTAGAAAAGCGGAACTTTGCTATAGATAGTATTGATGCTCCTGATAGAGATACAGTTTCTAGATTTTTGGCGGATGTGGTTGAGATTTAAAGCAACAGCTTTCTCCCAGCTTTCTTCACGCTTTCTTTCTATTCTTGTCTCAATTCTTATCCATTCTTTGAAGAAGAAGGAAATCAAAATGTAATAGTTGGCACTTTGCTTGTTTTTAGGCTTTCATAGGTTGTTAGATGCTTATCTTGTTTTAGTTTTAGAAATAAAGCTTGCATGCTGGCAAGTCTTAGTTGTAAAATCAAGGAGATTTTAGGGTTCACTACTCCTCTGCTTGTGTATAAATAAGGGCAGCCTTGCCCATTTTTCTTTAACCGTGCTTGTGATAACAAAACGCTGAGCCTACTAGTGCCTTCTAATTGTTATTCAGTATTGTTCACTTAGTGTAAGGGCAAGCTTGTATGCCTCTTTTAGCTGCAAGTTATTGTTCAGTTCTTGTGTTCCTTGTGTCAATGCATTCTGGTTGATCACTAAACTGTAAGCCTATTTTTCTACAATCCTGCTGTCCTAGAAGTGTAATCTTTGTTATTTGAGATTTGAGAAAATAAAGTCTTGTGCCTATTTGCTGCCTTGATATAATGTCTCAGATTTCTATTTTAATGTTCTTCTTATATGATCTTTATTTCAGCTTGCATTGAAAGTACAATAGATGTGCGTTGGAAGAAAGTTTGTTTAAGTATTTATGTCAAAGAATCATTCCTTGTTCATTTCTAACTCTCAAGCTCTGCGTTTACTTGAGTAGTTAGAAATGTCATTAGAGTAGGCTTAGTTGTAGTTGAACTTCTAAAAGAGAAAATCTCAGATACGGCGCTTGAGTTTTATAACCTTGTGCTCTTAGCTGAACAAAAAGATTGGCAAATTAGTTTTAGTTTACTTTCTTTAAGTATCATCAGCAAAGAGGGAGCTTCCCCTCCTAATTCGAAGAGCAGTTAATCTGTGCATAGCTGTCCCTTTCTAATTTGCATACCAGAGGTGCAAATTGAAACGCCAACAAAGCCAATGAAGCAACCTGTTTGAAGGAGCAAAGTGCTAAATATGGGTATCTCTCTTGACCTGATGCAAACTCACCCATAGACCTGATCCTATGAAGATGGAATACAATCCTTAAGATGCTTTCAAGGTGAAGAGGCTGGGCCTTAAACTCAGCCAGTACAATGCTCTGATGGAAAGTCCTTTTAGAAATATCTTGCTAAGGTACTGGCAAACATGAAGGACTTTAAAACCGCTCTTCACAAATAAATCCATCATTTACATGTCTAAAGATCTCTGATTGAAAACTCCTTTCACATGCCAATGTCTGAACACAGCCTAAATGGCAAGCTCAAGTTCTGTACTATTACATTTGCGTTAAAGGCGTCCATTTATAGTACTAAAAAAATTGTGATGTGTTAAGAGTAAGACAGATCGAGATCCATATTGCAGATTGCTTCTCAAGTTTTTTATGCAATCACAACATGATTTAGATGAATACATCTATTCTTGTGTTCTTTGGCACTATTATCTGGTGCTTCTTTTCTGTTAGGAACTTCTGCTGTAGTTATTACTTTTATAGCTCTTCTGTGTCAAAGTTAATCTGGTTTTGTAATTGAGATAATTGAATCAAGAAAACTGCAATTGACCCTTGTGGTAGTTACAGAAGTTTCTGTTGTGACTGATGAAGAATAATGATGTCATTGCCAGGTACTTAGTTTAGTCAGGTTGACATGAGTGTGAGCAACTGAAACAATGTAGTCAACGAGTTTGCTATTATCAATGCTATAGTATACTAAAAATATTTTGGGGAAGGACAATGGAATTTTATGTATTGGACAAGTTTTACTAGATTGGCCATGTCTCCTATGGTTGCTAACAAATGAATAAGTGTAAAGTAATGTTAACATGAGTAATTCTACTGATTTATTTAAAGTAAAGCAAGAAAAAAGCACCGTCAGGTTTTTCACAGATGAAGAATTTAGTTTTGATTTAACTTGTATTAGGCTGTTATTGATGCATTAATCTTTTTCTTTAACATCATCCATCTGTGTTACTGGATGCTTCTTTTAGTTTATATCTTTATTTTGTGTGAAGGTTGCATTCAGATCGCTTGTTGGCTCGGGTTACAAGACTCTAGAAAAATTGCTCTTAGATTGTTGTGAGGGACAACCGAGTCAGGATTTGTTGAATTCTCTTTTGGACTTGCTCATTGATGGAATTTTCAATATGCCATCTAATATGGCAATACAGGTAAGGTCACCCACCTTCACTACTGAAGTGTTTCATTGGATTCCTGTTAGACTTGGGAAGTATACTGCCAGAAAAGTCATTAGTAAATGCAACAGTTCCTCAACACATAGGTTAACTGTTTGGAATGCTGACTTATTGAAGAGTTTCTTTGTCATTATCTATTTATGTTCAAATTCTTAACCTTGTGATTTTGACTCATATCTTTTGTGCAGAATGAGGATGTGATCACTTTGTTTTATAACATACTTCAACAGGTTAATACGTTAATTTATGTTGATCTATACCTTTATCATTATTGAAGTGTGCAGTATTGACGCAATTAATTATTGGTGTTGGCTGATTTTTATATTTCTTTTTTATGGTGTCAGTGCAATGAGAAAATGCAGTGCTATGGGCTTGATACCTTCCTTTGTTTATTAGAGGAGTCAACTGCCAATTGCGCTTCTTGTGTTAGAGCAGGCTTGGTTAGTTTGCTATTGGATTGGTTTAGCAGAGAGGAAAATAGCGCACTGATTTCCAAAATTGGACAGCTTATACAAATGATTGGTGGACATAGTATTACTGGAAAAGATATTAGAAAGGTATTTGCTCTTCTCCGGAGCACTGAGGATGGAGCTAGGCCAAGTCATAGCAGTTTGCTTTTGAATACTGTTCGGGGGATGTTGAAGGATGAAGGGCCAGCTGTGTTTTTTGAACTCAACGGCCGTGACTCGGTATGTATGATTGAGTCTGGAAAATGTACTTAATTGTGTAAATATCTCCCCTTATTTGGTTTCATTACTTTGTACTCCAAGGGATAGGAACCAACAGAGACATGATTTGGTAACCTTGTTTTGTCTTCAACAAAAAATAAATACGTTTCTTAATTGAAAAAATGTCAAATCCAAAGAACAGGATTTGGTGATTTGGTTACTTCGCTGCTTTTTCTATATTCCAGTATTGTATTGTTGTGTATACAGGAGGAGTGATATAAATAAACATAAGTAAGTACACACACATTCAAATCTGACTTCACAAACAATTAGACAGATCGTTATATGCTGTTAGCTCTCTGTGTATCCATCCTGATCTGATGCCCTTTTGAAGAAGGGAAAATTGGCACTGTGCACTGGTTGACATATAAGAAGATTAGACCATGAGTACATGACCGAATAATTTGCATAAAGTTTAACTTTTTAATTAAATGCAATTGATAAAATGTGACCTAATGATTATTATAGACAATTTTTTTACAGAAATGGATGATAATATATTTGATAATGATTCAGATAAAAATAATAAAGATGAATTTCTCAGCAGCTCATGAATTGGAAAATGCTGCAAAGGCATGGAACAAGTAGAGATGAACTCAAATTTAAGCATTGGGTGATTCCATCTTCATAGTTGCCTGTTTCTTGTAAGCTGTCTTAGACACATCAAGTTTCAATCTTTCTGCTCTTTTGTGGGAAGATGCTTTCTATGAAGGTGCTAATGATGTTTAGTCATTGTTATCCCTTTCTGCTGTCAATGCATTCAGCTTTAGCTTCTCCTTTAAGGTGTTTGCGTTTGTTTTGCTTGTCATAAGGTCAGTCTTTTTTTGAAAGTAGCCCTTAGAAATTTGTGCAGTTCAATTCTCCAGTATTCATGCAGGCTGCCCTAAACTTTCAGTTAATTATTTCAGGGAATGTATTCTATTGGACCGGGATAGTAGAATTAAGATGCTGTTTATGCAGCTGGTGTGGTTTGGAATGGAGAAATTGCCTGCTTATGTGCTTCATGCTTTTTACATATACTTCTTTTGTAACCTTGTATCTCTGATGGATTATAGGAGTCCTTGTTGCATTGTCTTATAATCCAAACGTTCTCCTCTCTGTTGTCTGGATGTTCATGTACCTATAATTACTCTCTGGATTCAATGCTATGCTGATAAAAGGACCAAAAACTATCAATACTAAAATGTTCTTTTGTAACTTGTGACAGATTGAGAACGAACAAAATTTGAAAATAACAATAACATATATATATCTGCACTGCATTTGTATGCATGCAGATGTACTTCCTCATTGGCGTCAACAACATATCCATAAAATAACAAAATGCTATGGATACTAAATTGTTATCCTGCAGCCTTTTATAGATTAGGAATAACCACCATATCAATGACATCTATGTCTCTTCATTGGGTTGATATAAAACAATTACAAGGGGGGTAGGCCTAAAATGAGTTAACTTGCAACCCTCTGAGCCATATTTAAGACCGTATGGAAAGAAAAAGACATTGCTCCATTGACTATGTGGGAATCACCCTGTCATTTGTCACAGGTGGCATTGCAAGATTCGCTACATTAGGTTCATACTGCTAAGGCTCCTGTTTCTTCTTGTAAGGTTTAACTTTTTGTCTGTATCATGATTTATTTTATATTTTTGCAAAGCATTAGGTAATGTATTAGAGCAATGAATATGAAGTCAGCATTTGAAAATATTGAGAAGAATGCAATCAAGCATAGAGTGCTGTATATATTCGGAAAGCAGGAGATTGAATACAAATAAACCTGGATCTTGGCTACTTGGTCAAAAGAATTCACAACCCTAAAGATTTTATAAGAATGCTTTCAGATGTAAATGGTGTTAGTTCACTGACGAGAACATATTGGCACAACAGGGATGGAAATAATGGCAGTAGAAGGAACAAGTGAAACTTTTGCAAGTTAACAATTGCAACTGAAAAAGGCTATCGAAATGCAACTTAAGAGCGCAGATAGTCGGGAATCTACATGATGCAAGGCAAAAGAGAATTGGATTTCACTCCATCGTGGTTAGTACAAAATGGAGCCAGAGTGGAAAGGAGTACAAGAACAGTTTTGGACTTTTCCCTGTCATTGTCTCACATTACATGTGTTTAGTTGCAACATTGTTGTTGAATATAACTCAGTCTAGTATCTTCAGAGTAGATAAAGTATGATATCAAACTCAATATTCTGTTCAAGATTATCCACAATTCAGGTTATAGTTGAAGGAAATATAACTCAAGAGCACATAAAATATATGGCATAATTTCTTCTGATCTATGTAGGAGATTCATGGGACTTGTTAACTTTATATTTTAATTTTGATTTTGATTAATGGGGCTTTCTCTTTTTAAAGCCAATTCCAAAATTAAGTGTGCTAAAGCTTTTCTCTTTTCAAAGCCTGTGCATTTATTATTATAGTTTATATGTATTCTCTATTTGCATTCCAATACAGATTAGGGCCAATTTGTTCTCTTTAGCCTTGGTTATGATAAGCTTTCTCTTATTTGGCAATGGTCTTCCTTTCACTTGGTTATTTGTAATTATTGTCTGCTTTGGTTTCATTTCCTATTTATAATATTATGTTGTTGTGCGTTTAGATTTCACTTTGTGGCATTTTTTTTTCTGTTGGAGCTCATATTTGACTCCTACTCTCTATTTAAACTAGCTGTACTTTCAAGTTTCATTGATCCTTTTTTGTCTTTTGTGGAGATAAGTACAATTTCTTTCTTTGTTTTTAAGGTCCGAACTGTATGTTGCCATTAGAAACTATAAAGCTGAATATATTTATGTAATCATCTGGCAGGCATATTTTCTGTGAATACATTTAATAGCAATCAACAGCTAAATGTTTTTCTAATTGTTGTTTCTTTACTTGTAGGGAATTGAGATAACAACACCTTTGCACTGGCCTTGCAACAGAGGTTTCACATTTTCATGTTGGGCCAGGGTAGAGAGCTTTCCAGGAAATAATGAAGTTATGGGTTTATTTAGCTTCCTCACTGAAAGTGGAAAAGGATGCACAGCCCTGCTTGATGAGGAGAAACTCACTATAGAGGTGATTTTTTTAGTTTGTATGAGTTAGTTATGCAAACATCTGATTATGGATATTTTTAGTCTTGTAAGAAAATTTGTTTTAGATGTTTTTTTGCTGTTCTTATAAAAAACTTGAAAACATTCTACTGAATGGTACAACTCTTTAAACCATAGTTGGAAAACTCGGACTCGGCAAAAACTCGACAAAAAACTCGGTAACTTAAAAAATTGCTTAAATTTCTTTAAAAACACTATTTTCTGCAAAATTCAAAGACAAAATATATCCAATGAGTCCATAAATGAGTACTAAAGTGTTTTCTATTAAATTTGATTCATTTGAATACAAATTGAGTACAAAATCACATCATCATGTGAAACCCTGATACAATAGTTACTTGGCAACTATTACGAATTTATGATGATTGTCTTTGAAAATCATCATCATAATTCATAAATTGCATAATACAACATTTGACATCTTCCTCTATCCTAGTCTAGTGAAATCTTGGGGAGAGTTTCTAATCTTTGCACACCGGTGTAGTCTAGTGAAAACTTGAGGAGATGTATTAATCAAATGATATTATGATAGTGATAAAGATAATTGTCTAAGTTGTTGATTCTAGTTTCCACTCTCAAATCTCCTCATTGTAATCAAATTTCTTATATGAGAAGAGTTCCCAATAACTAAAGGGGGTCTAGGTGTGGAGATCTCAGTGGGGTTGAAGGATGGTGCCCCTTTTGGGAGTTTGGGGGCAACACCCCCAACGGGGTCAAGGGGTAGTGCCCCTCGTGGGGGTCTGGGGGCAACGTCCCCAATGGGGTTGAGGGGCAGCTAAAACTTCTTGTCGCACACCATTTCACAATTTTATTGCTTAAGGGAGAAATTTGGTATTTGACACTTTTTTATGAAAAATATTTGCTCTCCAATTGCTATGTGAGGAAGTGTGAGGTGTATTCATGCATTTATACTGCTATGTGAGGAAGTGTGAGGTGGATTCATGCATTTATAGGTCAAAATCATGAGTTTTTGTACTATTTTTTTTGCGTTTCGCGTTTTTGATGTATTTGGCAAGTTTTTTTGTCAAACTCACCAAAAAATCGGTGAGTTAGCATCAGAAAGACTTGTGAGTCCTTTGACTCAGTGAGTCTTCGCCGACTCACCGAGTTTTTGGTGAGACTGCCAACTATGTTTTAAACATCTCTCATCATTGTTCATTGATTAATGATATGCGATGTTCTCGTTTCTGCTGAACTTTGTTACGGAGACCAGTTGCAATATTCTTTGATGAGTGCTTAAATTGGTGGAATTTTCAGATCTTGTTTTAAGCCTGGTAGCCCAAAGACCTCATATGAAGCCATTTATGTATAGAAAGTACTTTTGCTGGTCACAAGTTTTGCCAGAATTATATCACTCTTTAATGCAATAAATAGTAAGGTGCAACTTGAAAACCCAATTCAATGGTTTGATGTAAAGCATGCCCACTTACCTGTTATACCCATCGTAGGTTAGCTATCTCTCCGGTTTGGAGGAACCTTACATTGACTGTTAGTAATCCAGGGCATTTTTTGACAGAAGACAAAAAATTTGTATCCATTCAGTTTTATACTCCCCTGCGGAGAATTGAATTTTTATGTTAATTGAAACAGAGAAATAAAACCATATATGATTCATGGGACTCGTTATGTTGACTTTATCATCGGGTGCAAATTCTCTACAAGTAAAAATTTATACCCATTCAGTTTTCTACTCCCTTGTGGAGAATTGAAATTTATGTTAGTAGAAGCAGAGAAAGAAAACCCTATATGATTCATGGGACTCGTTATGTTCACTTTACCATAGGGTGCTGAATTCTCTACAAGTACAGGACTTGGAAATATTTAGAAGAAAATGCGAGTCTTTTGGGTCAAAGTTTTGTATGAGTGCAAAATGGCACAAACTTTTAATTCAACATCAAAACATGGTGAGCCATGGTTACTTGGCTAAATGTTTGCTGCTTTGGCTTATGGTTTACACACTTTGAGTTCATCCCCTAGTTAGAATATTCTGTTCTTACATCTAGCTTTTAGCTTGTAGGATTCTGTTTTTTTGAAGTGTTGCAACTGATTTTTGATTCCTACTTTCTATCATTACTGGCTGTTCTTTTGAGACTCATTGAGCTTCTCCTTGATCTATTTTGGTTATTAGTAGAATTTAATTCAATATTTATTTTTGTTTCTTTATTCTCTTGGACCTATTTTAAGCATGGGGGCACTGGAGATATGAGATAGAGGCATCTACGTATAGAAGCTATCTTGCCAGTTGCAGAAAAATGTCAGCCTTAGAAGAATGTTACATACAATAAATATTAAGATACACCTCATATACCCAATTTATAAGTTGATTTAAAACCTGTCCACACAGCTGTTACATACATCATATATTTGGTATCCCTTTGGCTGGCAAGTTCCTTTCATTGACTGTTGGACAAAAATTTAGGAAAACATTTCACAGAAGATAGAAAAGTTGTATCCTTTCAGTCTTCTAGTTCCGTGGGGATAATTGCATGTTATATTAGTAGAAGGATAGAAAGAAAGACCTAATGGATTTGTACTTTGTTTATCTCAACATGGAGGCTGATAATGGATGTAATAAAAAAGAGTTTGGTAAGGGAAGCTAAAAGTGTAGCTCTATCAGCATGCCTTGATATGGGCCTGTAGGCTAGGGGCTTGATTTACAATTGCAGGATAAATAAAAGCATTGCATTATAAGTTTTTTGTAGCTAGCTGTGTTTTGAAATGTAAGAGGAGTACTAGAGTTGTTTTTGAGTGTCATTGTATGCTATACAGACTATGTGAGTATAAACCGTTATACAATGGAAGTTGCAAGGATGTGCTATACAATATAATGCTTCTAGCTAAAAATGTAGCTCTATCTTTATGCCTTCATATTGTTTTGTATTTAAGGCCCTTGATTCACAATTGCAGGATAAATAAAAGCATGTATTAAAAGTGTGTTGAGGTAAGCAATGTGAGAAGAAAAGTACTAGAGATATTTTGAGAAGTATCACTGTATGTTATACAGATTACATGAGAATTAACTGTGAAACAATGGAAGTTGCAAGGATGTGCTATATAATATATCTTGTAACATATGTACTTGTAATGTCCCCATTTTTGCGAGCATCAATTATTTTTGGATTAGCCTATCATTTTAACCCTCGTAGGCTAACGGACTTGATTAGAGGGTCTTTTGAGGCAGTTACTTGGTCGATTGGTGACATTACTTCTCTCCAGTGCTTTGCTAGGTTCAGAATTTGGCCTTGACAGGGATTTGTGGACTTAGATTGACGTACTTACTATAAATAGTAAGTCACTTTGGCAGTTGAGCTTGGAGTTACTATATTTAGCAAGGCACCTAGACATGTGGTGATTAGCGGTGTTGACTTTAGTTTCAAATGGCATGGCAAAATAATGAGTATTTGAGGAGATATTAATGTTTATATGGCTTAAATGATATTAAATGTTATAAAGTGATATTATAAAGTTATAACTTAACTTTATAAAAGTGGGGCCATTTTAATGTTAATGAGCAATTAATGACTTTATGAAAAAGTACGCCATATCTTGAGGATATATTATAAACTAAAAGCAAATATTTAAATGATTAAAACAACACAATTTGGATGGAATTGTTTGGGAGAAGTATAAATAGAGCATCAAAAGCAAATCAACCTCATTCTTGATGATTACTTGACTTTGTCATTTTGGTGTTCTTGGGATTTGACATGGAGACCAAGGGTTTCAGTGATCTTTAGCCATTGGAGAACGAAAACTCTTCAATGTATTAGCAATCTTCAGGCTGTGAAAGATCAGTTGAATCATTGCTTGTGAGAGCTTCATTCAGGAGTTCTATTTGTGCTTCATTGGATTTACAGAGAGATTTAGAAATAAGGGTTTCATCATCAGAGGAGTGTTTCCAGCATTTGCAAAACTAGATTCAGGGAGAACCAGGGGTTCTTACAGTGGTGTCAGAGAAATGATCCTGCCATCCTGTGTTGGTTTGCAAAAATAAAAAGTTTCAGAATATTAAGGGTTTTCAGTTACAAACAGAAAATTCTGAGAATTTGGGGTTTGGAGATTATTTAATAAAATAATCTGTGTTTCCGGGCTACAGCTCCATAGAGGGTGTCTTGAGCAATTTAATGAAGCTTTATGAATCGCTAAAGACAAAAAATGGTCTTAAGCAGCTACAAAGATAATTAAAAAAGAAGACCTGATATATTCTTAAAAGCAGGAGTCTAAAAATTTGAAGGCCGAAAATATTATGGGAGATTGATTAATTAATCATCTATTGTTAATCGATATTCCAAGTCGATCATTCAAAGGGTATTCAAAAAAATATGGAAAACTTTGTAAGAAGGAAATCGCTTCATTTGAATTTTTTGTGAGCTGCTTGAAAAGCTAAGCTGTGGCAAAATACAATATCAACAAAAAAGACAAATTTATATATAGTTTTTTGAACAAAATAATGATGTTAAATGTGGAATCGATATAAGGAAAGAACTCTTGCTTAGCGCCGCATGTACCTTCTAAGACCTGATAATACAATGGAAGTCGCTGCTCAGTTTTTCCGCCGCATTTACAAGGTTTCTTGAGTTTTCAGGTAGGTTGCGGTTCAGAATGAAGATCACGGGAAGACCAAAGATGATCCGTTGGTGTGTATGCTTTAGTTTTCTTAGTCGTCATTTAGCCGTGTCTTTCTCGAGAGATGCTTACCGATAGACGTGAGGTTCCAGGAAGAGACGAAACTTAGTCAAGGAGCTGGATGTAGACTTGAAGAAATTCACAAGCTACAGAGTAAAATAAAATCACTAAAGACAAAATTTGAAGCTTTCTGAGATAAATAAGAAGAGGAAATTTCATCTGCATAAGTCTGCATAAGACAAACTCAAGAGTAAAGGAAAAGACGCAGACGCAGACAAAGTCTACCGCCACCTGGCAATAAGACAAAAATATAGAATTTTCTATGTTGTGTAAAGGGGAAGACCCAATATCACAGCTTTCATGTGGAAAATCCAAAAGGTTTGAATCAGTCGAAAGGGGAGAAGGGACAAACTTCAGAAAAAGACAAAAATTCTAAAGATTTGCAGAAGGAAACGAAAGTCAGATCTGAATATATAAATTATATTTGCAAGTCTATCATAAATTTGGTTTGAGTTAATCATGAAAGAGCAAACAAATTGAACAAAGTCAGAAAAATCATTTTTGCAAAATGTCATAGTTAGTTTATGCAAAACTATTTGGAAATCATCCTTGTTACAAAAATAGTATTAGTGCTGGTTGTTTTTGAGTTATCATACATCTGTTATCAATATTTGAAGCAGCAACAATCGTTAAATATCTTGCATTTGAGTGATCAACACTCTTTCATCTTCAGTTTAATAGTTTCCAGTCCAGCTTTAAAAATGAGTTCAAGCAGTGGTGAGATAATTGTATCAGGTGATTGTAAATGGTTGGCTAGAACTATACAGGAACAAGGTGTGAAACTTGGTGAGATTCCACAGTCCAAGTATGATACATTATGCATTCTTAGGAGGTTGGAAGAACATCTCAGTTTGGTGGAGCATCCACCTTTTGCATCACTTCAGATAGCTATGGATCCTACAGTGAAGGTGTTGGGTGAGCATAGGTATTTGAGACATAATGATAGTGAGATTAGGCTTGCTATTTCCCTATGCTACAGTCAAATTTTGAGGCTCACAGTTCCTCTAGCTCCTTATACAAGTAATACCATGAGAGAGGTTTTTCAGCTGCTCATTGATTGTATGGTTGGGATAGGAGACATTGGGAGTCCTAACTATGCACGAAGGGTTAAGGTCCTAGAGCTCATTGCACAAGTTAGATCATGTGTTGCCATGCTTGACTTTGATCAGCATGCTATTGTGTTGCAGTTATTCAAACTCTTTGTAGAGTCCATTAGTTGAGGGCATGACAGGTGTATACAAGACTACATGAGAGATATCATGATCACCATTGTGGATAACATTGATAGCATATCTCAGCCCATTATGACACTTCTTCTAGCTGTACGCAGGCATGAGAAATTAACATCTCCAGCTGCCTATGTGTTGGTATGCAGTGTCTTTGATCAATGCAAAGATAGGTTGGAACCTTGTTTGGTTGAGGAGGAGCCTATGGAGGAAAAGGAGGACAAATTTGAGGAGGAAGTGGACATTATCAACGTTCAAGAAATTGTTATCAGTCATGATAACAAGCCTGATTTATATGACAGCAGTTGTCCACTTGAGCATGAAGATGGATTGGAAGTCATGTCAAGTCCAAAAGGTGTTATGGGAGTGACATTGGGTATTGGCACTCATGATACTAGTGCCAAGAATGATGATTGCATGGAAATATTGACCCATAACCGTTCTGATCTATATGACAGCAGTGATGAAATTTTGCATCAGCATGAGACAGCAGTGACTACACATGTGCAAGATGCTTTGATTGAGTTGTCACATGGAAGTACTCAAGAATTGGGTACTAATGATGCATTGTATGTTGAGGATTCATGTCATGATGAGTCTAATTTCTCAAATCAGACCTTAGAAAACAAGCTAGAAGGTTCATTTGTTGGCATGGAATCCCAGGACCGTGAGCTGGATGGTGATACAGTTACATTGGAAATGGAAGTGTGTGAAGATACTATCATATCAACAGCTTCTACCTTACCAGTTGAGCCATCCGATGAGGTACATAGCAGCAGTACCGTAGATGTTGATGTGTGCACAATTGATAGCACGCATGATGTTGTTGATCATGAGGTGAGTGATGTTGATTCAGCCTCATACCATAGTGCAGATTTGGGTGGAAAGAATGAGTCACAGGGGTATAATCATCTGGCTAGGCAGTTGAAGGTCAGTGATGATATGATTGCTATAGCTTTGGAGCATTTTGATGTTGCTCAACAGATGTTGGCAACCTATGGTTGGAGTACTCCTAAGACAAATGAGCATGGTGATAGTAGCCTTTCCCTAGTAGAGTTCCATGCACTCCAAGAAGCTATTGGATTAATGAAACATAATTATTTGCAGTTACTTGCTGACAGGGACTATCTTCTCGAGTGGGATTGTATTTGCTATGATGCGCTAAAGGGGAAGGAAGGGGAGGTTGACGAGCTCACTGATGAGCTTGAGGTGACTATGGACTCATTGGAGAGCACCTAGTTGGCCCTTTAGGAGTAACAGTCACGGTTAGAGGAGCTTACCGTGGAGTTGAGTTTGGCACAGTCTCCACCAACTGCAGATACAGTACAGTTACATATAGTGGCAGTTGGTGAGGATCATATATCCACGAGTTGTAGTGAGGATGTGGTTACATCTATCACGGATATGGGTGCAGTAGTCTTAGTTGGGATGAGTACTTTGGTTTAGAGCAGTAGAGAACCACCTGTGCATCAGGTTCTCTTGTGGTCAGTACTATGGTAGATGATGCAGGTCTGATAGCTGATAGCTCTTGTGTGGCAGTGATGGATTCTCCTGAGAGTTGTGTGTTAGTACACGACGTTACTCCATCATCTTCACAGGGGACTCGCAGAGTGTCTTCTGGTTGGGAGTATGGCTCTCATGTAGATTTGTTTCCCTCTCTTGGAAGCAAATCTGTTACTTCATCCCATGTAGCTGATTTTGGACGCCAGCTTGTTGTGTCGCAGAGTCGGAGTGATCAGCTGAAGGTTGCAAAAGATAAGGTTGATTAAGCCTTATATTACTTTTACTGTACAAATTCATTTATTGAGTACCTGCTTGAGAGTTAGGAGTTTTAGGAGGCTCCGTATGGAGTCACTGTGGATACTCTCATTTAAGGTTCTCACGCCAGCAGGCGTGGTGTGGGAGTGATTGTAGATACTTTGACTAGAATGCTTCCTAATAGAGATTTTGTGATTAGGTTTGCTGAGAGGGTTATTAGAGCCCCTACCCAATCAACTATTCTGGGTCAGAGATTGTAGCCATCTTTTGATTCCAGAGTTGTTAGTGATGAGCCATTGATTGAGGTTGGAGCCTTCTACCGCAACTGCATAGTGAGGAATGCTCATCATTTTTCTTTTGATACACACACAAAGGACTTGTTGATGCATCGGTGTGGATTGGCTCCGGGATTATACCATCCTTTGTGGGATGGGTATTCACCATCTTCGTAGATTACTTGTAGAGTCAACACATCCATGGGAGTAGGATGGAGATAGTTGTTGTGATACAGACACTATCAGATGTTCATATCTCCACAGTACAGATGGATGTGTGTATAGGTTGCATTGGGATCTGGGTGTTGACAAAGTTAGTGTTGCAGTTTGGATGGGTTCCGTTGGTTGGCTTCACCACTTCAGTCATGGTGAAGTGGGATTCAGTGTTGTGCAATAGAAGTTTGAGAGTGCTCTTCTTAGCAGGCTTCTATTCTAGATTTGGGATCTGGGCATTGGTTGTTGGACACTTTCTAGTATGTTGTGGGATCCTTTGTGTGCATCAGGGTTTCGGTTTGGGTTCACTGGGGAGTATTGTTGCATGTACATGGAGTGGTTCGTTTGCAGTTCTAGTTCAGGTTCTCATGTACATGAGTGGAGATCGATGCACAATTTCAATGCTCATGGTTTGGACAGTTGGTTTGTTACCTATATGTGCGTAGTTGTGGTTATGCTGATGTTGCGACACTTGTGCTTTAGTATGGGACATTTCACAGTCTTCCTTTGAATTTCCAATGTAATGGAGTTTCTTTGCAGTCGTGATTGCTTGGGGACAAGCAATCTCAGGGAGGGTGGATTGTAATGTCCCCATTTTTGCGAGCATCAGTTATTTTTGGATTAGCCTATCATTTTAACCCTCGTAGGCTAATGGACTTGATTAGAGGGTCTTTTGAGGTAGTTACTTGGTCAATTGGTGACATTACTTGTCTCGAGTGCTTTTCTAGGTTCAGAATTTGGCCTTGATAGGGATTTATGGACTCAGATTGACGTACTTACTATTTATAGTAAGTCACTTTGGCAGTTGAGCTTGGAGTTACTATATTTAGCAGGGCACCTAGACATGTGGTGATTAGCAGTGTTGACTTCAGTTTCAGATGGCGTGGTGAAATAATGAGTATTTGAGGAGATATTAATGTTTATATGGCTTAAATGATATTAAATGTTAAAAAGTGATATTATAAAGTTATAGCTTAACTTTATAAAAGTGGGGCCATTTTAATGTTAATGAGCAATTAATGCCCTTATGAAAAAGTATGCCATATCTTGAGGATATATTATAAAGTCAACAAAAAGAAAATATTTAAATGATTAAAAAAGCACAATTTGGATGGAATTGTTTGGGAGAAGTATAAATAGAGCATCAAAAGCAAATCAACCTCATTCTTGATGATTACTTGACTTTGTCATTTTGGTGTTCTTGGGATTTGACATGGAGACCAAGGGTTTCAGTCATCTTCAGCCATTGGAGAACGAAAACTCTTCAATGTATTAGCAATCTTGAGGTGTTCTATTTGTGCTTCTTTGGATTCACGGAGAGATTTAGAAATAAGGGTTTCATCATCAGAGGATTGTTTCCGGCATTTGCAAAACTAGATTCAGGGAGAACCAGGGGTTCTTACAGTACTAGGTTAGTAGAGAAAATAGAGAAAAGGGAAATCATATAGAAAATGTAATGTCCCAAATCTGAAATGAATATCTGGCCAACTTGAAGAAGCATAGTGTTTTTAAACACTAATAAATTAATAAATAAATTAATGTAAATTAGGATATCTGGCCGACCTCTTGGGTTGGCGCCTTGTTTAATATTTTTGAATTTCAATTTTAATTTCAGTTTGTGGCCGACCTTTGTGAGGCCAAGTATTTAGGCGACATCCCTTGCTCTCTCCATCATCACGGAATTTGGATTTGAATCCTTGCCTATTATCGATGAGAGCATAGCTGCTCACGCGAGGCAACCAGGTACGCACGTAGTGTCAACCTAGCGATTTTGTGTCTAGCATTCACCTATAGAATTTATTTCTCACTCAAGTTTGATACCATTGCAGGTCTCGAGAGCACAGAGCAGCGAATTATAGTAGGCTGGTGTCATTTGAACTCAGTTGCGATTTCAACAACCAGGATGCAAGGGGAGGAGAGAGTGATCTAGCGCTCAGGCCGAGCCTAGCGGCTCTAGCTGCTCAAGCAGAGTCTTCATTAAATCCACTGTCTCAATTCTCTCAGTCGGCGATTGGAGGAGGCATCATAGGGGGGCACGACCCAAGCTAGAAGGAATTGAAGAATAGCGTCCATCATCATTAGATACACATCAAAGTGTCGTTACACACCAGGAGTGCGAACTATGAGTTGGAGGGATTGAATCGCTGCTATGAGGGACGCCATTTATTTAGGCGGAGCTCTAATATCGCCCCATTCGAGCTGTCAATACCAGGCCCTGGCATACGCAGATTTATAAAATTTATATAAGTTTGTATTCATCGCAGAATGATTGAAGTTCATCAGAAAACATTAATTTATATTCAGAGTTCGTGATTTCTGTTCTTGCTTTCATAATCGATCTTCAGCATTTCTATCACAATTTTCTGTATTTCTCTACATGATTCATTTTCAGATCGGTTCATTAGACTGTAGAAGATAAGCTTTTTGCGTCAGGTATTTTACAGAAAAAAAGCAATATGAATACACCTCTATGTAGGGTTTTGTTTTATTCAAAAAGTGATAGTTGTGAATTTGAGTGTATCTGAAAACAATAAATTTTGGTATGCTTGAAAATATAATTTAACAGAAAATGGCAAGATAGAATTCGTTTATGGTTGCAGTGTTTTTGCTATGGTGGTCAGAAAATATAAGAAGTGGAGTATACACCCACACATAATGTTCTGTAGCTGGATGTAGTTTATGATTCCCTTGACTTCTTTTGGTTATTTGTAGACATTAATGTGACTTTTTTGTTCATTCTTTCTTGAAACATGTAGGTAAACTGTAACTTCTTAAGACTTATAAATTATGCTTTCTGATTATTTTCAATATTTTCTTCTTTCTGATGGCACTAAAATAAACTTCACTTTAATTAACTTTTTCATTTATTGTTGTAACCTCTTGCATTCACTTATACATTATTCTGTAATGACTAAGCAGAAGATTTATACAAGCAATTGATCATATCATAACTGTCCTGAGCCCCTTACGATTGTGGTAGAGGTTAACTCTAGATTCACTATCATCAATGAGTGTAAAATGTTTACTGATGTTATGCTATATATTGAATTTCATCAACCATTTGATAATTGGTTTCAGCTGACCATTGGCAGACTGTGACTATGAAAAGACAAGCTGTTTCTCTGAGTAGCAAGTTGTCTCCTAAAAGGTGGTACTTCCTTTGCATAACTCACAGTACTGGACGGACATTCTCTGGAGGGCATACACTAAGATACTACGTGGATGCATCTCTTGTTGGTAGTGAAAAAGTCAGGTTTGTGTTCTATTATTTCCATTGAACTGTATTTTCTTTATTACTTTGAAGTCTTATAGTTATTTTTAGTAGGTATACCATAAGTCTATGATGTTCACATTCTTGGAAAAAGCTTATATATTGGTTTATAATTTATCACATTGTGTTTTCAGATACCCAAAAGTCTCAGAAAAATTGACACAATGCACAATTGGAGCTAGTACTCCCTTTCTTTCAGTCAGCGAATTTGGTGATGAAGTTATTGCCCGCAAACTCTCCTTGCCCTTCTGTGGACAGCTAGGCCCAGTTTATTTGTTTGATGAAGTGCTTTCCTCCAACCAAGTTTTGGGCATTTTTTCTCTTGGGCCAACCTACATGTACTCATTTCTTGATGCTGAAATTGGACATGTTCAAGAAAACATTTCAACATATGGCATTCTTGATGCAAAGGAGGGTCTTGCCCCGAAAATGGTTTTTGGGTTCAATGCACAGGTGAAATGTTTTGTTATTGGTGCATGATTTCATGTAAAAATGTAATTTTATCTTTGACAATATGTTAATCCAATGTTATTCTTTGTGATATAGGCCAGTTCCAGCAGAAGTTTGTTTGATATATCACCAATGTTGGATCAATCAAAGGATCGAAGTTCGTATAAAGCAGTTATCATGGCAGGAACCCGTTTATGTTATCGCCGAATTCTACGAGACATACTTGACTGTGTTGGTGGTGTTTCTGTTTTCTTCCCCCTTCTTACACAACTGGATCAACCAATTACACAGTCATCTGTCCATGCACAAGGAGACATGGTTTATCGTGGACTTGGGTTCAGTGACCATGTTGCAGCTGAAGTCATTGACCTTATAGCTTCCGTATTAGATGGGAATCTTGCAAATCAACAATTCATGTGTAATATATCTGGATTTGCTATAGTTGGATTCTTGCTCCAGTCTGTTTCTCCTCAGCAACTCACTAATAGTGTTGTTTCAGCGTTGGGCAATCTTTTGACTATCGTAGGAAAATATGGTAAGAATCCTCGAGCAATATCTGTGTTTGTACTTTGTAGGATTTTTTCAATTGTATGCATTCTTTGTGCAATTGAGTTCAAGTAATTGAAGTACTCTGGGAATATATTTTGATTTCAAGTTAATCAACGGAATTTGGTGATAAACAGAATCAGATGCTTCTCGGATGCTTGTGAAGGATGTACTGCTGAGAATATACCTGAATCCCCATATATGGATATACACACAATTTCTTGTTCAGAGGGAACTATATATGTTTCTTCTAAATTATTTTGAGATGAACTTTATAGTGCTAAGAGATCTTGTTGGACTCCCAAAGATTCTTGATATCATACGTCAGTTTTATTGGGACACCCCTAAGAGTCATCAGTCTTTTGGAAACAAACCACTTTTACATCCTATAACAAGAGAGATAATAGGAAAGCGACCCAGAGCAGAAGAAATTAGTAAAATCCGTCTTTTGCTGCTGAGCCTGGCTGAAATGGTGTTGAGGTATGGAACAATATTTAGGTCTTAATTTTGATATCAGTAACGATCTTCATATCAGTTTCTAAGAATGACAACAGTCTAGTTGCTTTAACATAGTTCTTTGAACTGCTGTTCTCCAAGGACCAGAAAAAGGTAGAAAAGAAGCATATGATGTTAATATTTAGAAGATTTGGTTTCATCAGCATGCTAAATTTCTCTGTGATTGTTCATGGCAATGCGAAATTTGCAGGCACTGTGTTTCAAGATCTGATGTAAAAGCTCTTGTTGCTTTCTTGGATAAAAGTGAGGACTCAAAGTGCACTGAGGATGTCTTACATATGGTGCTTCGACTTCTTTCTCATAAGCCCTTTCTTTCAACATTTTTGGAGCATGTTCATGTTCTTGGGGGTTCTCAAATCTTCTTAAATATTCTGAAACGGTAAGGATATAGTACAGTCATCCTTCAGCTGCCCATCTAATTTTATACATTTTAAAGACATTTTAGCCACATTGTATGTCCAAATTAGAGAGAGCCATGACATGTAGGCAATAAGTGACATGTTTTATAAATAATGTAGAAGATATTAAGGGCTAACCATAAACAAGTGAATTGTAGAAAATGGTCAAACATGGAAAATAATTGTAATGTCCCCCTTTTGGGATATTTTTTAAAACAATAATATTCACTCAAGATATGATAATAGTTTTATCAAATATCACAAATTTATGATATATTTTCCGGTCAATAAATCATAGCACAATACCCAAAGTTTATCAACTCGTGAATTCTCTGTAAGTACTTTGCAAAACTGTTGAATTAAAGGACCCTGTCCCTAACTCAACAGTAACAATACCAAGGACCCCATCCTAGCTTGTCAAGGGCATGAAAAGATCACATCCTTCCAACCCTTAGCCCACCCCGTGAGCTTGGACCCCACACAATTTGCAAATACTACCTAGAATTCAGAACTGATAACTTGATGTATTTGCTAGACTATTGCTGATTTATATTTCTTGATGGATTGACAATTCAATCCTTAAATAATGCTTGAATGCTTTATGAATGATTGTTGAGTGAATTTCTGCAATTATATATGGCTGAATGACTAGTTGTTTGTAATATGAAGTTCTGAATTCATATGCTGAATTGCTTGTGAGTTGATTGTAGATTTTTAATTTCTGAATGATACTTGAATGTGTGCTTTTTGGATTATTTATCCTTCAATGAATTGCTTGGATGATTTATGCTTGAATGAATTGATGATTGGATGATTTGATGCTTGAATGATTTGATAGACTTATCGCTGTTTGCTTGATTGATCTTTTTGATATTTTGATTGTTTGATTTCTTGATGAATAGATGAGTGATGATTGCTGATTGAATGTCAATGAACTGACTTACCCTTTACGTCCATTGTCTTGAAAGACTCACCACCCTTCACAATAAATGAGTCACCACCCTTCATAATAAATGAGTCACCACCCTTCGTTGCTGCCTTTTGAGAATAATAATTTTTTTCCAAATTGATTGATAGATTTATTCTGCATTGATGATTTCTCCACAAGGAAATGATCTGCCTTTTATATCTTATTATTGAGGGAGTCACAACCTTTTATATTTGAAGGATTCACAATCTTTTATATTTGAAGGAGTCAAAATCTTTCACATTAGAAGGAATCACATAATATTTATTCTTAATTAATTGATTGAATGATGTTATAGATGTCCTCCTCAAATGAAATGCTCTCCCTCTTATATCTTCAGTTTGAGGGAGTCACACCTCTTCATTAGTTCTGCCTTTTTGGGAGAGTCACAACTATTCCTCTTAATCACTGGCCTGAAATGCTTTTAATTTAATTTTAATTAAATATATTTAATTCAAGGAAATCACTGCCCTTGTTTATTCTTATAATCTTAATCGATCCCCTTATTAGAATCGCAGCCCATGATTTGTCTACACTTTAAGTGCTGCGATCTGACTAAATATTGTGACTTGTTTCTTTCTTTTACGGGGGCGTGGCAGTAATACAAAAATTGAAATGTTTACATGGTGATTATTTGTTGTGTGTTGATGCACAGTCATGTTATGAGAAACAATCTGCTGCCGATTTCTATGTGCTCATGTATGGACATGTTTTATTTGATGTATCTGTCTGAAGATGATTATGTAGCATTTGCCAGTAAGTGTTGAAGCTCATTATGCCTTCCAAAGAGGAAAAGAGGAGCATTTGATAAACAAGTAAAGAAGCAGAAAAATATCATTAGAAAAATGTTATGAGCAATTCGTTTCTTTAAATTCTATGTATATACTCTTAATATATGTTTATGTATACGATAATGTGGCATTTCAAATATTCCTAAAAATTTGAAAGATATTTGGGTCTATAGTTATATCTTTTAGGTCAGTAATTATGGTTCTGGCAATTTAATTTCATGAGATGGTAACATCTTCCATTTATTAGCCTAGATTTTTTTAATAAGAATATTGTACCATATGTTTTCTTTTCAATGATAATACAAGGTTCTTCCTATAAAAATAATCTTACACGAGCTCTTTACTTTAACGAGATAATATATAGAGTTAGACTATTTTGTAATAACTTGGTTTTTGACTAATTTCATTAAGCTTGCCTCAAGAAAAGAACATGAGTTAAAGGAGAATTTGCAAAAGGAAAATGGAGAAAATGTAGGGAGTGTCAGATGGAGGAAGATCAAAGATGGAAGTAGGAGACAATATGTGAACAATACGAAGGAGAAATGGTATGGAAATGATTAGCCTTGGAAATGCTAGAAGAATGGTGTACAAGCACAATGGATGGGGATTCTAAAGAAAAAGGGATAATAAGGGATGAGCTTAGGGAAATATTTTTTCAGGACTTAAAATGTCCAAAGACGCTCCAATATTGGTGATAGAGGATCAATCGATGAAACCAAAGGTAAGATCTCCAGCTAGTAAAGCCCTAAGTGGTACATTTCCAGGTCATTTGCCTAGAGTATAAATTTTTTGTATAATGGTAGAAAAAAAGGGGAAGTTGTAGAAATGTTATTCTTGGTAAATGGCTTCCCTCTAGCCATGTTTATAAGTTTGAAGGTTAGAGATAGGCCTTGTTAGGGGGGGCTTTGGTTTATGCAGAATGTAGGATTATATAGGGTAATGGACACAAAAATGATCCACTTAAGGAAATGATAACAACAGCATCTGTGTAGGTTAGGTTATTTTAGATTATCATCCAGATGACTCAATTTTTCAAAAAACTGAAAACCGTATTGCAGACTTTGTAAGCATAGTTGATGTCTCTTTGAAAACCTCCCTAGTCACTTGTGTGTTGCATCCCTACGAAGCTCAGTGTGTTAACTTTTGTCCGTTTGTCATCAAATTGATCACTGGTTTGTGTTGATCCAAGTCATTTGTGGTTTCCCAGTCAGTTTGCAAGGATATCATGTCGTGGTCTATGTGCTTCAACTAATGCTTTTGCAAGGTGATGATGATCGCCACAAGTCTGATAAGAAGTAAATGATGATGAAATATCAAGGGCAGTGAGAGAGTAGGGAATGATGGAGCAGATTAGAGCAGAACTGATGCGTACAAGGGCATTTACGAGCAATGAAATGGTCATAAGTAAAGGGTTTGTCCGCTGGCCTAAGTTGTCAAAAGCTCCACCCATAAGTAATGTTGGCAAAAACAATTCAAAATCCCACCAAAAATTCACTCAAGAAGCTGGATACACCATTCAGGTGGCAAAGCCACTTGAATCTACTGCCAAAACATGAAAATTGATGACATAGTTGTCAAACCCTATGAAGAGTTCCGCTCAAGGCTTGTGGGAATGGTTTAAATGATCAGAAATCCTGCTTGGCATATGAAAAATTGGATTAAAACGTGAACGTTTTTTTTGGCTTAATTGCAATGAAACTCCTAAATCCCCATCCATGCTGGCTTAGGCAAACTTTTTGAGTGACCTAACCATCAATTTTTTCCACTTTTGGTTAAAGTGGTCTGAACTTCCACCCAGGTCTTGAAAACATGGCAAAAATGATTAGGACTTCTGCCTTAGACAAAGGAAATATCTGCCAAGGTATAAAAGACATGCCTAGGCATACTTTTTGTGTGGCCAAATCATCATAAATTTCAGTCAATATGATAAAAGGTGGCAACATCTATGACCAGCTCCACCCAAATTTCCTCTAGGTTTTAATCAGCTCTATGTTCTGCCCAAACAAAAATAAAACATGGCTTAAGTGCATAGTTTTTCTTCTCATGCTATTAAGGCACACCTTTACTATGGTTCTGCTGCAAGAAACCTTCACCCAACAGATGAAAATGTGGCTCAACTGATACAATACTCTCCTTGGGTCATCAAAGCTGGTTTATGCGATGCAAAACTCCTCTCAAGTCTTCTAATCACACATTCCCATTGGCTCAGCCAACACATATCTCCGCCTAAGTGTCAAAAGTGGCAGAAATGGCCAGGAGGCATGTCTGAACAGCCAATGATGACTTTTAAGTCATGACAGCAGTTTAAAAGGACACCAAATAGGTGAAATAATGACTTTTAGGTGGCAAGATCAGAGAAAATGGGAACTTGGCAGTCAGTTCAGGCAGATTCAAGTGACATGAATACCATGAAGACGGTGCCGAAAACCATTCTCAAGTGGCATTGTTGATAGAAATAGGTGCTGGGGTTTTCATGATAACTTTAAGGACAGACATGCATAGCATAGTTGCCTGTAATAGCAGCTTTCCAAGCAGAAGGGATGGCAGTTTTCACATTTCCCATATATTCATCATCAAGCATATATCAATATTTTGGTACAAGTTTGATCATTCCTCAAGAGGCAAAAAAATTATGCATTACCCCTAGCAAGTTTAGGACACCATGTGAGCTCCTAGGGTTTCCTGAATGTTGCAGATTTGTTCTTGTCTAATCAGATTTTGAACATATTTTTGTAGTCAGAGGGGACCTAATTTGAGATGCAGATTCAAGGGCGAAATCTTACACAGCTACTAGCCATTTTTCAAAGTATTGTTCTTTGTAGATTTTAAGGACAGTTTCTTGTGTCTTGCTGGTTTCACGAAAACCTTGTTCCTAGGGTTTTTGTCAAACCTCTGTTTGATAGATTCAGCAATGGCTTTTTCAACTTTGTCAAAACCCTAGATCAGGACAGTAGGGTTTTAAATTCAAGTGTTTGGCACATCATCATGCTAGGGCTTTAGTATTTGTTAGGAGGATTCAATTGTTTAAGTGCAAAAATGTTTCAGAATCATGGAGGCCACTCATATTCAAATTGCTATTTAGCAATGGCTATATTAGTTAGTGGTTATTTCTGGTGTTCTATTCCAGGGAAAGATGAGGGCCTATTTTTAGGCTGCTTTAGTTAGTTTATATTTTATTAGTTGTTTTAGGATAGATTTGCTTTAAGTTACTTTCTTTCTGCTTTTTTGCAACTTTTAAGTTAATTTCTTCTGCTTTTTCTGCAACTTTCGGATAGGCTTACTTCAATTGTTTTTTCATGGATATTTAATTATTATTTTGAAGTCCCTTAAAGCATATTTATTGTAACCTATGGCATGGGAACAAGTTATTGTTAATGGTAGTTGATGTTACACTTATGTTGCAGAAATTATTATTCAAGTTGAAATTATTGTGGAATTTGTGCATATAATTTTATACATCAACTTGAATGTACATTGTAGCATCAAGCTTTGTATACAAATTAATTGTTTAATTCTTGAAATCGTGTATTGTTGATTTATGTACTGTTATTCCTTATGTATTGTCATTCCTTGCAAATCCTTGTTTGAATTCAGTGGTGGGTCTTTGGTTTAGCCATCCTTGAGGCGTCATTTGTATTTGTTTAGATTAGTTATTTGATCTTTAATATTTTAAAATCTCATTTGCAAGGCATTGTTGCTAATAGTGCAATACTTGTATTCGAGGCAAAAACATAGTTATTTTTATTTATGCAAAACCCTCTTAGTGAATTATGTATAGTGTGCATATTTGTATATTTTGGCTATAGTTTTTAGGCTAGGGTTAGTGTAGTTTAGTGTTAGGTTTAATGAAATCTTAAGTAGCTTTCCCTCCTAATTTGAAGAGAGGTTTTACCTCAAAACACTATTCTATTTTGAGTTATCTTTAAACCATTAACAATAATTAAACTTTTCACATACTTGGTGTAGTGTGCACCCCAAACTAAGAACAATTTTTTAAAATTTTACCAGCTAGTTTGCTCAGGAATTTCGTCAAACTCTTGTTTGAATGTTGTTCTGAATTTAGTTCTCATTGATCCACCAACTTGTTAGATTTAGGATCAGAAATGAAAGCAATCAGAAAATGCAACACATAAGACAATGAACACAACAAGATACCTTGGGAAAACCCTCCTACTCGAGGGAGAAAAACCCAGCAAATATATCTCTTATATATTGAAGGAATAAGGGCAGAAATCTGCTTACAACTCAGGGCCAACACAATGCTGAATTTGATACAATGAATAATAGCACCTCTCCTAGATGCAAAGATACAAATGAATGTGTTTCTCCTTGAAATCGGTCTGCTGCTACAAAATGATGATCTGCTGCCACAAGATGATGATCTGCTGCTCAAGTATGAACTTCTTCTAGGAATGCGAAATATGATGAATTAACTTGATGATCAAATGAATGATCATCACCTTGTATTTATACAAAACTAGGTGACTCTTCATTTGGGTTGGCCTCTTTTAAGAAACAAGGTGACTCTTCATAAAATTATTATATATAACAAGTCCGACTTGCCTTGATATTATTTATCCATCATTTTTAAATTTGAGAGAAAGATATCTCTCACTGCTATAACATCAACACATCTTTGAGATGTTTTAATGCATTCATAGACATAATACAAAATTCTCAAATTTCAAGCACATGACACAAATAATCTCAGCATACTAGAACAACCAGCTGATATTAATTAAGTCAAAAAGTTCAATACTGTTTAATCCTAGGAAAGAAATATTATATGCTTATGATTTGACTGCCACAAATCAAAATCATATATCATAATATCATAATCAATAATCTCCCGACTTGGAGAATTCGAATCAACTTCACTCACTTCTCCACCTTAGATTGCTACGACTCCAAGAGGGATCCCACCTTGTTAGAAAGTTATGTATAAAATAAACGGCTCCTCATAGATAAGCGACTACCTTGATATCTTCCAACATACGGATCCTTACTACCTTTCCACGATGTTTTAAAGTGTAAGCTTCTTCTTATTTGATCCTGCCACCACTTCAAGCAAAAATACCCCACATTGAACACATGAAATGTTCCAGCTGGCATAAGCTTTTCAAATATTGTAAAGCAAACAGCAATCGACACAAGAATACCATTTTCTTCGACTTTGCCTTGTATCGATGCCCATTTTAATCTCAATTACTTAAAACTCTGCCACTCATGTATTAATCGGATGATGCGTATTGAATATCATTCCCATTGCTGAAGGATTTAACTACTGCAAGAGACTGCAAGTAAGAGACTCCGTATTGATATATTGTTGGTGTTTAAAAAAAAAAAGAAACTGCTTGCATTCCTTTAATTGCCTCACAACCTTTTTTGTATTTTCTCTTTTCATTGAATACTGTTCAAAGGAAGCAGATTAAACTCAAGCGACTCCTTTATTCAATCCGTCTCTTTCCTATAATATTTGAGTATTCAGACAGGCAAATTCCGACTTGGCAGATGATCTTGTCCCTTTCTGTTTTGTCTTATTCTCTTCAAATGTGATGCGGTGGCTAAGAGAGGAATACCAATCTTCCCATCAATGATAGAGCATAACACACCTGTTGGCTAAATATGCGTCGATTTCTTTGAGGAAACTCATCAATTCATTATCTACAGAATAATTTTAAACTATTGATACTCCTCCGTGTTCGTAGGCTTCCGATATGTAACTCCCAACTTTCCTTCCAACTCATGTCTTTGGTGGTGAATATTGAATGAAATAGTAGTATGATGAGATTGTATTGGATTGGCTACCTTTGTAAAATTCCTGCAAACCGTTTCTTGAAATGGCTCTTCAGTTTCTTAAATCGATGTGTCTCATCTTAGCTCAAACACTAGAATCAACAGTAGATAATGAAGGAAACTCGATAGCTTGCTATCATTAATTCCAAACTCTGAATGTTCGCGTCTATTCTCTATGCCACGACTTGCTTCCCAAAACTCACTTCTCCAATGAACACTCACTTTTCATAAGCTTAACGGCCCCTGTGAAGTTTGACGCAGAGACAAGATTTATGACGCCTTCAAAGAATGATTCCCTTGGGATGCAAGACTCGACTCTCACCTTAGAAGGCATTAAATTAATAGATTCATTCTAAAGCTACAGTGAAGGTTCTTTTTCTCGACTCCTCACACAACCGTTTTTACAATATCCGGTTTTCCCAATATACTTAGGCTTTGAACATCAAACATCGCCCATTGCTCAGACTGGCAATACTGTTTGAGGCTCTAACATCGATAGATGAAGATTTTCCTTATGCGGTAGCAATATACTAAGAGCTTCGAATTAATGAGCTAAGTTGAATACCATTTAGGGACACTGAATCGGTCAAGATTGAAACTTCTTGAAGCTTCTTCATCTTGTTACTAATAAATAACAATATCCTTTCAGATTTAAGACTTAAGTTTCAACTCATATATATATAAGCTTCTTGATTATTTAAATATCAAAGACTCCACACAATCTCCAGCTCTCGGTTTTCAAGAATGGTGCTACTAGATAAACACACAGCTCCAATATAATTCCAACTCCCTTTCATATGATTAATAGAACTGCTAATATGACACCTGATTATGAATAAAACTGAGCCACTACGATTACTTAACTCAAAAAACTTACCGAGTACTAGAAAATTCAAATTGGTTTGTCTATATATTTGACATCACACTTTCAAAAACTTCGTTAAATTCACCACAATAAGCACCAACATAGCTCCTAAAATAAGACTGTCAACACCACCCAGGGTGTATCTTCCAACACCGTAGATGATATTATCTGTGAGAAGGATTCCATCCTCACAAAGTTTTGGTTTAAATCCAGCCAAATACATGTTTCACAAAACCAAATCCAGCCTGCTGAAACAAGGCTCCCCAAAGTCTTTTATTAATTCCTCCTTGTTACTGCCTAGTCTTCTTGAATTCTCCTTTATTCCCATTTCCACTTTTAATTTGTCCTTTTGAGAATTCACTTTAAAGTAACTTATTTAATTTATTTTAACCTTTCTACTTAAGTTAATTTTTTTGCACCAATAATTAATTTAAGTTGTCTGAATATTTTAACCTCTTTTTGACAACATTAAATGAATTATTTAATTTATGCTGACTCAAAACTAGGGACATTATAGTCCGCCCTTCTCAAAAATTGCTTGTCCACAAGCAATGTCAGCACAACCACGAACCACTTGTTTGAGACCACCCGAAACCATCTGTTATTCCAGGTTCTGAAACCAATCTCCTGAGGAATCATCATGCTGCCGTTGCGCCACTTTGATTAAAACATTCAGGTTGTCTTCATCAATCTGAATTTGCCCCTCTTATGGGCCTGCAAAATAATCAACCTCTATTCCCAAACTGAAACAACTCTGAAATTTACAATCTGCTCATTGATAAATCACGTGCCACAACATTTTAATGAGGTACATATCTGCAAAAAGCTCCATACTTTGCTGCCACAAATATTGCAAGGACTGAAAATTAATCAACTCACCAACTCGACTTGCCAAAATCAGAATTTGAATATTGGAACAGGAGCTGCAAGGAATTAAAATTCCTAAATGTACAGGATTTGAGAGCCAAAAACTGATTGAAAGAACCTCCCAAATGTCAAAGCTATCAACATCATTAAGCCTCCACTGATAAAAACTCCACCTATTGATTGAAAATTCTAAGAAAACCATCAAGTGTTGGTTGATTAAGTAATGAACAATAGCTACAAATCTGAGATTTTGCCTCAAGCCTAAACATGAAATAGAGTCTTGAGTTTCACTAGGATCCGATACCTTTTTTTTTATCAAACATAGCACTAGAATTGGATTGAGTTTCATCCAATTCAAGATGTTCAACATTAACATCAGATTCATGGAGTAAGTCACACTCGAACAAAGCCAATTGATTTCTGCTAACTCTCATAGAATCCAAATCTTCTCCATCATTTTCAATAGTGTCTTTGTATATCTCTTGCATACCTTCTTCCAATTCCGAATGCTCATCAATACCTACTGATTCTTGAAATGTAGCATGCTGAAAACTGCCTTCACTACTTGCTATGCTTGCTATATCATGACTGCAATCTGCATCTTCATATGGAAATTGATCCTCAAAATTCAAAAATTCATTTTCAGTATATGGACTCCAATCTCTATCATTATATTGAATTCCCTTATTATGAAAACTGCTGGAATCAATATGCATTGTTTCACATCTATGAAGTTCATCAATCCCTTCAACTAATTTTTTAGTCTCCATAATCCTTGCATCACTTCCATGCTCCATGGGTTTGGCTGCACTAGAACTAGAGTTTTCTGCTTTGTATAATGAAAAGTGAGCCATACTTAATTGTAAGCAAAGATCATCTACCTCTTTTTCCTTGTCTTCAACAGGCTTCATAGCTAGATCCCTATCCTTAAGCAATTGCACATAATCTGTTTTCATTATTTCCAAAGCTTTTTTGATAAAGTACAAGTGAGTAAGAGAGACTCCACTTGCAACTCCTTTTTTCCTCTCCTAAATTTGAACTTCCCAAATAAGTTCTTGAATGACTTTGTGTATGATCAAAATGAGATAGGGCTGCAACAATCATATCTTCGGTAACCTTCATCTTTTCCTTCAAATCATATGACTCATTGGGCAAAGGATCATTCTCAACTTCATGCAGCAATATTTCTGAATTCTCTTCAATAACACAACTGTCAACATCAACTACCTTAATTACATCCTCAGAAGGAATTTCATCAACTGTTGCAATTTTGTTTTGTTCCACGTGCTCCTCATTAACCATGTAGGGTTTCAGCTTTCTCTCACATTGTTCTAGCACATATTTGGCCAACTCATAAGCAGCTGAAGAAGTGACCTGTTCTCGCTTCAAGATAGCCAATAACAAGGTTATGATAGGCTGAAAAATAACATCACTTTCATTGAAAGCTTGAACCATAATAGTTGTCATAGCTGAAATAATATCAGCTTTATGTTCTTTTCTGATTGTAGTAAGGAAATAGCAAAACATGTTATAGATCAAGTCATGCAATTCAAAGTCTAGCATAAAAGGTTACTCAATCTGATATTTGCAAAAGTCTTGAGTATTGCAACCCTTGTAGAAAAGTGACGATTTTTGACATCACCCAAGCCTTGGAAGCTATCCACCATTAATTGAATCACCTCTTTCATTATGTTATCATCATAAGGAACTTTTGGAGTCAATATTCTCAAAACTTCATTCAAACAAGAAGTAACCAACAACCTTACCTCATCATCAACATGTTTCAACCACTTGTGCCGACCCAAAGAAAACACGACAGGAGCAAGAGTAATCTGCAATATGCTAGGAGGTGACTGCTCAACAATGATCAAACATTCTTCTACACGTTTCAATGTAGCTAAAACATTTTTATTTGACTGAGATGGGTTACTAAGTTTACTACCTGATCTGTGGAGTAATCCGGCCAACCATTTTCTATCCCCTATCGCCATGCTACAAATTGAAATTCAATTCTGAATTACCCAATGGGTTGAAATGACTAAATGCTGATCACAAATGAGCTAACTGAAATTTAGTGTAAGAATCCATAGGATGGCAGAATCTACGGCTCTAATACCAACGAAGTGTGCACTCGAAATTGAGAACATTTTTTTTGACTTTACCAACTAGTTTGTTCAGGAATTTCGTCAAACTCTTGTTTGAATGCTGTTCTGAATTGAGTTCTCATTGATCCATCAACTTTGAAATGTTTTAATGCATTCATAGACATAATACAAAATTCTCAAATTTCAAGCACATGACATAGATAATCTCAGCATACTAGAACAACCAGCTGATATTAATTAACTCAAAAAGTTCAATACTGTTTAATCCTAGGAAACAAATATTATATGCTTATGATTTGACTGCCACAAATTAAAATCATATATCATAATATTATAATCAATAATCTCTTGACCTGGAGAATTCAAATCGACTTCACACACTACTCCACCTTAGACTGCTACGACTCCATGAGGGGACTCACCTTGTTAGAAATTCATGTATAAAATAAACGGCTCCTCATAGATAATCGACTACCTTGATATCTTCCAACATACGACTCCTTACTACCTTTCCACGATGTTTTTAAGTGTAAGCTGCTTCTTATTTGATCCTGCCACCACTTCAAGCAAATAGACCCCATGTTGAACACATGAAATGTTCCAATTGGCACAAGCATTTCAAATATTGTAAAACAAACAACAATTGGCACAAGAATATCATTGTCTTCGACTTTGCCTTGTATCGATGCCCATTTTAATCTCAATTACTTAAAACTCTGCTGCTCATGTATTAATCGAGTGATGCGTATTGAATATCATTCCCGTTGCTGAAGGATTTAACTACTGCAAGTAAGAGATTGCAAATAAGAGACTCCGTATTGATATACAGGTGGCGTTTTAAAAAAATAAGAAACTGCTTGCATTCCTTTAATTGCCTCGCAATCTTTTTTGTATTTTCTCTTTTCATTGAATCCTATTCAAAGGCAGCATATTAAACTCAAGCGACTCCTTTATTCAATGCGTCTCTTTCCTATAATATCTGAGTATTCAGATGGGTAGATTCCGACTCGGTAGATGATCTTGTCCCTTTCCATTTTGTCTTATTCTCTTCAAATGTGATGTAGTGGCTAAGAGAGGAATACCAATCTTCACATCAATGACAGAGCATAACACACCTGTTGGCTAAATATGAGTCGATTTCTTTGAGGAAACTCGTCAATTCATTATCTACAGAATGATTTTAAACTCCTGATACTCCTCCCTGTTTGCAGGCTCCCGATATGTAACTCCTGACTTTCCTTCCGAATCATGTCTTTGTTGGTGAATATTGAATGAAACAGCAGTATGATGAGATTGTATTGCATCGGCTCCCTTTGTAATATTCCTGCAAACCGTTTCTTGAAATGGCTCTTCAGTTTCTTAAATCGATGGCTCTCAGCTTAGCTCAAACACTTGAATCAACGACAAATAATGAAGGAAACTCGACAACTTGCTATCAATAATTCCAAACTCTAAATGTTCGCATCTATTCTCTATGCCACGACTTGCTTCCCAAAACTCACTTGTCCAATGAACACTCACTTTCCATAAGCTTACACATCCCTTGTGAAGTTTGATGCAGAGACAAGATATATGGCGCCTTCAAAAAATGACTCCCTTGGGATGCAAGTCCCGACTCTCACCCCAAAAGGCATTAAATTAATACATTCATTCTAAAGCTACATTGAAGGTTCTCTATCTTGACTCCTCACACAACCGTTTTTACAATATCCAATTTTCCCAATATACCTGAAGGCTTTGAACATCAAACGTCCCCATTGCTCAAATTGGCAACACTGTTTGAGGCTCTAACAGCGATAGATGAAGATTTTTCTTATGCGGTAGCAATAAACTAAGAGCTACGAATTAATGAGCTGAGTTGAATACCATTTAGAGACACTGAATTGGTCAATATTGAAAATCCTTGAAGCTACTTCATCTTATTACTAATAAATAACAATATCCTTTCAGATTTAAGATTTAAGTTTCAACTCATATATATATAAGCTTCTTGATTATTTAAATATCAAAGGCTTCACACAATCTTTATCTCTTGGTTTTCAAGAATGGTGCTGCCAGATAAACACACAACTCCAATATAATTCCAACTCCCTTTCATATGATTAATAGAACTGCTAATATGACACTTGATTATGAATAACATTGAGCCACTGCAATTACTTAACTCTGAAAACTTACAGAGTACTAGAAAATTCAAATTGGTTTCTCTATATATCTGACATCACACTTTGAAAAACTTCGTTAAATTCACCACAATAAGCACCAACACAACCCCTGAAATAGGACTGTCAGCACCACCTAGGGTGTATCTTCCAACACTGTAGATGATATTCTCTGTGAGAAGGATTCCGTGCTCACAAAGTTCTGGATAAACTCCAACCAAATATATGTTTCACAAAACCAAATCCAACCCGCTGAAACAAGGCTCCCCAAAGTCTTTTATTAATTCCTCCTTGTAACTGTCATGTCTTCTTGAATTCTATTTTATTCCCATTTTCACTTTTAATTTGTCCTTTTGAGAATTCACTTTAAAGTAACTTATTTAATTTATTTTAACTTTTCAACTTAAGTTAACTTTTTTGCACCAATAATTAATTTAAGTTGTCTAAATATTTTAACCTCTTCTTGACAACATTAAATTATTTATTTAATTTACGTTGACTCAAAATTGGGGACATTACACTTGGAAATCAAGCATCTTTGCGACGAAATAGGACATTTTGAAAGGGTTTGGTAGAAATATAAGCTAATAAAATATTCAATAGTATAAAAATAAGTGATATCTTATGCCCAAGTGGTAAGCTTCAATTATTGAAGCCTTGACAAAAGAAATTCATAAGGAAATTGTGAAGAAGAAGGGTTCCGAAGAATGAAGAAAGGAGAAGCCACACAAACAAATAGGTTTCTAGAAAAAGTATTAAAGAAGAGATAATTCTATTTATGAAAGAAGTTAGATGGATGACACTAAAGAAGGATATAAATGTAAAAATTGAAATGGGCAAAGGAGTCAACCAATAGTTTGGGGAGGGAGGTGATTGGTCATAGTTACTTTTTTCATATTGATTTTAGACTACCTAAGTAACGAAAGATAAAATAATATAATGGGCCCAAATGATTAATTGAAGGAATAAATTTAATAATAAAGGTGATAATTATTACAATTAATGAAGGAAAAGAGATAAAGCCAAGAAAAGTAATCCATTAAGGTAACCCAAAAGAACCTGGGACGTGCAAAATTGAAATGCGTGGTGATTAAAACAAGATGTAAATAATAGAAGGATGTAAGATGACTAATGGAAGAGATTTTCATTCATGAATGTGATTTTTGCTAAGTTGTTGGTCTTGTTAAGGGGATGGGTATGGGTTTGGGGTTTGGGTACCATTAGTATGAATTTTTTCTTCCTTGGGTAGAATTCACAATATGATAATGTAGTGATTTGTCAAATGTCAATACAAAATGAAAATTCAATCAATATTCAATAATTTTCATCTCTTTATCAAGAGCATCAAAGTCAACATTTAGTTCAGTTTCATTTCAAATACAATCGACTGTAGTGTCACTCCCATCAGCCATGTCATATGTGGAAGTTGTCTCATTTATAAAGACTTCAATAAGTTGTGCAAATGTAGCATCTAAGTTGGCACACTTAGGAGTTGGATACCATTTCCTTGTCATTCCATCATTTTGATTATGCGTGTTATATAGCAAGAGACATAAGTTGGAGTACACAAAGACCAAATCCGTAGCTATTTTTGCACCCAATTGGTTGCACTTAATTGAGTGGATAAAGAGATATATTCTCCAATTCCATTTAGCTGAAGAACTAACAACCTATTGAATTTGCATACAACATTTTCAAAACAAATTATAATATATAGTAGGGAAAGATAAATAAAAAAATTAAAAGATAAAAAGATGCATACATAATAGAAAACGCTTATTGTAGGAAGTTGCAAGTAAATAGAGCCTTGGCTATGTATGTACCGCCATTCATTTGTATCTTTCTTGTACTTGTCTCAAAGAGCACAAACATTGTGATTCTTTGAAGATATGAAGTGGCCAAACTAGCTCAAGACAACACTATATTATCTACATTTGATAATAATTTTTTGAATTTAGTTTTGTATTTAGAAGGAACCTCTTTATCTCTATATGCTTCCACCACCCTCAACAAAAGAAGTATCTCCAAGGTATTATATTTCTAAGACAAATGCGAGGAGATGCAAGGGTGTGGTCATCTTGTTCCACTGGTCATCAATGATCTTTTTCACCCTTACAAAAAATGTTTCTATGTAGTCATGCTCCTTGATTTCTATTTTATGTCTTATTTTTTCAACAATGGAGTCCATGACATCATAAATTTCACTCAAACATTGGTGATTTGTATCAACATACTTGATCATGTTAATGACTGGCTCAATGAAATTGGAAACATATTTCATGAGCCCACCACTCATCGTCTAGGATCTATGCTTTGAATTTTTGGGCTCTCTTTGCATTTGATTGCCTCCATACACTACAAAGAGTGTTGATGACCATAGTGCTCAATGCCTCTCGCACCTTCAAAAATCGTCTCAAGATAATTGTGTGATCCAAATAGTCTTGACAACCTAACATGGTGTAAAAAATAAAAAAATATTAAAATGAAGATGACATTGAAAAAAAAATACTAAGAAATAAAATTTAATTCATCTTCAACAACTCCAAGTTGGAGGTCTTGAAATTGGCTTGTGACATAGTGATTTTCACAAACATTTGAATCTCCTTAGCCTTCGTGTAGATATTTTTGACCCGCTTGACCTTGGTGCCAATTTTTTGCAATATCAAGTTGAATAAGTGGATAACACATGGTGTCCAAAAAGTATGCCCATGTATACCCTCTATTATTGAACTAGCTGCCCTATAATTTTTAGCATTATCCATTATGAATTGGACAATGTTTTTAGGGCTCACCATCTCAATGGATTGTATGGGGATATTGGGGTTGAATGTTTCATCCTTCACTTGCCCCACATAATCTACTACCTTCAATCACATTGCTTTTTTAGGGGACACTACATTAACATTGATTAGTGGTCTATTTTTGCAATCTTTCCATCCATCAAACTGATGGAAACTTTTGTTTTGGGTCATGTATCGTGATTGCTGTCAATGATGCCTCTATGGAAGCTTTCTCCTTGGCCAATAAGGTGGTGTGCACCTTTTCATACTCAATACTAATGTAATCAATAGGTGCATTGGCAATTGTTATCATCATATCTCGCCAATATGATGATCTAACAAGATTGAAAGGTAGTCCATTGCCATAAATGCAATGAGCAATGCTCTCATCTTGAAACTCCTTGGTCTCATATTAGCTTTGGCCTTTCCATTGTCTATCTTAGGCTTCTCTTCTTCATCCAGAAACTTGTGTCGTTTTTGTTGTCGTTGGGCTGGTATTCTTACACTCCAAGTTTCTTGACACGAGCAAGAATGACCATGCCCATACATGCTTGTTTCTTGCCCATGAGCTCTTGACTTTATCATGTTTTTTAGACTTGATTGTAGGGTAGCAATTAGTCTTGCAAGGTTATCTTCACTTTCTCTAGCTACCTTCCTCAATTCTTGAACTCACTTTCTTGTAGAAATCAGGGATTGTAAGGATACAATTATTCTTACTTTGACCTTGTTAGTAAGGCAAAGAACTATCCACAATACTGAAAGAGTATATTGCTTCAATACCACTATGATTTGTAATTGCTCAGCCTCTAAATGCCAATTAGAGAGGAAGAAATTTTTATACTCTCCTACTTGTAGATCATGATAGAATTAGTATTTTTATGCTCGAAGCAAACATTATTATAATCACACAAACAAGATGGAAAACAACCATGAAAACAATATAGTATAGCAGCTACAACAATTTGGGAATTTTTTTTAACTTGGAAACTTGTAATATGCAGCCCTGTTTTACTTTTGTTTTTTTGTTTTTGTATGAATGTTTCGAGAGTTTTTTACAATGTTTGATACAACAATATAATGCAGCAAAATAGAAGATATTGCATTAATATTTTCAACTCAAAACTGAATATTACATCAAGATTACACAACTGAAAATTCCTGATTTTTAATATCAGCAAATATACTCAGTTTTTTATCAAAATAATTACAATCCAGTTCATAAAATATCATCTATTATCCAAAACCAACATACCCATTAAGTGCAACAAACAAATAACTGAACTGGTGAAGAAATCTTCAAACTGGAGTGTCAAAAATGGGCACCAATCATCAAGGACAGCAGCAATAATGAAACAGAAATATAGATTGATGTGTGCAGGTCTAGACGCCTCCAAACAGCCTTTGAATCACACCCAAAGCCCTAGCAACCAGCAACAAAAGTCTTTAGTGTTTCTTAGAAGTGTACGTTCAGAATGGGAAATGGTACGGCCAGCCCAAAGAAGTATAAACAGCAGCAATAATAATCTTTAAACCCTTGCTCCAGCAATCACCAACTGATATTCAATGAATCTTCAATAATATCTGAACAATAGGGTTTTCACTTTGCTCAACTGTGTTTCTTGAATGAAAACACTAAGAATCCTCCAGATTGTGTCTTTCAACAACGTGAAGAATGTTGCCTATGAGGGTTTCCATCCTCACAAACCAAGAAGCAAACTTCTCCAAAGAGAATAGCAATACCAAAGATCATCCAACATAAAACAAATGAGAGCCCCACACCTTCTTTTATAGCTTTTTCGTTGCTTTTTTGAAAAAAACACTTTTTGCTTTTTCGCTAATTTTTTCCGAAAAAACATTTTTTTTGCTTTTTAAAAAAAAACACTTTTTGCATTTTCATTGCTTTTTTGAAAAAAATACATTTTGCTTTTTAAGCTATTTTTTCGGAAAAAAACATTTTTTGCTTTTAAAAAAAAAAAACACTTTTTGCATTTTCATTGCTTTTTCGAAAAAACTATTTTTAATAACGTTAGGTCCCACTTAAGTTGCACAAATATTTACTTTTTTAATATTTTCCCTTATGCCTCCCTTGATCCTCTTTATAAAGCAACTTTATAAAATAAATAAGCTAAATATTTAATTAAACTTTAATATTTTTATGTTATTTAAAATAAATGCGTCGGACCATTCAAATATTAAAATATTGATATCAACCGCTCTCAACAAAACTTCTAAAAATAGCAAGATAGACAACTGGCTTCGTTAGTGCTTGAGATTGATAGACTAAAAATAGTATGGGAGAAATCACCGAAAACACTCTAGAAAAGGGCATTACACAACTCTCAACCACATCATGCTAGATAAATTGTCACCAAAGTTCCCTAACCATAACCCTGTTAACCTACTAGAACTACTGAATAGGCTAACTTTGCCAAACTGCTGAATAGGTTAGGAAGGGGACATTACAAAACCGTAGTATGGGGGTTGAATTTTCTTAGCTTCCTCTCTTTCATTAGAACAAAACAATTATAAAATGTAATGTCCCCTAATTGGGAATGCCCTAAATTTTCCCTAAATCCTCAATTTAAATAAACAAAGGGGTTAGAGAATATCTTTCACTTGATTGAAGCCCTGCACACAGATTAGAACCATTTAGACAATCATACTAATTAGCAGATTATAATCATTTACCACAATAATATTTATTAGCAGATTATCATAATTAAATGTTGGTAAAATCATGGCCAATCATTAATTCAATCACAAAGCATTTTAACATCCTTGGAGGGTTCAACCATAGGAGAGTATGGGAGAATGCGACCTGATGGGGTGCCTAGGACCCATCTTGCCAACTATTACCCTCTCTCTATGATTTGACCTCTTGTGCTTATTCACCATGATGGAGGGGTGAGATTACAATAGGTGCCCTGAAAATGCCATCTCTCCTAGGCCCAAGGTGCTGTACCATTGGTACCCCAAATGGATACCCCCTTGGCCTCCTTGTGACTACTTGGTCCCCTATTATGGGACTACTTGGTGCCCCATTATTGAGGTGGCATACCTAGGAGAGTGCCCCATCGCTGTTCCCCTCTTGTAATCTCAGCCTCCTCTATCATGGCTAAAACATTAAGACATATGACAAACAAATATTAATCATATTTACTGATATAAGGAGGCAGTAATAACAACAATGTATCATTAGTAAACACAATCACTTATTAAATTATGCTGGCACCATATAACTGTAAATCAGATCTCATACCACCAACTCAGGAAATCAGATTGCTGCACAAATGTTAATTAATTGATTATTTCAGACTTAGAAGATGCAGACCTCTATTCCTTTTATCTGATCAGATGATCACTGCCTTAATGTTCAAATGTTTTTCATTTTCAGACTGAGCCAACTTGCTCTCCAATCTATCTGTTCTCAATATTCAAAAGATATTGCTTAAAGAGAAACAAACAGATTAGTTGCAATTGAATAATGACTAATAAGGATTAATAATTGCTGCAAGCATCATTATTGCATAATCGTATTATATATATTGCTGTATATGTAATTATATTAAACTTACTTCCCTTATTGATTTATCATTTATCTTCATTTATCTCTCCTCGAGCTAGCTCTTCTTTCCACATATTTCTTCTAATCTAAGTATATTGTATTAATGTATCTGCATGCTATGCTCAGGAAACACTCCTATTTCTGTCCTTGATTCCCCATTCATATATCTGCCTTTCAATCCCTTTTTCCCAAATCTGCTTTGATACTCTGAAGATATATCCTTCCTAGATCTGCTCGAACCTGTTCTTTTATTCAGGTTTCTTATTGATTCTCCTTTCCATGATTATCTGCTGTTTTTCCCCTTCCCATTCCTTCGTATCTCTCCTTTATACCTCCCATGGTGGGGAAGAGTCACCTCTATTTGTTGTAAAGGCACATCCCTTTCTAATCACTGCTTTTTTCCTAGATCATTTTCCTTTATATGTTAGTTGTTTCATCGAATAGTCGCTGCCTTTTGTTGCTTACCTTGTCCTCATTTTCAAATTAGCTTTGGCAATAAATATATAGGATGATATCTATTTTGGTGCTAATAATAAAGTCGGCCATAATGGTAAAGGCGGCCACCATAAACATTTAGTTTTGATTTATTTATTTTAATTTCTTTCAAGGTGAACGCTAGGCATATGAAGAGGTCGGCCCATATGGAAGTTGGCCCAAACAATAATTTAAATTTATTTATCAATGACTCAGGCGCCAAGGGTAAAAGGAGTTGGCCAGCATCAGGTTTGCCATGTATATATGCTAATATAGGAGGTCGGCCTGCAAAATGTGCTTTTATGAAAGTCTACCTAGCGGGGGCATGACTTAAAAGCTTAGATAAAGCATACTACAATAATCTCCCTACCTCTATGCTCATTCAAACTACTCTATCTTCTAACAAGTGTTTCTCCTACAATTAATTAAATTTCCTAATTCTTCTTTTGACACCCATACTCCTAAACCTATGCATACTATACACTTTGGGCACATGCCTTTTACTGATAGAAACATTATAAGTTTCCTTTCATGCAATTGAAGAACTCCCAAAAGATCATTGAACTGGAAGAACTCCCAATGATCATTGAACTCGAAGAAATACTGTTTTCTAATGCTATTATGCCTCAAAGAGATGCTTAGCATAGAAAACTGATTTAGGATTGTTGGGGGGGGTATCCCAATGAATTGAGTTTATTGTTAATATATATTATTTCAAGGGTGGATAGGAAGTCCACTGAGCGTTTGAAGGGAGCCTGTTTGTATATGGAAATTTTGATAAATTTAAGAAATACACTTCTATTGTAGTATCCACAAAGTGGTTATCCACAATAGGGAGACTTATGGACATAACCTTTTCCAAGGAACAATGTATTATTTTTCCACTTCAAAGACAAATTGCCAAGGGGTGCAAGCTTATGAAGAAAAAAATAGGTGTAAAGGTTCTCTCAAGACAAAGATGTTGGATGTCCACTTCAACTTGGATGTGTTTATAGAAATGGTTGAATTGATATGCAACGAGAGGCAAATAACTAATCATAGTTTCTGAGCTATTGGGTTGGGTTTTGAGGATAGTGGATGTTAATGAGCTACCATTGGGTAAGTGTTTTGAAGACTCACTAAAAAGAGCATAAATGTGGCATACGTAGGAGATGAGAACAAATAACATCACTTTTGGTAACCATTGGTAAGAGGTGACAATACTAGTGTCACAAACCTTTTTATGCAATTGGGTACAATTCTAGCTCGTCTTTCTTTTGTTATTGCACCATTATTACAGATTAAAAGCTTATAGAAGGCCTTTGCTTGTGCATTTAGAGATGTTCCTAGACTAAAAGAGTATATTGCATTCTATTTGTCATAAAATCTAGAATAATAAGCATACTAAGGGACTTTATTACATGGGCTTGAGATGTATTGTCCATAATATTATATTATAGGGGAAATTCAGGGATTCCACTTTCTATCATGCATGTCAAAAAGTAAAATGCTCTTCTAATGCTGCTTTAGTATGGTATTGTTGAGCGGTATTATCTTTTCTAAAGAATTGATGTTCACACTTAATTCTGAGGTATATGAAAGATGAAAGCATGAGCAGCTAGGGTCTATTGTCCTCCATAGTATTTTATTGTAGGGGGCATTCAAAGATTCCACTTTCTATCATGCATATCAAAAAATAAAATGCTCTTTTAATCTTGCTTTAGTATGGTATAGTTGAACGGTCCTATCTTTTCTAGAAATTCGATGCTTGCACTTAATTCTGAGGTATATGAAAGATGAAAGCGTGAGTAGCTATGGTAAACAAGATGTAAGAGACAGGGTGTCTCTCAACCTGATCATTGACTGAAAACTACTGTGTTTTTGTTTGTTTTCTGATTTTTTGATATTTTTTGTGGTTTTTGCAGCAAATAAGGATTTGCGATTTTGAGAAATAAATGTAAATAAATTCATAAATAAATAGTAAAGCATGAAATGACTTTCAGAGCAATGGCAGATGATTTTATTATCATTATTGAACAACTACAATATTATTCCGGAGACAAATGGAAGTAATCAGATGATATTATTTGAAGAACCTGATAATTACTTGCAGCCGCCTGGGAGAATGAGTAGAAAGTACGGCCCAGCTAGATATTGACCTCTCCTTACGAATAAATGTAGAAATGGACTCTCCTTGCCTGTGCGCCCAAGATAATGCAGATGGAAGGCTGAAATGATAGGTGTCTGGAATGCTAGAGGAAGAAATGCCCTTGCAGCAACAAGTACGGCCTGTCAGCAACAATAAATACAACCGTACCTTTCTTGGGAAGTGCGCTAGTTGCCAGTAAAGGATAGTCTCTGAAATTCGATTCTTCTGGTGAATAATGGAACCCAAAACTGAATTGAAAAACTTCATTGTAAGCTCTGTATGACTTTTGGATAAAGCCACGCTGATGGGCAAGCTTCAATTGGTATTTCACAGCCTCAGTATGCCAGATTCTGAAGAGGGAACGTTCTCCAAAATCAATGTCTGCAGAAACCCTTGTTTCACAAACCCCAATGCTCAAAGAGAAATAAGACAAATTAGAATAATCATGAATGAATTCGATTTGTCTTTGAGGAAATATATACCTCTTTTCAAAAGTTCGACCCTTTTCATAAATCATTTAAAATCCATTTAAATGATATAAATTCTCCTCTTTTAGACTTAGGCATTTTCTTTAATAAAAGGCGTCCCACTTAAATAAGTAATGAATACTTATTTAATTATAACATTACACCTTTATTATAAAGTATTAAATACTTTATAATTCGCCCTTTAATAAACATTTTAATATTTCATTAAAGTGATAATATAAAGTCAAATTAATAATCTTTTTAAATAATTATTAAATCCTCCGATAATTACTGTTTGCCCATCAAATCATCCAACTGGGTCGAAACTGAGCTGACCAATTGAAAAAGGTGCCCTGCCAGAAATAGTAACCCCTGTTTGCCTGACTTACTAAAAATAGTAAGTATCTGAAAAACACTCTGTGAGAGTCTGCACAGGCCCAAACCTAAATCAATTGATGGAGTAAGGTTCCCGAACGTAGGATACTACCTCAAGTGATCCTCTATACATGTCTGTCAGCCTACGAGGATCAGAATGATAAGCTAACCTCTGAACCAACTGCACTGTCTAGGAAGGGGACATTACACAAGAATATCATTCAACACGTGTAGGAAGTATCTATATTGAAATTTGAGTGGATTTAGTAATTCTGTAAAGTGGAGATTTATGCAATATAAGCTAGTGCTACCAGAACCATTGATTTATTGGCAAAACCATGATTTATCACAATGCAAAGTTTTTGCCCTTTTGTAAACTGTGAAAAACTATAATTAATTAAAAAAGAGGAAAATTTGCCAGAAATATAAAATGAAGTTAAAGTTTTATAGTTCACACAAGGTGAAAATTACGGTTTTCCTTCCTTTCTTTGTAAATCCTTGTTGAGATTATGCACCCACCTTCAAATGGTCTGGGATAAGCCTAGACGTTATTCATAAGATCCATAAACTTGGGGTGGGTCAGGGTTGAATGCACCCTATAATCATTACACCACAACCTCAATACATGTCCATTGGAATTATGTAACTAGGTATTTTATATTATGTAAATGGGTGATGGAGATGTTGACATATCACATCTATCCTCATTGCTTAGTTATACTAGGCCAAGTATATTAGGTGAGTGGGTAGCTCGTGGAATTATATAGGGTAAAAACTTATCCTATGTGGAGATTAGTGGTTTACCCCTCTGTTATTATTAGTGGGAGGTCCATATATAGGAAGTGAATGTCATTGTGAGGGATGTCTAGTTTGTCGAGAGTATTCAATTTGGATTGGATCTCAAGTTGGAGATATTGTGTGAAGTTTCTTCTTTGCTAAGGAGAATTGTATGGTGTTGATCTACTTTCAGATTAATTATTCTATTTGAGTATATTAGATATTAAGGCATCTTGGCCCACAAACATCTCTTTTGTTGTATGATCTGACAAGTTTCTATTGTTGGATGCATGGATCTTACCAGGTGGTCTAAGAGCCAATGACTTGCATCAGGGAGAAACATTGGGAGTTTTTAACTGATTTAGAAAAAAGTCTATTTTGCAGATGTTCTCCTGATGCAAGTGTTTGATTACAGTGATTCATGGTTAATTGATAAGTGTTTTCTGAGAGCTTTCTGAAAAGTGGTCATGGTAAAGATTCTGAACAATATCAAGGAGATAAGGCTGTGTATTGGCACTATGAATCTGATTTCTGGTGAAAGTTTTTGGCATAGAGTTAGGTCAAAAGCATACAACTTTAGAATCTTTGTTTTCTTTTCCAGATTTTTTTGGTTCAGACATTTCATACACTTCAAAAGGAAATCATTGGGGACTTTAGAGGAAGTGGTCAGAGTTATGACTAGTGATGCTTTGTTATGATAGTTAGGAAATCATAGGGTATAATCTTCTTTGTGGAGACCAAAGTTATCTTTTTGGATTCCATGGGTTCCAAGGTTTGTTTGTTTCTACACTTTTGAAGATAGGTGCTGACCAAGCTTTTGTATTACATATATTGCAATATATTTAATGAGAGAATTTGTCTGTGTTTCTTCTTTGTTAATATTTTATCGGTTAGTTTTGCAGATGATATTGTCCATAACTTTTATTAAACTGCCCTGGATTTCAAAAAGTGATTTGCTTTTATTATATAGCTTCTTTTGTAATGTCCCCAATTTTCGTCCAGACAATATTTAATTAATTAAATATTATTTTTTCCTTAATTAATAATTGGGGCATTAATATTTAATTAATTAATCATTTATCAAAGTGACTCTATTGAAAATAATAAAAGTCACTTTTTAAATGTAATCTTCTGGAAGATTGGGTAAAATCTTTAAATAGAGAGGAAAGCAAGTCATTTGGCATCAATTGGAAAATTATCTTTCGAGGAAATTGTGAATTTCAAGAGAGCTTGGCTTTTTGAGGACTGGAGAATGAAAACCCTCGAGTATGTGGATTTGGACGAAAACCCAAATAGGAGGATTCAAATTAGGATATGCAACTGCGCTTCAATGTTCGGGTGATCGAGTTGAGGAAATTTGTGAAGTTTCCTCTGGAAACAAATTTCAGGGTTTGAAGGATTTAATATTTGCAGACAGACAAATATAAATTTATAAATGGTGTGCTGGAAGTGAAGAAATCAGAAAATATTAATGCAGTGTGTGCAAGTGACTTTGGACAGACTTTGTGCATGTGTGTGCAAGGGTGGAATTATAGATGTAATAATATTCATTGCTTGCTGAGCCTATGACACAGCTGTACCTCTTTCTCCCTAATCTCATGAGGTGTTGTGCTCTTTTGGGACTCCTCATAAAGGAGTTGAATGCTTGAAATATTAAGGCTTTATTACTAATCACAGCCTTGATAAAGTCCAACTCAGCACATAAAGGGAGTCAACAAGGTCAGCAAGGGCTTAAGGTAGGGAATCTAGCTGCCGTACAAGTCTTCAAATCTGCTATACTGTGCACTAAGTCTGCCGAACCATTCTTCAAGGAAGATTTGGAGATTATAAGGAATATTACTTGGTTTGTTGATGACTGCAAAGAGGTCAGCAAACATAATCTTATAAGTTTCTGTCATATGATATGAGCTGGGTGATAATATTATTATTAACAGTTTGCTACAGCAGCATAACTATTTGTGTTCATTAATATTTGATGCACACAAAATTCTAATATTTAATTGGGAAAGAATGTTATTAACATTTTCATTCAAGAAGTTGGATATGTGGTAATTATTTATGATATTAACAATTCATGTGAACGATATGACAAAATGCTTGCTAAGCAATTTTTTTGAAAATTCCAAGTTTGGTTAAAATATTCCTGAAGAGGTTATTATATCTTTACATTGATCAATTACATCCTTTGAACGATAGAAGCTGAATTTATTTCCTTCATCAAAATTAAGATGTCAGTAACTTAGAGCTTTCATTGGTGCCTACGAAGAAACATTTCTTTTTTATAGTGATTTCTCTTTTCAACTATTGCATTGGTTGTCGCACTTTTTTTTGGATCTGTTCTTAATTTGTAGATTCACATGGATTGAAATGTAAATGAATTTCAACAGTTTTGACTGCTGGTTCTTAAGAATGTCCTTTGGTACATAGCATTTGCAGATAGTGATATATTTGGGTGGATTGGTTTATCTTTCTCGAACATATCATATCCGAACATGACAGTTTCTGTATCTTGTACAGGATTCATGCATGTCAATGCAGAATAATGGTTCTTGCTTAAAACTGTAGATTTGTGAGGTATAGATCTAGTAAATGAAGATAACCATTTGTTCTAGTTTCATTAAGTAAATAACCATGTGTGCATGTTATTTTTGATTTAAACCAGAAGATTCTGTATTCTTCTCAATATTTATGTGTGAGGTTTTTTTATTAATATTCACATATGGTAAATCCAATGCCTTTGATTTGGCCATCATAGGTTCTTAGAATTGTTTATCAGTGTGAGTTTTACACGTTTTGTCATTTGATACTGCTTCCTTGTTTTCTGCTTTTCCAACCATATTTGATTTAAATTTTGTCCATTCTTCTTTAGTAAATACTAAAATGACATTTGTTTTTATTGATGCAGACAAACAGAAGTAATCAGGTTGCAAGGTTTGCAAGTTTTGGGAAGGATTTTGGTTGGAACACCAATTGAGAAAAAGGGCATGCGTTTATTTTCACTTGGAGGTGGGAGTGCAAAATCTTCCACTGAGAATCAGCAGAGGGAACAGTCAAAATTTGAACCCATTTTTGGTGCAATTGCAGATAGACTATTAACATGTCCTTTCACAGATGCTTTGTGCGCTACTTTATTTGATGTTCTTCTAGGTGGTGCTAGTCCTAAGCAGGTAGCTTGTCAGATCCTGCCGATGACTATTTCCCTATGTTTTTTAGGAGTTTATGTTACAATGAAATGATCTAATCTTCCTGTTTCTATTTAAGGAGAAAATTAGTGATGTTTTCATTGGGAAATGAAGGAAAAGAAGCATAGCTTTTCTAATTCAAACTGGATATGGTTGATTTAATTCAGGTTTTGCAGAAAACTTATCATCCACAGGAGCAAGGCGACAAGAAAACATCAGTCACTGCACCTTCATCTCATTTTGTCCTGCCTCAGATATTGGGAGTTCTTTTTAAATTTATTTTAAATTGTCAAGACTTTGCAACAAGGGAATGTATATTGACGGATTTACAGATGCTGCTTGAAGCAAATCGGTCAAATATTGATTCCTTGATTTCGGTAGGCATTTTCTTTATTCTCCCTTCTCCCCCTTCTATCTTATTTCCCTAATGAAACATGTACATGAGTTCATACAAAGCACATATTTTTGTTGATAACCATTTCTTGCAACTCTTGACAGGAGTATATGTGGCAGGCCTGGTTCTTGCAAGTTTTGTCTGATGTTAAAGTAAAGGAACACCAGATTCTGAAGTCCGGTGAAGCTTATATTACACAATATAGTGAAAAAATGCTAGTAAGAAATACTTTTTGTATTGTTCACTGTCACTGCATATGTAATGTAAAAGGGGGATGGCGTCACATAGAGCAAACTGTGAATTTCCTTCTCTTGTATGTGGAACAGGTGAATCTAATTTTTTCCTTTCTTTTTTGGTTGGTAAAGGCCTCGTATCTTCTCACATTGATGAGTATATTTTTAGCATCAATTGGATTTTGCATATGGTGAAAAGCTATTCTTACTGAAGATTTTTTGTCTGGAATTTTGGTTTGCAGGCACAACTTTCTGGATTAACTCTTATGCATGAACTGCTGGGAGACTTGGTAAAAGGACTGCTTGACATTGCCTTCAAGCAGAACTTATTTGCTGTGCAACCTTGTCGTGATAACACACTATATCTTCTAACACTAATTGATGAGATGCTAATCAAAGACACACTCAGTTCTTTACCTGTATGTTCAAGAACCTCGAGTGTGTGATTGTCTCTATATCTTTCATGAAAACAGTATTAGTTTCATTTATGTTAAAGTGTCATTGATACAATAATTTTCTAGGATGTGTTTTCCTTTATACTTGCATTCAAATTTCCAAGGATGTGTCTGTTTGGCTTCTTCCTTGTACATAAAATTATATGGATATCTTTCATAAATTTCGTGGTTTAAAAAGGAAAAGCAGAGAAGAAATCAAGACAATGAATTGCACAAAATCCTGTTCTTTGTTGATATGTGGGCAACTTTATAGTGACTGCCCACTGATGTTGTGATTGAAGGAAAAATCTCTCAATGCATGGGAAGAGGCCCTCATTCATCTCTTTAGTGAGGCTGAAGGAATCATTTTAAAATGTGGGGCTCAAGAATTATCTAGCAGCATGGAGGGTGGAATGCATCTATTGATCCCATTTTTCATTGATGCTCTCCTATATCTACATGTACTTGTCCTTATCATGGTCCATTCTTTCCTTATTAGCCTCATTGGCTTTATCGATAGTCTTATACAAGTAGCACATTGGAGATTTCTCACCGTCAGCTAGCTACAAAAGCCTGACTTAAGGCTCCTAAAATAACGCTATCTACCTCTAGCTAAACTTGGGACAAAAAATTAATTTTCTTTGATCTTGCCATCCATATTATCACCAATGGTAGACTCTAACTGCTCATTTGATATGGACATTCACTTCAAATTCATGTTCTAGGCATACGCAATCTACAATGCAAGGAATCGAATAGTGAATCTTGTCACATTGGTTGAAGAAGTTCCATCCTATTCATGAAGGTGCACATCATATTTTAACAGCCTCATGTAATTGTAGATGAATTTCATGATGGTTTTTGCCTCCTTCAATATGAAATTAGTCCATTGAATTTTGCCAATTTCATGCAAGGTTAAATCAAGACAATGAATTGCACAAGAAATCTAAAACAAAGTGGGATACCTCTCCAGCATAAGCATCCCAATTCAACCTAATCAAATAGTGTGAATAGTGTATGCTCTCATTTGACTCTATTTGATGCATCCATTGATCTGAAGAACACTATGCCAAGTTCCTACACAAAAAGGATATTTATGAGTATGGTTCCTTCAATCCATCGTCTCATTTGACATAATTTTGCAACTTCTAGTGCATTCCTTATGCATCATCACAAGGACATTGCTTTAATCTTCATTTGTGTTGGTCAACATGTTTGCCCACAAAGTCTCATAAGAGGGGCTTTTGAGCTTAAGACCTGCAACTGCAATGGCCTACACCATGGTGTACCATAATGAAGACCTAGGAATATGGAACAATATGCTAGAATAGTACCGAAGATTATTAGTGGTCTTTTTGGCCAATTTATGCACATTCTGTGCCACCCCATACTCTCTGAAGGTGGTTGTAAAGGTGTTAATACTTTCCCCTTGTGTTAGCAAGTTTTCTATGCCAGGTGGAAGTAGTTTCTAAAAAGTCTCTATGTGATGTAGTCTATTGTGATCACTCTACCTTGCCAAATGATCAACTTTGGCCTCAAAAGAAGGTGATTTCTCTCCATCAGAATGATCAACTTTGGCCTTAGAAGAGTTGATCCAATTGGTGTGTCTACCCTTGCTTTCTTTGCTTTACTTTGGGAATAGGCCTCAAGAGCCTTCAAGTATGATGGTTGACATTTGGAGGGCACATATTATAAGCCTTCACATCATGGACAAACTTCGTTGCCAAATACTATTTGAGCAAAAAAATGCATCCATTGCATAGATGGTTGCAAAAATCGCACTTTATTTGAATTAGGTACCATTGTGTGATATGTCCATGTTTATTTCACATGACATCATGACCAAATCTGCAAAAAATTAGGGTTTCTAATGTTTGAAGGTTTTCCCTTACCACTTTGACAAGAAACCCTATCGGTTCAATCTTATCTCATGTGTTTTGAATCTTTTGATATACCTATATCTTTGACGTCAAATTGTCCAATATATACACCTCCCTATATATCTTATGGTACATGGAAGAGTGATAGTAGAAAAGAGCAATCCTCTCAATACACAAAACCTTTTGATATATGTTGGGTGTATTTGAAGCTTGGGAAAGACTAGTTGTAGGCTTCAATTACTATATCCTTTATAGGGAATCTAGATTAGCTGATAATGATAGATTGCTAGTAGAAGAAAGAGAGAAGAAAAAAGAAGAATATTAATGAAGATTATTGTAGGGAAAATTCTCAGCAGTCTTCTTATCACGCTAACCTTTAGAGCCCTCAAATATACCTCTAGGGCATGATTTCCTAGGATACAAGAGGGTAATCTCGCTGAATGCTATGTTTAGCACACTATAGAGCTAGGTTAGGTTTGAGTATGTTGGTATGGTGAATTGTTTTGGGGGGTTGGGTTCACTTTGGGTATTTCTATACAAAAAACACAGAAAATCATAAATAAATACATGCTTGCAGCCTAAAAGCAAGAATTAAGTTTCAAATACCACTTAGCATGCATATAATAAAAAAAACCACCATAAAAATAAAAAATGCTACCTTGATGTCGATTTGTCAAGTTCGAATGTCATGATAGAGATTCATTGTTGAATGTTAAAATAATAAAATCAGCAATCAATTTCATTTGGGTCGTTATAAATATAATCCCCATGATCATCATTGATATTAGATTGATGTAGGTAGATAAAAAGAACTACAAGGAGTGCACTCGCACTAAAGTTATGTTGGATTGTTGACTCAAAAAATGATGATTGCTGAGCAGTGGAAGCATTCAAGTCAGCTAGCTTTGGCTCTACATCCCACAACTTTGTTGCCCCTTCATTGTAGTCATTTTGTTTGTGCAAAGTAAGACACAAATTGGAATGCATGTAAACTAAGTTGTTTTCCTTTTTTTGATGCCAATTGTTTGCACATAATTGGGTGGACAAAGGAGAATGAACTCCTAGATGAAGATGAATAGTCAACCTATTGAGGCAAAGTTAGAAGGTTAGAGTTATCAAATTATAAATGAAACTTCAAGCATGAAAGAAATATTTCAACAATGAAAACAATTCAAATTTAGAGAGTTTTAGATAAAATAAAAAAACGTGTGAAAGTTTTGGTTGCAATTTAAATCTAGGGAGTTTGATAAAAATTGAAAAACAATTCAAATTTAGATAGTTTCATAAAAAATATAAGAACTTGTGATAAAACTTTGACTGCAAAAGGTTGTAGGTGTTGGCATGTTTGGCCATGGAGATATGAGCAATTGTGAGCTTTCTTCTTATAATTATCATGAAAAGTAGAAATATTTAACCATTGGAGTGTACAAAATCAACAAACTCATTTGTATCTATGTCGTACCCAAACCAATTTTTTTTGCTTCATTAAGGTATTTTGCTTAAAATGGTTTAAACCTTGTAAAAATGATGTCAAAACATAGTTTTTGGGCAAATCAAGTATGGGCTTTTAGTTAGTTTGATGTCAGGAAGATATTGGTAAAATTTGAAAAATTTGAAAATTAGGGTTTTTGGACACGTGTTTTTAGGTTAAAAAACCCTAAAAATTGAAACTTGTCAGAATTGACTAAAACTTGTTTTGATTGGCTTATTTTATTTCAAGATCACAATGATGAAGTCAGATTCAGTTAAAACTTAGTTTAAGTTTGGTGGGTAGTTTTTGCTTTTTCAAGTGAAAAGTTAGGATCTCTGAGGTCAACAATGGCAGATGGCTAGGTGCCAGGTGTCGAAATCTAAGCTTGAAACACTCCAGTAAAGATTCTATGGCGAGATATGTCCAAAACGATGCTTCGTCTCGGAGGGGGTTGTCGTTGAAGAAAAGAAGTTGAAATTTTTTCTATCTCTGGAGACAAAAACGCACCTGCTAGCTAGGCGCGCCCTTGATTTCAGAGGCCCATATCAACTTTTTGAAAACTGTCACTTCCAAGAGGACTTCTTCGAAATCCTGTCAACTTCACGATGAGCCTACCAGCCAGTCCAAAAGATATGTCTAGCTCCTGAAAATGAAGATTGAACGCGAAATGAGGGAGATTGAAAAATGGCTAACACTGGTAGAAAAGCGCGCTTGCTAGCCAGGGGTGCCCAAATTTTTGAAGCACCAGATGGAGGTTTCTGACCAAATGACACCCAAGATGTTTATCTTAGACTTGGTCTGGCTTCGCAACGAATCTGCCAACAGATGAACCGGAATCAGGAGTCAAACATAAGGTTTTATCATGGTCAAAATGCCAGAAATTGCCAAGGTTTTGGAGCCTCAAATGCAGTCTTTTTGGTCATCTCAGATATTGATTCTATCCGTGACGCTTCCAGATTTCTGTTACATACCTCAGCCGAGTCAAAAGACTTGACAGCAGCTTGTAGTCGGAGATTAAGTGAATTTTTAGCCAGTTGCAAAAATTCTTTATCTCTGGGAAGAAAAGTGCCCCTGGAGGCCAGGGGCACCCATGTTTTTCACCTAGCAAATGATGTTTTTAGGAAAAGTGCTCTTCAGAGCTTATGTTCAAACTTCAACCAGCTCTGTAGTGAGCTTGTCAGCCAGCTCTGAAGTTTTGCCAATTGCCGGAGAACGTGAGATGAAGGTCAAAATTGCCTTCAAAATGATGAAAATTTGATTAAGTTTGAAGCTAAAAGAGCTCCTTAAAGACAGGGGTGCCCCTAAAAGACAAGGGCGCCCCTGAATTTTGAAGCCTCAGAAGTCAAAATTTGGATTTGCGGCCTCAAGGAGTTTCTTGTCAGTTTTGATCCGACTCTTCAATGAAGCTATCAGCTAGTCATCTAGATCAGTGTTACAAGACTCAGACTCACCTCGGACTCGGACTCGGAGCCCAGACTCGCCCGAGACTCGACAAAGACTTGGGAGATAGAAAAACCCAAGAAATTTAGAGATTTTTAAGGATTTAAAGCTTGTTTCATGCACCTTTTAGTAAATAAACCTTAAATACACAATAACATCATGAAATAGAAATTACTATGATCCTATACACAAACATATATCGATCACATAAGTATAAACACAAATTTTAGGTGAAGGAAATAAGTAATTACTTAATAACAATTACAGTGGTAAATGTCAAAATAGTTAGATATATAAATGTTTTGAAATGTATACAATACTCATGGAATATGAAATCCATGGCATCAAAAGTTCGAAACATAAAACAAAAGTAAAACAAAAGCTATAAATCTATGGCTTAGAGGAGCCTGCATCACTAAGCATTAGTCGTCCTGTGTAGACGTCTAAGATAGGTCCTGGATGATGTTGCAACCATCATCTCTGCTTGTGTCTTAGTGTCAGACTCAGTGGCACCCAAACCAACATCCAAGGTGTCTCCTCGTGCTCTATCCTCTGCTGTGGCTACTACCTCCGCCTCTCGATCTGCCAGGTCGAACCAATCAAGGTCCTCATCGGTAAAAACAAGATCCTCGGCCTTAGTGATCCAATCTGACTGTGGATCAACCTCCTCCAACGTGATGGGTGACAAGTCAGTACCCAATATCTGTCTATGGCGAAGGCGCAAGTTGTAATGAACATAAACAAGATCATTCAACCTCTGCATTGACAACTTATTGTGCTTCTTGGAGTGTATGTGCTCAGACATAATCCAATTATGCTCAGACATAGTAGGAAATCTCTCCCACCATGCATCTGAGATGAGAAAAAGAAAAAAAATAAATCTCATTGTGAAATGTGAATATTTAATTATAATATGAACATTGAATATAAAAGATTGAAAAGTGGTAATTTTTTAACTACTATTATGCCCTTAATAAATTTTTACCTGGCTGCAATGTCGATCGAGTACTTTGCATATATCTCTTGCAAAGAGATCTTGTGCAAGTTTGAAAATCTCTATCTCAGCGACAATTTGGGCTCCAACTTGAGAATCAAACATCCGCTCAATGACTGTGTAGAGCCCACTCAAAACCTCCTCATCCGCCTTGAATTCTTTGCGGAATTGGAATGTCAGATTGAGAAAATATGATGCTGCATGTAGGGGCTTGTGAAGCTAGAGGTGCCATCGTTTATCAATGATCTCCCAAATGGGGCGATACTTACTATCAACTCCCCCATAAATGGATCTAATGGCCTATTTGGCCCTATCCATGCCCTCGTATATGTAGCCCATTGTAGGCTTATCCCCATCGACAACTTGTAATAGAACCACTAAAGGCTCTGTGACCTGCAATTATTATGAAACATTGACATAAGTAAGAGTCAACAAAAATAAGCAAATAAAATAAAAATAAGAATGAAAATATAATGTTACTAAACTAATTACTTATTACATTTACCTTGTGTTGTACCCAAACCGAAATTTTTGCTTCATTAAAGCATTTTGCTTAAAATGGTCTAAACCTTGTAAAAGTGGGGTCAAAACTCAATTTTCGGGCAAATAAAGTATGGGCTTTTAGTCAGTGTGATGCCAGGAAGATACTGGCAAAATTTGAAAATTTTGAAAATTAGGGTTTTTGAAATCTATTTTTAGCCCGAAACCCTAAAAAATAGGAACTTGTCAGAATTGGATGAAATTAATTTTGATTGGCTTATTTCACATCACAATCACAGTGGTGAAGTCAGTTTCAGTTAAAAGTCAGTTTAAGGCTGGTGGGTAGTTTTCACTTTTTTAGGAGAAAAGTTAGGATCTTCGGGGTCATCAATGGCAGTTGGCCAGTACCAGGTGTCAATATCTAAGCCTGAAACTCAAAGAGGAACGCTCTACGATAAAAGATGTTGGAAATAATGCTTTTTGATGGAGGGGATTTTCAGATTGGCAAAAAGTGCTAAAATATTCTAAGTCTGGGAACTTTTCACTATGTAACGTAGTAGACACTTGCGCAATCAACGTGCAAATCAACTTTATAGTGTCCGTACATGTGAAAATGATGAAGTATAGTCATCCACACACCTCAGCAGTCACAACGCTTCGACATGGTCAACCGCAGGGATGGATACAGCGTTTGCAAAGCATAAAATGGTGAAAATCAATGAATTCAAAACAAATCCGCTCCCCTGTAGCCTAGGGGCGCCCTTCCATTTGAAGGTCAAGATTTGAGTGTTTTGGATTAAGAACACATTCATTATGTTCATTTTTCAGTCGGCTTTCCGATTAGCCATGAAGCAAGATTATCCGAGTTACAGAACTCCGGCAAACGAAGACAGAAGCAGAGGTTACAAAGAGTGTTTTCATCAAGGAGGCAGTCTAGAGATGCAAATCCGCTCCCTTCTAGCCCAAGGGCGATTTTCTTTTTGAAGGCCCAGATCTAGATGCATGTGTGTTTTGATGGTTTCAGCCTTTGCAGAATTAGTTTATCTTTTCAACGAGCTATCAAGCGAAAGCGTATCCAGTACAAAAATCCGGTTATCGGCGGTGGAACTGGAAATTGCAAGCAAGATACATGTCAGATGAAGTTTTGTAGAATGCAAATCCGCTCCCCTGTAGCCCAGGGGCGATCCTGAATAAGACCTGTTTGATGGATGAATTTGCAATTGAGGTCTTCCTGAGATCTCTTCCAGCTCAGTCCAGCTTTGCAGTGTATCCGTTCACAAGACGATCCGATATTCTGAGTAACTGTGACAGAGGTCCTACCGAGCATGTAAAACAGAGGATGGTGAAGCGTAGCTACACAAAGCTGCACAGCTGTAGGCTAGGGGCGATTCTCCTTTAGGCCTGCCAGACGGGGTTATTTGCAATTACAGTCTTCACAAGACTTGTGTGCAATTACTCAAGCTATCCAACGAGTCTAGCCGACAGCCTCCGGGATTTGGCGAATGCTCGTACGTGCGAGGTCAAGATGATAATGATGTGAAGAAGAGCTGATTGAAGGCAGTTCAAAGAACGACTAAGTGTAAGAATGTTATTTTCTTTGAAAAAGGCGATTTTCTTTTAGAGGCCTTAAAAGCAATTTTCTGGCTTCGTCGTCTCCAAGAACATCTCTTGCAAGTTGACCAAACTATACAGCAAGACAGACGGCACGCGTATCGGAACATTCCAGTTCCCGGTATCAAGGGTCAAAGTATGGTGTTCAGTTGAAAATCACACTTTTATCAAAATGGTGTTTGAGCTATCACAGAATAGGGGCGCTCATGCTTTTGGGGTTCTTAATACAATTTTCAGATCCCTCACATACAGTCATTGGATGCAGGATACTTCTAGTCATGCAATGAATCCATTATTCAGTCAGTGGAGTTCATTATTCATTGTCAGCGGCAGTTTGAAGCATCAGAAGGCAGAACGAAGAAATGACTAAGTCTGGAGTCAAAACATCAATTTAATCAGAGGCGCCTAATTTTCTAAGGTATCAGATGATGATTTTAGCAGTTGTTGCTCCCAGCAGACATTTCATCCTTGTCATGCAAGCTTCGCGGTGGATATCTCAGCACAGTCGCAGGCTCAGTCAGTCAGCCAGAAATCAGAGCTGAACATGGTCAGTTGTAACTTTGCAGTCAGCTACAAAATAGGAGATTCTTAAAAATCTCATAACTCTTGCAAATGGAAGCCTAAAAGATCAAAATTTGACTTTTTGGAATCAGGGAAGTGTGTTGAACACAGCAAGATGCTATTTTTGGCAAAAAATGAAAAAAAAATATTTTTGCATGCAGAGCATTAAAAAGTGACGAATTTCTTCAAAGACAGATATTGGCGCCATTTTTAGTTTTCTGCATGTGTTAAAAATTAAGATATTATTTTTAGTCTGAAGACTCAGAGACAGTGGCAGTTCAACTGGAGAGAAGCCAATCGATTTTCCTTTTTCTAAATTAGGGTTGCATTATGCATGCATGATGGTTCGAATTGTTTATTTAAACAAGCATGGCGCCTTTCATCATTCACACAGCTTTGAAAGTTCGAATTTCTTCGAAGAGATTGGCGAATTTTCATCAAAGGATCAAGTTCGAAGGTGGTAAAATATTCTTTTGCAGGTACAAGTTCAGATTCAAGATTCAAGGCAGAGTGGCGATTTTGACAGAAGAAGATAATAATTAAATAAAAAAATTAAAAAAAATATCTTTCTTCTTCTCTATATTTCTTCCATCTTCTCGTCTTAAATTCTCTTGCATGTTCGAAGTGTTGGCAGATTTTGGCAAAACAAAATATCTGGGTTGATTCAGAAGAGCTTTCTCAGCAAAACCCATGTGCCAGAATTTTTCAGGAAAATTTGTTCCAGAACATCTGTTCTTGAAGCTTTAATTTTCTCAACCGAAATTCTTTTGCATGGCTGAGTAAAGGGTAAATTTTTGCATTTCTGACGTTCTGGGTTGTCTTAGAATCATTTTCTGGACAAAACCCATATCTCAGATTTTTTCGTAAAAAATTCTCATCCGACAAGCTATTTTTAGCCTCAGCAGGCTATTTTTGGCTTTCCAAAAAAGTTGTCAGAATATAGCCGTGTGCACAGTCAACAGGCAAGTTTTTCAGAATGCAGTTCACTCAGCTCGAATTCAAGACCAAATCGGTCTTAACCCATGACTTCATCGGAACAGTTGATACAGATCTACATAAGGTGTTGCCGGAGGTGGTTTTGGATCCACTCAAAATCAGGGATTCAGTTATCAAGAATATTCAGCAATCCGGGTTGCTTGAGGCCGCTTCCATACCTATTTCGGTGCATTGCGTGGAGTTTGTAATATCTTGCATCAAGCATTACAATTCCGCTACACGAGAGATACGGTCAATAGATGGACGTGTTATATGCAGTCTCAAACCTCTTGATATCGAGCGAAGTCTAGATATTCCTCAACATTCGGATGGGATGGTTATTTCCATGAGTCAAAGCGAGCAGGCATTCAATGCTGGACTGGATAAGTGTCAAAACAAGATGATAGAGAGATGGCTGAAACAAAAGAAGAGCAAGTTGCCAAACAACTTGGGTCGTGGCGAGTGTAAGGATGAATACAATATTTTGATTACACTGCTTAATCGTGTCTCAGGTCATGCAGATGCGAACAAATTTCACCCGTGGATGTATTATATCATTGGTAGAATCATCTCGGGGCAAGAGCATTATGACTGGGCATCCTTCATCAGCGATGTTATTCACGAGCAAATCACCGGTTTCCTAGCTGCGCATCAATTTCATATGTGTTCTTACCTGGTGTACTTGATTGCTTATCAGAATCAGTTTAATGGTTTGAATACGGTGGGCATACTCAGTGTACAGAAAGTCTATCGTTACTATGACCAGCTTGAGTTCACAAAGGCTGAAAGTCATTTTAAACGTGTACAAGAGGCTTTCTTGACTTATACAGTGAGAAACTTGGACCGGGAGTTGCATATTCGCATCTCGACAGTTGCCAGAGCAGCAATGAAGAATTGGGCAGATTGGTACATTCAGTTCCCTACATACACCTATATCCGTGTCTATGGATACACAGGAAAACCAGCTATGTTACCACGTTATCCTTCGGATAAAACAATATTCATGGAGTTCCTGAGGCAGCTATATGAAGTTCACAAACGTTTGCGCATCAAGCGTAAACCAGCTGCCGAGTTTCCTTTGCAATTCGGGATGTATTGGTGTAGGACGGCAGTTGATGCTAAGACCGCAGGTCAAGAGTTAGAAAATTGCAAACTCAAGTACCTGGTGGATACACGCACATATGATCCTTGGGGTCATTACGCAGCTCGCCTGGGTAATCTCTCTTATCACAAACCTACGATGGAAGATTATTGGGTGAATTGTGAGGATGATTTCGAAGTTCGCAGACGTAGCTATAGCAGGTTCTCTCTTCCACAAGTTTCTGTTTTCTTGGCAGAAGATGTGGAAGGATTGACAGAGGGTGAGGGAGATACACTTCCTCAATTTTACAGAGAGCAGGTTGATGGACAACCACTGCCGTTAGTAAACTGGTATGCCAAAGAGTTCGCATCAGTAAAGGAGAGATCGAGCAGGGTCATCCAAAATAGTATGCTTTATTTAGAAAGCAGAAGGTTGAGAAAGGCATCTATGCCTAGAGCAGAGCCGCCAACAGAAGGACTTGTATTGCCTTCTTCTTCAAAACCTAAGCAGAAGAAGAGGAGCAATCCTCCTAAAAAGAATCCAGCGCCTAGTAATTCAAAGGGAAAAGCATCTGTTGCGATTCCACATGTAGAGCCAGTCAGAGAAGTTATTCAGACTTCTCCGCAGCTTGAGGTTCAGCCCCGTATGCCGTCACCGACACCATTAGAGCAGCCTCCCATTCCAATTCACATTGATTTGGACGTAGATTCACCTCCTCGCAGCGATTCTTTTATACATTCACATTCATCAGATCCTCCTACGACTAGTACAGGTCTTTCCAGTGGGATTAGTCGGGATTCATCTTGGCTTGAGAGTCAGCTGGGAAGAAAAAGGAGGCAACCATCTTACATACTTGATCATTCAGATTTTGATCATGACCATCAAGATGTGCCTGAAAAGAGGATCAAGAAGCAGATACATATTGGGAGAAGTGCAGATAAGGAATTCATTGTTGAGACTGCTGTACCTCCAGAAGATAAGAGTCTAGACGAGATGGAAGCTCAAGACTTCGAGGTTATCACAGTTCATTTCGGTAAGAGTACTCGTCAGACAGATATTGATCTCCTACAGGTTGCTACAGATAGCGTCAAAGATAGGATGGTGAAAGATGGTGAAGATAAATCAGCTCTCAAGGCTGAAATACAGCAGCTTCGCCAGTACATTTCTAGCCTTGTACACAGGACAGGGGATGTTGTCACCGCGCTTCCACATATGTTAGAACCACCAGCAGAGCAGGGTCAGATTGATCTCTTGGTTGCATATGGTAAGCGATTGGAGGAATGGGAAGAGGAGTTTGTTGCTAGAGGCGCCTTGTACTTACAGAATTGTATCAATTGCGGTATAATGCACGTGAGCTTCGTCTACGACTTCAAGATGAGGAACGTGATTTGGCTATTAGTAAACCCAGGGATGAGATTCTGATTGCCAACTTGGGAATGTCATTTGATTCAGTCACAGAGGCAGAGGATAAAGAAGAGGTCTACATTTGGAGAACACAGTTGATCTTCAAGGCAGAGATAGAAGGAAAGATCGTATCTGAGGTGGCTGAGAGCAGAGAGCATGTTACTAGTGCACTCCGCTATATAAGAGACTTTGTGTCTCAATTACCATGTGTATATCAGCGTGTGGGTGGTGACTATGTTGAGCTTGCTGACATCCAGTTAGAGCTCCAAGCACTTATTCACGGTATTTTCAGTGGTGAGACCGTTGGCTGTAAGATGAATCAGCTTACAGCCATGTCAACATTGTTTGATGAGGCAATCAGGAGAAAGGGTGAGTTCCAGTGTCAGATGACTAATGGAGAAGACATGCTGCACAGACATAGGATTCTTCGCCAAAGCTTCAGTTCCCCAGATGGAGATGCAGTCAACGACCTCGTAGATGGGTTAATTTCTCAAGATCAGGGCCAGTAGACTTCAGTTAAAGGCGTCCCACCTTTTTCCAAGATAGACATTAGACACAGGAGTTAAACTCGAGGCTTCTTTCCGAGTTAACTGGTTGTTACACATTGCATGTCTTGTCTGTCTTGGAAGTATCTACAAACACTTGGAGTTTAGATTAGATCTTTCAATCAACTGATGATAGCATTCCAGTTGATTTGCTTTCAATAAGGACGTGCATGTTGCACCTTGTCCATTTAGATTAGATGTTTCAGTTAACTGATGATAGTTTCCCAGTTAACTGTATAGTTTCATTCAATTAGGGTTTAGGAATAAGATCTTGCATGCATTGCAAGACTTTAGTTGACTCAAGGTGATTTTAGGGTTGCCTACACCTTGAAGTCTATAAATAAGAGCTTTAAGCTCATTTGTAATTTAACTTTTGCTTGATAGCATACATGCTGCGCCTACCTTGCCTGTAGTATTGCTATTATTGTATCTGTTCAAAGAGTAATTGCTGTTATAATAAATTGCTGCGCCTACCTTGCCTTCATGTTATTGTCATAGTGTTTATTCGATCTTAGTTAAATGGGGTTGCTGGTTTGATCGTTATTGCATGCGTGTTGCGTCTATACAATCTACTGTCCCAGTTGCTTACCTTTTTGTTTTGTTTATTATAAGCCTATTCAGAAGAGCAAATAGTTGCGCCTACCTTGCCTTCATGTTGCGAAACTGTACTTAAAGCTTATCGTTTGATGTGTGTGATAGTAGACTCATTCAGCCAAGCAAATAGTTGCGCCTACCTTGCCTTCATGTTGTGAAGCTGTACCAGGTTTACCGTTCATTTTGTTTGTTTTAATAAACTTCTTCCCGGATTAGCAAATAGTTGCGCCTACCTTGCCTTCATGTTGTGAGCCCGCACCTGGAGTTTATCGTACAATACATTCCTGCTCCATTTCCTCATGCTCTGTTTCTTGAGGAAATTGGATAGATATTAAAGAAGTTAGCTTAGTTGTAGTTACATGATCTGCGAAACCAGAAAATACTTAGCTGCAACGTTCTAGGTTTTCTTAACCTTGTGCCTCTACCAGCTGAGAACAAAAAGATAGGACATTAGTTTAGTTTTCTATTTCATGCATTCCAGCACAACGAGGGAGCTTCCCCTCCTAATTTGAAGAGCACTCATTACGTAGTGTGCATAGCTGTCCGTACAAACTCACACTCCAGAGGTGTTAGTTCTTACGCCAACACCTTGAGAATCTCCTTAGTAGGCACCCAAAAGCCCTCCTCATCAAAAATCCAACTTGATGCATTCACTCTTGCATTTGTCTTAGAATATGTTGAGGAAGACTACTACTCACTAACAAACATCCGCCTCAAAGCTCCCTTTGACTATAGTAAGGATTGTAGAGTGATGAAGTCGGTAGCAAAGCGTGTTATCCTAGGGCGAGCCAACTCCTTTTGCCCCATGTGTTGCCTCATAAGGTTGAGGACCCATGTGTGATTATATATGAACTTACAAATATTCTTTGCGGTCTCACACATGCTTTGATTCAGTCAAGCTTGCCAAGATCCTCCAATATGAGGTCAAGGCAATGAGTGGGACAAGGTGTCCAAAACAATGATGGGTGCCTATCCATCAATAGTCTACCTACAACAACATAATTTTCTGCATTATCCGTGACTATTTGCACCACATTCTCCTCTCCTACCTCAGCCAAGACACCCTCCAAAGCCTCACAAAGGAATTCAACATTTTTGGTGTGGTCGGATGCATCAATAGATTTAATGAACACAGTACCACCTGAAAAAGAAAAAAAAAATGATTCAATTAAATATAATTTTAAAATCTTGATTGTTAATCACTAAAGCAATGCATTTTAGGAAGTAAAATATTTATTAGAGGAAGAAACAAGAGAGTTGAGCAATGTCCTATTTCTTCTATCGGTCCAACCATTGGTCATGATGGCACAACCCTTCGTCCTCCAAACTTCTTGCTGCTCCTGTATTTTGGCTTTCACATCAGCCACTTTTGGGGACAAAATGGGGCCTTTTATCTCTTCATCATTAGGGGCTTTGAACCCTGCCCCACAAATAGTAATTGCATCAATCATATTTTGCCAATATGGAGACCTAACACAAAAAAATTAAATTAAGTTTGTAATTAGTATTGAAAAATGTATAATTTCAATTTGAATTCAACATAGCTCCAAAAATAAAATTCAAGAGATAAAGAATCAACTATCAAGCAACAAGATTTTAAAACAAAACAAAAGAAGAATTACCTGGCTGCATGAAATGGAATGTCACAATAAAACCAAAAGTCTCCAATTGCAGCTTTGGCTGCATCATGTTTATCCTTGTTCCAACCCATGCTCTCAAGAGACGGTTGGGAACCCGGAGTAGTGCGTGGGAAAATATATGAATCCAACCTAAATCCATGAACTCTAGGCCCAATGCTAACGCTACCACTGCCACTGCCACTACCACTACCAACAACTGAAGGTGAAGACTGTGGATAAATTGGAGGCGATGGAAGAACTTGAATCTCCAACTCCACACATGGCTGCCATCTCCTCTTTTTGCTTCTTTTTGTTGCCCAAAGGTTTCCAATTGCACTTGCATTTCACGCACTACCTCAGCAGGGGCTTTTGTGCAAGGATTAACATCTCGGCCCGGTATACATGCAAGGTGGTATTTCAATTTATTAATGCCACCCCCAAGAAAAATTGTTTTCAAATGAAAACATTGTACTTCTCCTTATCTTTGCCCAGGGGTAATAATGGCATGTTTCCAACAAGGATCTCTTCTACTTTGAGACATGGTGAATATGATGGAAACAATTTATAGATATAAACAATGCTGCAATAACACAAATTTAAAAAAAAATAGCATTCAAAGTATAATTTTTAATTAAACTAAAAAGCCTAGGGTTTGCAAGTTTGCAACAAAAAAACTTTTTTTTTTTGCAAGAATGCCTAGGGTTTGTTCAACAAAAAACTTAAACACACACACCTAGGGTTTGTATTTATTTGTAACCTATTCTTTTTTTTTTTTATGGTAAGTGTCACCGTAGGGGGTGACTCCCTTTATTTCACAAAAGAAAATAGAAATTACATGGATTGCTTTTGTGGCTGCCTCGAGACATTGTCTCCAGAGACAAGACCTTTTTCCTGAACAATGATTACATTGAAGGCCAAGTGATCAGAGGGCATGACTAGGGCAGCATCCAACCGATTGACGCCGTAGTTTGCAAGCCAGTCAACCACACCATTGGCCTCTCTGTAGATGTGGGAGATTGAGAAATCTAAGGCCTCTAAGTATTGCCAGGCACGAGAGATGAGTTTGTTCAGTTTCCAATTATTGCAAGATTTCTTCTTGATGCTTTTAATACAGAACATGGAGTCGCTCTCAATCACTAAGTCATGTTGGTTCCTCTTTATACATTCTTCCAACCCTTTGGAGAGAGCAGTCATTTCTGCCACATTGTTGGTTGTCTCCCCACACGGCTCAACAAGCGCCCATAACATTGAGTCCGATTCATCTCTCAGAATGCATCCAATCCTTGCTTTGCCAGGATTGGCTCGGGCACAACCATCAAAATTTAGTTTGAGCCTACTGTTGGGGGGAGCCGTCCACTTAGCTGTATTCCTTGGGTGTTGCCCGTTTGAGTCAGCTCCCAAACCAAAGCCAACGGGGGTCACAAGGCCCGACCAGTTTCTAGACATTCTCTCATCCTAGGCAGTGAATGTTGAGGATCGACGACCTTTGACTTTGTTATTTACTACCTCCACTAGGGCATTCTCAATTTTGTGCTTCAAATCCTTTGGAGAAGTTTCAATGTCTTTGAAGATCCTCCAGTTACGCTCTTTCCAGAGGTGCCATACCAAGATGGACGGAGCACATTCCCAAATACCGCCCCACAGGCCATTAGAAGACCATCTTGGCCAAATTTGGAGAAAGTTAGAAAGGTTCTCATTTCTTGCTGCTACCCAATTACGTTTCTCTTGTAGCCAACTCCAACAATCGCTTGCATAGGGGCATTGGTACAGTAGGTGCTCACAAGTTTCCCTTGCATCTTTGCACAAAGGGCATCTGAAGGGTCCTAACACGCCAACCTTCTGTAGTCTCTCTTCGGAAAGGATCTTGTGATGGAGGGCAGTCCAAAGAAATGCCCTAGCTTTAGGGAGGACGTGCTTACCCCAACAAAGATCCTTGCGCCAATCCAACACCTCTCTGGCAACACTTTGGATTTGGTATCCAATTTTCACTGTGTAGTTACCAGATTTGGTGCCACACCAGACAATAACATCTGCATTTGTGTTTAGTTTTATACTGCGATCCTGGATGGTTTTGACAAATGAATGCTTGATTCTGGCATCCACCTCCGAGTTCTCCACAAATCTCCAGCGTGGTTGCAAGGTCATGGGGTCAGGAGAGAAGTAGTCTCTTACTTTGGGGCTGATTTGGTCAGACATGAGCCTTCTTATTTCTCTAAAATCCATGTTATCTCCAAGAGGGGGTTGACCCTCCCATGAATCCATCCAAAAGTCAACAAAAGAGCTGCTATTAATGCTCCAAGATACATGATCTGTGATGATATGTCTTCTCTCGCATTAGTAGTTTCAAACAGCCGAGCCTTTAGGAGGATTTGCAATGGTTACTATCCGAGTAGGATCCAATGTGTCGAGGTATTTACGTTGCATGAGCCTGCACCAAGGTCTAGAGGGGCAACGAACCATTTTCCAAGCAAGTTTGGCTCCCAGAGCTAAGTTTTGTTGGTGAATGTTTCTGATCCTTGCCCTGCTGGACTTCGTTTCTTGGAAAACTAAATCCCATTTAATAAGGGGAATACGTTGAGTCTCATTCGGACCCTCCCAAAGAAACTTCTTAAATATACTCTCCAACAAAGATCTAGCTTTGCTTGTGAGATTGAAGCAAGTTATACCAAAGATCGGCATTGCAGTAAGGACAACCTTAAGCATTGTAATTCTACCAGCGAGGGAGAGCCATTTCCCTTTCCAAGAGGCAGCCTTAGACCTGCAATTGTCGATGCAATCGGCCCATAGGGAGGAGCAGATGGCACCTTGGAAGAAAGGAGCTCCGAGGTAGCAAGTGGGGAGGAGATTGATTTGGAAGCCGAGGATGGTGGCGATTCTTCTTTGAGTGGATTTCTTAGTGTTGAAAAAGTAGATTTTTGTTTTATCCTTATTTATTGTTTGCCCCAAGCATTTCTTGAATAGTTCCAAGGCCTCCTTAATGGTTTCAGCTTCGCAAACGGTGGCCTCACCCAAGAGGAGAGTATCATCGGCAAATTGTATGTCGGTGAATGCCTCCAGAAGTTTGTTGACTTTGATTCCCTTCCAAATACCCCTGCTGACACAATTGTTTATCAAGGCCTCGAGGGCATCAAACATTAGGACATATAGGAAGGGAGAAAGTGGGTCGCCCTGGTGCAAACCTCTAGAGGAATGAAAAAAATCGCATAGAGAACTGTTCACAATGATGGAGTAGCGGACATAAGAAATGCAGTAGTAAATTCTTTCTACCCAGGGTCTACTGAAATCCAACTTAATCAATACCAAGCAAAGGAATCTCCAACAAAATAGAAAAAACAAAGAAGAAAAAAAGAAGATAAATGAAGTTTTGGTTAAAAAAAATCCCTTGGAAACTCAAACATACCTCTTCAATCTTCGTTGAAATCAATGGAAATCTCTTTCCAATCCCTTGTAGACTCCTCTAGATGCAGCAAAATCACCTACGAACTTGCACAAATGCGATTCAATAAGCGTTTGGTGCTCAATCTCTTTGCTGATTTTCCTTCAATGCAAATGTGTTTTGGCTCTCTTCTCTCTTTTTTCTCTCTTACTTCACTTGAAAATGAAATGAAGTACCTTTTGGAGGAATAGAGGCAAGTATAAAGGCAAAAAGAAAAAAGAAAGAAAGTTGAAAATGTGTTTTTTTTGCAACTCAAGCCCACAAAGTGACGGTCGAGTCTTTGGCATGGGACTTGGCGAGTCTGCCGAGTCCAACGAATCTCAGCGAGTACTCAGCCTTCGAGTCTCTAGGACTCGCCTAGCCTCACCTGCCTCGGGACTCACGAGTACTCGCCGAGTTTAGGCGAGTCTTGTAACTATGATCTGGATACATCAGTCAATCAGAATCAGTGATTGAACATGGGCTCCGGTGACGTTTGCAATTTCAAATTTTCAAGAAATTGGCTAAGTCTAGAAAATGACGCCTAAAGTCAAACTTTGACTTTTGAACTGAAGTGAAAAGGGACGCCCTATAAAGGTGGAGGTTGTGAACTGAATTTAAATAATATTGAATCTTCAATTGTACTTCTCAAGTCGACTTCAACTGGACTTAATTTTTGCGTGCAATTGGTGGATTTATTTTTTGCATGCACAGTTAACTGAAGTGCATGGAGGTGGCGCCCTATTTAGGGCTAATTTCTCAGGCAGTTAATTGTTTTTGAGGTCCAATCAGAAGGTGGCGTCCATTTTTAGGTGTTTGCAAGCATAAGTTGGCGCCTTTCTTCATAAATTTTATTTGTTAAGGCAAGAGGCGTCCATTATTCTCATCACAGGTGGAAGCAAACACATATTTTCTTGAGCAAGCAAAGATCTGAAGGTGCTACGAGCAATATTTTTTAGTGTTCTTCGCAGTGCCAGTTCCAGATTGTTCAAAGGAGACATTTTCCAGACTTCATTTTTCAAGCACATGCAGGCTTCATCAAATCCAATTCAAGCATATGCGACTTTTTCAGAGATAGAATAATAAACTTCTATTTCTATCTCTAAAATTCTTATATTCTTGTCTTAGGTTGTCTCTCGCATGTCAAAGTAAATGGCAAAATTTTCAAAAACAGATCATCTAGGTTCACATATTTCAGCGTCAGCAGCAAAACCCATGTCTTAGATTTTTTTGAGAAAATTGCCCTGCTACTTCACATTTTGAAGCACTGTGCTTTTTTCTGAAGATTCCTTTGCATGTGGGTCAAAAACTCAATTTTTCCAAAACCGAATCATCCGGGTTGGCTTAGAATTCCATTGCCTACAAAATCCATGTTTTAGATTTTCTCAAGAAAAATTACCCCCTGGTGCCCCTACAGCCCATACTGTTCTTTACCAAAAAGCTCTTGCATGCCAAGGCGAAAGGCGTTTTTTTCAAATTTCTAACATTGTGGGTTTGCTTAAAATTATTTTTTCTACAAAACCCATGTCTCGGAATTTTTCATGAAAATTGCCCCTGAACAGGGTATTTTTAGCCTCGTAAGAAGCTATTTTTAGCTTTCCGGAAAATTTATCAGAACATAGCCGTGTTTACAGTCAACCGGCGAGTTTTTCAGAATGCAGTTCACTCAAACTGAATTCAAGACCAAATTGGTCTTAATTCACGATTTCATAAGAAAAGCTGACACCGATTTGCATCAAGCGCATCTAAAGGGTTGATTCAGACAATTTGACAAGCGTAGTTGCTCAAAGTCCACATGGTTTCATACCTTGTATAGCTGATAGCCTTCCTAGGCCAATTTAGAGGGTTGATACAGATGGAATTCTGCGTGTGTGGCGAGTTCGTGTGCATTTCTCACAACCAGAGTATTCACGGTCAAACTTCGTGGTTTCGTCATGCAACACTCTTCCATTGAGAAGAATCAAGAAAAGCATCAAAGGCATAAAGTTGCAGAAGAAATAGAGGCCATCACTCCAATTGTGGAGCCACCAGAGTTACCAATCAGTGAATTGCCAGTTGATGCTGCGCAGACTGAGTTCCAGAATCTGGTTCATGAGGGTCTTGATGGTGATCCTATGGTGTCCAAGTTGAGTCACTTCTCTGTGATGGCAACTAGCTTCAACAAGGTAGCTGAAGAGGTCAAAGAATGCCAGAGGATGATCAAGGATGGAGAGAAAGAGTTGATTAGGCAGTCTATCATTGAAGATAGCGTCAAAGTTCCAGAAGATGAGACGGTTAATGAATTCTTGGAGATGATGATGGCGAATGATGATCTAGAGTAGACAGACAGTTAGATCCTGCAGTTATTTCTGAGGATGGAGTTAGAAGAAGCAGTTAACTCGACATCTTTCTTGAGTTCTGATTGCTGATTTCGTGCACGTTTATCTCATCCTTGGAGATATCTTTGGAGGAGGTCGGACTTTCGGTTAGGATCCAGCTGACTGATGTTAGTTATCAGTTAGCTTTCATTTCAATAAGGACGTGCATGTTGCACATGTCCATTTAGTCTAGTTTTGTTTCAGTTAACTGATGGTAGCTTTCCAGTTAACTGTATAGTTTCATTTGGTTAGACTTAGAGAATAAATTCTTGCATTCTTGCAAGACTGATTGTAAACTCAAGGTGACTTTAGGGTTCCCTACACCTTGGAGTTCTATAAATAAGAGCACCCTTGCTCATTTGTAATTTACTTTTGCTTGATAGCATACACGCTGAGCCAACTCTTGCCTGTAGTATTGCTATTTTATTATCTGTTTACAAACTTTTCATTGAGATAGAGAGTTGTTGCGTTACCGACAATATTCCTATGTTTAGTATTGGTTCACTTTGAGCTTTTATTAGTAATAAACAAATTGCTGAGCCGCCTTGCCGTGCAATGCTACTTGTAATGGTTCATCTTTGTTCAATATAATGCTGGTTGATCGTTTATTTGTGTGATAGGTCCTTCATACAATCTGCTGTCCTGGGTTATATTTGTTTCTAATAAGCGTGTTTCATATCTACACCTCGGATAGGAGTCGTCTCCTCCTTGGGAATTTAGAAGTAGGTTTATCGTGCTTTGTTGCGATTAATAATCTTTTATTCATATCTACACCTCGGATAGGAGTCATCTCCTCCTTGGGAATTTAGAATTGGAGATTGTTGTTTGATGTTGTTGCCAATAACCTTTCTTTCAGCTTACACCTCGGATAGGAGTCGTCTCCTCCTTGGGAATCCTGACTTAAAGATTATCGTCCAAATATTCCCTGCTCCTAAGTCCTCATGCTCTGTTTCTCTTGAGGAATAGGATAGATTAAAAACATTTAGTTAGTTGTAGTTAAAATCTACCTAACCAGAGAAAAACCTTAGGTTTTCTTAACCTTGTGCCTCTTCTAGCTGAGTAAAAAAGATAGGATTTAGATCATTTACTTTTTCACGCATATCAGCAAAAAAAGGAGCTTCCCCTCCTAATTTGAAGAGCAGTCATTACACACTGTGAATAGCTGTCCGTTGCCAATACGCACTCCAGAGGTGCGAATTGTAACGCCAACAATCTACATCCTTGAAATCAAGATTAAGGAAGAGTCTAGCAAATGCTAGCTTGTACCTTTCATTGACTTCCACATCTCTATATGGTGTATCTCTCCCTAGCAAAGAAATGATCTTGGCGCTATAGTATTTTGGAGTCAATGCAAAGCCAAGAAGATGCAATAGGGTGGTTATTTTGTTTCAACACCCAACCAAATTGTATGCACCTATTTCAAGAAAATCTTTTTTAGGGTCTTCTTCTTTCTCGTTTATGATTTTCTTCTTCTTCTCAATCATTTAGTTGATGCCTTTATGCATGTGGGAAAAGATGTTACGGAGAAAGAGGAATATTATCTGGATTATCACCAAAAGGTCTATATGGGGGCAACTATCACTTGGAGAGCAAAGATGCCCTTAGCCCAATTGAGGGCTAACATCATCTTTAATGTGAAATAGGTAGATAGAAGAAGCCAAAAGAAGAATGGGAGAAGAGAGTGAGTGTTTTGCATAGCTAGGGTAGTTGAGTGAGAGAAACACTTTATTTTAGAGTGCAAAGTTTATAGTGACATTTGAGCCAAATATGCAATTATGTTAGCAACAATTTCTTTATAGAATCTATTCAAAGAGGAGAAGGTTGAGAAAGTAGAGGAGCTCATCATCAAAATAAATAGTAGAAGATCAACAATGCAAAAAGCTAAAATGATTGGATTAAATATCCCTTAGGCTATCTTTGGCCTTGTGGATGTTAAAACCTTCTATTTTATACCACTCCCAAGCATGGCTTATCCATGTCATTATAATGGATCATACTCATGATGGATTTAGTGAAACTAAGAAGATATTGCACATGATCCCATCGAGTGTCATCTATTGAATATTTTTTGCTCTCTTAGTGTTAGATTGCCTCCATACTGACCAAAGCTGGTTGATGGTCATGCTAGAAAGTGCCCTTCATACATTCACAAGTCATCTCAAGGTGTTTATGTTGGAGGCGAATCAAGTCTTAGCAATATATGCATAAATTAAATCTAAAAAATTAAAAACGAAGAAAACATACTTAATTTGAAAAAATGTAAATTACCAATAAAAAAAGAAATTACTAAAGTGAAACATAAATTTTGTTGTTCAACTTACCTTCAATAGCTCCAAATTTTAGAATGATCTAGATACGGCCCATGACATGTGGTGGTGGTTGATGAAATTTTAGATCTCTTTGGCCTTGGCATACATCTATTTGATCCAATCAATTTTTGTTGCCAATCTTTTGTAGTATAAGGTTGAGCAAGTGAATAACACCAGGTGTCCAAAAGATGTCCAAATAGTGTGCCTCAACCAACCTATATGAGGATGTTAGCAATAAATTGTGTTATTCACCTCTCTCACAATCCATGACTTTAAAAAATATTGCCCTTTAGAGAACACCACAATCAAATTATCAAGGGATAATTTTCAACATCCTTCCATCTATTAGAAATGGAAACCTCTATCTCTTTCCATGAATTTGTGATGGGCTAGAATGATTCTTCTACATTTTTCACCTCCTTTGTTAATAAGGTGTTGTGCAATTGCTTAAAATACAAGCCCTAGTACCCTTTTGGAGCCTTTTTTATTTTCCTCACCCTTTCTTGCCAATATGCTAATTAAACAATGTTGGAAGCCTAACCATTTGCATAGACACATCTTTGCTTATTAGAGACCCTTGTTTCTCAAGATTCATGGCTGGTTGATGAACTCTTTGGGGTGCTCTTGGAAATGGGCTTGTGACTAAACCATCTAGGTTTTTGCTTTTTTTGCTTTACTTATGGCTTTGGCTACTTGGAAATCTTTGTCTTGTAATATATAATTAGTTTCTTTTAATGTAATTTTCTCTTTTTTGTGTCCCCTCCAACCCTCTGCCAAGAAAAAAAATGTTTTTTTGACTTAGCTCTACAATTTTTTGCAATTATGGACAATTGAGTGGCATGAGTGACTCCTGCTTATTGTTTCAAAATGCGCAGGTAATTAGCTGCAAATGCTTATTGTTTAGCCTGTGATACTTCTAATATTCTAATATCTGTTGATAATGAGTCAATTTCTGCTTCTTAGAAAGGTATTTGATTGATATTAAAATCAGCTGAATGTGTTTCCTTCGACAACCTTCCTTTACCTTCTGTTTGGTTGTTCATCGATTTTTAGGTGTGTTTTGGTGCCTTGACAATTGAAATTGCTGTTCATGAATAATAAATACAAGTTTTCTTTTGTTTCTATGTTTGTCTCATCAACGATAACGTTTGTTATCTTTTTGTTCTTTAGAGCTTCTTAGTAAGGTGCTATTAGCAGTTTAATATAAGTAACAGATAACAGTATATAACAGTAATAATTCATGGCTATGTATGAAAATAGCAGCAGTTAATAGCAAGAGTATGATATAGTTTACTCTTGCTTGGTGATTTTGTAAATTGGAATGAATTCTCTTGTATATGAGTATGAGGTTATCTTCGATATAATCTAGCTTGTTGATAACTTTTCAATATACTTATTAAACTTAATTAGAATATGTTAAACAATTTGGTCAAGATTAGTTTACTTGGTGCTTAACTGCATAGAAAGGTTACCCAAGTGCCTTTTAAGCTGTCTACAATATTTTTCTTAATAGAGATTACAACCAGTCTCTTATAGATATTTAGCTATAGACAAATTAGAAAGGATAGGACTCCTTTGTTTCAAAATTCATGCCATTTGTTGTACGATTAACTAGTATTTCTTATCTCTTTCCTGTGTTTTAATAATTATATGCTCTCTTGATTGCAGTTTCCTGGAAATAGTTTGTCTGAGGAGCTAGTGGATTATCATGCTTTTGAAGGTTCTTATCAGGCCGGTCCTTTAGAACATTCAGGAAAAATGCACGCATTAGTTGATGACTTGAGTGGAATTTCAGATGGCAGGTTCTTCTGCTACCCTTTTGTGTTTTACCTTATATATTATGTTCTGGAAAAGCAATATCATATGTGTAATTTACATTACTTTCTCAAGTATATTCTGACAATAAGTACTAATAACTGGTGGTCAGCAGCTACAGTGTTCTGCTTATGACAATCCTCTTCTGTAGTTATCTCTTTTTTTATTTTATTTATTTCCTCACCCGTGGCATCCAGAGTCTTGTATCTTTCATATGCATATCATATTTTTCTGCAAGCTCTCTTAATGTTAGGGCATGCTTTTTCAATATCTGTTGATATTATGGTATTTTTTTCCCGTGTAAAAAATATTATATTATGTGTATTTTTCACTAGTTGTGTTGTTTCAGTCATATTCAGTGCGAAATGTGGGTTTGAGGAATCTTGTTTTGTTTGAACTTAGAAAAGAACTAGAAGTCTTTTCTATGGTGATATGATGGTTATTGACATGTTCATCAGAATATTTACTCTTAATCATCTATATTTCCTGTATGATGGATTGCCTTATGTTATAGCCTTGCAGCTAGGAAGCATTCATAGCTGATTCTCAAATATAAATTTCAATTTCAGAGATAGTACCTCAAAATAAAAATAAAATAAAAGCAGACCTTTTTTTCTATTGGTGGTGTTAGAACCCTCTCTTTTCGGGGAGAGGGGATAAATGTTGCCCCACTTTCTCTCTAACGATGAATTATCATAAATTGACAATACTATTTGAAGGGCAGCATTGGTCGAATCTTTCATATGCTATTGACATGTTATGCAAATCTTAGAATTAGGAAATGTTTGGAAAGATGTTGCGTAAATAACTATGCACACTTTTTGGTTAAAACTATTTTAACACACTTTTGTTTTTGAAATCATGTGCTTTGCCAGAGGTGTGAAAAGGTCCTCATCAATGAATCAGTTGAGAGGTTGGCAGCATTCTTCTAATCAAGAAATTGCCATAGAGGACCATTGCTGGCACTTATATGATAAAGTTTGGACACTTATAAGTGAGATGAATGGAATAGGTCCAAGCAAGAGATTTGTAGAGACAACAGCGGGTCCATCTTTGGGTCAAAGAGCACGTGGTTTAGTAGAATCTCTCAACATACCAGCAGCTGAAATGGCTGCAGCAGTTGTATCAGGAGGACTTGCTGGAGTGGTGAATATTAACACGAGTAAGGTTGCTGACAAAGCTATCCGATTGCGAGGAGAAAAGTGGCCAAGGATTCTCTTCCGACTGGTGTTACTGTATGTTTACAAAGCTGATCTGGGAGGAGCATCTCGCTGTGCTCAACAATTTGCATCACTTCTTCCACGTCTCTTATTAAATGACAATGAGCAGATAAAAAACAGGCTTCAACTCTTTATTTGGTATTTCCATTTCTCCTTATTCAAATGTTCTCCCTTTGGAGTTTTATGAACTATTAAATCAGGGTTTAATATTTTGTATGCATTTTCAAGTTTAATTTTAACTCCCTTTTAGAGTTATTTCTATCAAACCCAACTATAACTGAATCTTGATGTTATATTTTTGAGCAGGTCCTTACTTGATGCAAGAGCACAAGTTGGGAGCCTTGATGATGGTGCTCGTTTTCATGTGATCTCTCAATTGGTACGAGAAAGTGTCAGGCATGGTAAGAGCATGCTAGCTATGAGTATTGCTGACAGAGACAACTCAGAGGATCCAAGCGGCATGCTGAATGAGACTGGATCTGTTAACAGTTTACTGCAGAAAGATAGAGTTGTTGCAGCGGTATATTGATAGAAGCCCATGGTTGTGATCCTATTAAAATTTGAATGTTGTAGAAAACATAAACGTTTACATGTGCAGCATATTGATTTGTTTCTGACCTTAGCATCTGAAGCCTATTGCATGAAAAAACACCAACACCATGGTGCTTTCCATGCTTCACATTTTTTTATCTGTCCTATTTATGAATCCGTTAACATGTTCTAAATACTTGTTACAGGTGAGAGATGAAATAAACTATATAAAATCATCCATTTCAGATCGCTTAAAGCAAGTGCATGAACTTGGCATGGATCTAGAGGAGTTGTCTAATCTGGAATGCTTGCAGAAGAAACAGCTTGAGGATGAGTTGCTAAGTAACTTGGGTGTGATTTGTTCAAGTGATGCAAATCGTAGAGCTGCATCACGGCTTGCTTATGACGAAGATCAACAATCTGTAGCTGTAAGATATATTTTATATGGTTATTGGCTTAATTGTCACATAGAGGCTACTTGAATGTATCTCCCTTTTGACTTGTGTTTGTCTATCCTCTATTGGGGGGCTTGCTTTTTTTCTTAGTGTATTAGAGCTCTGAGAGGGTCAGGAGTGTGATATTACCTTCCTACATCAAGAGGTATACTCATATTGGTTTCAGCCTGTCACTGTTCGTCAAACCCTCCACATACAATGCTCCTATGTATCAATTACATCATTGTATGTTTCAAGTGGATATCATCTAAGATTTTGTCAGGTAGCTGTAGTTTTAAAATCCAAATCTGTAAGGACAATGTGGCTTGTTAAAGTCTACTAAATGGCAGGATAATAGCACCTGGTTTATTTGTGGCAACAAAAACTGTTTCTTACTTCGGTTTTATTTTGCAGGACAAATGGTGCCATATGTTTCGAGATCTAACTGATGAAAGAGGGCCATGGTCAGCCACACCTTTCCCGAACAATACATTGACATGGTGGAAGCTTGATAAAACTGAAGATCCATACCGACGAAGGATGAAACTGAAAAGAAACTATCTTTTTGATGAACAACTTTGCCATCCTCCATCTACACTTGTGCATGATGATTCTGAAACTGGCCAAAATGTTGATAACTTGAATCCTGGCATGGGGAATAATGTGCTGGGTGAAGTCAAAAGTTTCTTGCTCAAAGGTTTGCGAGGAATCAGTGAGGAGGAAACTTTTGATGTTCCAGGAATCGAAGAAGATGAACTATTAAATGCTGATTCAGCTCCCAGTGAAATCAGTCCTGCATTACATCTTGCTACTGAATGTATTGATGAAGTTTCAGACATGAAAGTAGATGATGAAGTTTCAGACAATAGGCAGGAGCAGACAGGAAAATTCTCGGAGGCAGGAGAGAATGAGGTATTGTTTGCATATATGCATGTGTTTTAGATAAGCACATATTGAAGTAAGTGTGGTAGGATCAAGCAGTTTTTAAAATTAAGAATCTTTTCTCTGCAGGTGCTCCTTTCCGTTTCTTGCATTGTTATTACACCAAAGAGGAAAATGGCAGGCCACTTAGATGTTATGAAAGCTTCTCTGCATTTCTATGTTGAGTTTGTGGTGGAGGGAACAGGAGGATCGCATGTTTTCAACAGTCAAGGTGGGTTGAATTATCCTGAAAATGCTGAACCATACCATTTGGAAAGAGCTTTGAAACAAAAATCATATAAAATCCATGCCAATGGAGAGAGCGAAAAGGGAAATCCCATGGAGAGACTTGATCCTGTTCAACAACAGGCTTTATCTGGGAAGCAACCAAAGGATGTTAAGCGGCATAGGCGATGGGATCTCAGTAAGGTAATATTGTTAGATATTTCAATTATAATAGTTGCTTTAGTTCTAAAAGTTTTTGCCCTAACATTTCTAGAAGTTATTGCAGGTCAAAGCTGTTCATTCTACTCGTTATTTACTGCAATATACTGCAATTGAAATCTTCTTCAGTCATTCAATTTCTCCTGTTTTCTTGAATTTTGCTTCACAAGACCATGCAAAAGATACAGGGAAATTGATTGTCTCTTTGAGGAATGAGATATCTTGTCCAAAATTAGGTTCAAGAGGCAGAGATGAGGTTATTCATTTCATTGATAAACGATTAGCAATTGAAAAGGCAGAAAGGGCAAGAGATGTCTGGCGAAGGCGAGAAATAAGCAACTTTGAATATTTAATGATTCTTAACACTCTCGCAGGGAGATCTTATAATGATCTAACACAGTATCCTGTTTTCCCATGGATCTTGGCTGATTACACTTCTCAGAATCTTGACTTCAACAAACCAGCAACATTTCGTGACCTTTCTAAACCTGTTGGTGCTTTGGACACAAAACGATTCCAGGTTAAAACAAATTCAAAGTTTCAAGTTGTCTTATGCTTGTAGATGTGTTTGCATAAGTAAATAATGCTATTTATGTAAGTCATTCCTTGTAATTCACTATGAAAGTAAACTTCTAGTTCTTTTACAAAAATGCATTTCACAGGTCTTTGAAGAACGGTACCAGAATTTTTTTGATCTCGATATCCCTAGGTAAAGTGTTGTTCACACCCCCCACTACCCTTAACATGTTATTTTACATTTTGTAAAAACAGTCGTGAGAATAGGTTGATTAATGAGACTGTAACTAGACCAATTGATTTATTTCCTCAGCTTTTATTATGGATCTCATTACTCAAGTTTGGGAAGTGTACTCTATTATCTACTGAGACTGGAGCCCTATACAACACTTCATCGTAATTTGCAGGTATCATAATATTGAAAGGTTTAATGTTGTGTCACTTTCTCCTTTACTTAGGTTACTGAAAAGTAGCTTAGCATGTGACATCTTTGTTAGGTTTATGATCAGATGTAATGCACAGATTTTAATTAAAAAAACAGACTCAGAAACACAGCAAATACCCTGGGAAAACCCTCCAACCCAAGGGAGAAAAACCCAGCCAATATATCTCTTATATATTGATCAAATAAGAGCAGAAATCTGCTTACAACTCAGGCACAACACAATGCCTATTTGATACAATAAGTGATAGCACCTCTCTTAGATGCTAGTTACAATGAATATGATTCTCCTTATGATCGATCTGCTGCTACAGATGAAGATCTGGTGCTGGGTGCGAAGTTCTCCTCCTGCTGGGCGTGATCTTCTTCCTCTTATAAATGCGAACTATATGAATGAACTTATTAATCAAATGAATGCTCAGCATTCTGTATATATAGGCAAGTCGTGCCTCTTCATCAAGGAGGTCGGCCCAAAGACGTGTCCTTTGATATCACTAAGTCGGCCTTGAAAGAAATGTCTTTCTTCTTTAGAAAATCACGCCCTTCTAGAAGTCGGCTCCAATAATAATTAAATATTAATTATTATTAATCATATAAATAATGATGTTTGAATGAGGCGCCTCCTCATAAGTAATCGATCTTGTATAAATTTAAATAGCCAAGGGGCGATATTTAAATTTTGTCTTCATATGACGTGCATCTGGAAGTAGTTATCCAGACGCTACATATCAACACTCCCTCTCAGCTAGGGAGAAATACTTCCGACTGTATAAGTCATATCACTTCATCGTGATGACAAACATCATGGCTACACCCATGTGTAAAGAGCTTATCACCTCATTGTGAAAGCATATCACCTCATCATGATATTGGATATCACCTCATTGTGATATCAACCATCATGGCTACACCCTTGTGGTATGTACAAGTGCTCATCACTCAACGTGATGTTGTCACCTCATCATGACGTTTCACCATGGCTCTCCCAGAGGGTGTAACACAAGTAAAAGTGAATCATCACAGACTCTCTCACGTGATGTTGTCATGGAGTCACACACATGACATCCACCATGGCTCTCCTAGAGGGTGGAAACAAGGCCTTTCACCTCAAATCTCAAAGAGAAATGCATTATCAAGGGATTGCACCTCAAATCTCTCTCAAAAGAGAAATGCATTAAAGAGGATCACTGATATTGAGACTTCTTTTCAGCTAGGGCTTGATTCTCCACCATACCAAGCTTATCTCGAAAGTACACAGACTTTATCCTAGAGAGAGGCTTGGTGAGAATGTCTGCCGTCTGCTCATTAGTGTTGATATACCTCAACTGAATTGCTTTCCTCAATACCATATCTTTGATATAGTGGTATTTGATTTCCACATGCTTGGTTCTGTCATGAAACACAGGGTTGACAGAAAGCTTCACACAAATCTAGTTATCACAATGAATGATAGTTGGCTCCATTGATTGTCCAAACAATCTTGCAAAGAGCTTTCAAAGCCACACTGCTTCTCGAGTTGCCACACAAGCTGCAATATACTCGGCCTCTGCTTTACTCAATGCCACTGAAGACTGCTTCCTGCTGCACCGGGATATCATTGCAGACCCCAAACTGAAGCAACATCTAGAGGTACTCTTCCGGTCAGTAACACACCCTAGCCAATCAGAATCAGTAAAACCATGCAGCTTCAAATCCACACCTGAAGAATATTTCAACCCATATCCAACTGTGCCACGCAAGTATCTCAAGATATGTTTTGCTGCAACAAGATGTATTTGCCTTGGTTCACACATGAACTGATTGAGTGCACTCATTGCATAGCATAGTAGATATCTGGTCTAGTGTTGACTAGATACATCAATGAACCAATCAATTGCTCATGCATCGTGGGATCCACCAGATCTGAACTGGCTGTAGCCTCCTTCAACTTATGTAAGTTGGTCTCCATAGGCGTAGACATGGATTTGCAATCCATCATACCAAACCTCTTCAAAATGTCAATGGTATACTTCCCTTGACTTAGAATCATCTCATCTGGCTTCTGCCAAACTTCTAACCAAGAAAGTAATGCATGAGACCAAGATTCTTCATTTCAAATTCAGAAGCTAACTCCTTGCATTTGAGAATGAGGTGTTCTTCTCCAGTAATCAAATCATCAACGTACAAAACCAAGATCAATCCTTCACCATCAATTACCTTGAAGTAGAGGTTAGAATCAACATCATTCTTTGAGAAGCCCAAACTTAACAGGTAACGATCAATCCTTTCGTACCAAGCACGAGGAGCCTGCTTAAGACCATACAAGGCCTTCTTCAGCCTGCAAACATGAGACTCCTTCCCATGTACCTCAAATCCATTAGGTTGCTCAATATATACCTCTTCCTCGTTTACACCATTCAGAAAAGTTGTCTTCACATCCATTTGGTGAATCTTCCATCCTTTAGATGCAACAATAGCAATGATGGTCCTGATTGAAGTATAACGAGCCACTGGAGCAAAGGTTTCTTCATAGTCAACTCCCTCTTTTTGTAAAAACCCTCTAGCCACGAATCTAGCCTTGTATTTCTCAATGCTCCCATCAGCCGCATGCTTGATCTTGAAGAGCCATTTAGAAGATACCACAGATTTTCCTTCGGGTCTAGGTACGATGTCCCAAACATCATTTTTAAGAATGGACTGATACTCTTCAGACATAGCATCTTTCCAAACCTGTTGACTAGAAACTTCCTCAACACTGGAAGGCTCAAACTCAATAATCTGATTCATCAAGGCTACATAACTGGAGAACTTATTAGGTCTCTTACTTTCTTTGAAGGTTCCTCTTAGGGCTGCAAAACTTTCTGCCTCCTGCATTGTTTTCCTGGCCCAAAGAGGTCTTTTTCTTCCAATCACAATATCTGTAGGCCCATCAGTGGGTTCCAAGGGCTCAATTGGATCAACATCTTCCTTAGGTTATGAAGGCTCCCTCTGATTCTTAGGAACATGGTCAACTTCCATATCCTGAGGAGACTCTTCATCATCGATCTCCAAATGAGTGCCCTTGGATCTTCTGAATGCAACATCCTCTTCAAATGTGACATCTCTACTGATCTCAATTAACTTCTAACTCGGAATGTAGATTCTATAGGCTTTTGATGTCTCACAGTAACCTACCAAAATTCCTTTCTTGCCAGAAGGTTCCGACTTTGTCCTCTTGTCCTTTGGTACATGAACACACACTGGACATCCAAAGATCCTTAAATGACTTATTTCGGGTTTCACCCCTATGAATGCTTCTTCAGGATTTATGTTTTCCAAGATTTGGTGGGGACTTCTATTCTGAACATAAACAACTGTCCTGGATGCTTCAGCCCAAAGGGAGATTTGCAGATCTTGGTCATGAATCATGGCTTTGACTATTTCCACAATAGATCTTTTCTTCCTTTCAACAACACCGTTTTGTTGAGAATTATAAGGAATGTTGAACTCCCTCTTAATCCCAGCTTCAATGCAAAAGTTACGAAAGCTGACGGAAGTATATTCTCCTCCATTATCGGATCTCAAGACTTTGATCCTTTTCCCGAACAAATTCTCCTCCTGGGCTTTGAATTCTTTGAATCTCTCTAATACCTCCTCAGATTCTTTAGATTTCAAGAAATAAATCCAAGTCTTTCTAGAGTAGTCATCAATAAAAATAATGTAATACAAGAAACCACTCGAAAAAGCAACAGACATTGGACCACATAAATCAGAATGAATAAGATCTAGAATACATTTGGATCTACTTTCACTACTATGAAATGGACTTTTTGTATTCTTACCCAAAGCGCAGCCTTTGCAAGTACCTTCATGCTCTTGGTTGAATTTTGGAAGGCCGGTGACCATCTTCTCCATGATGGGTAGAGGTCAAAAGTGAAGGTGAGCCAATCTTCGATGCCAAAGATCACACAAACTTGAAGAATCATGCACTAGAGCCTGAAGAGGACGAGTGCATAGCTTGTAGAGACACTCATGTCTAACTTCAATCACTCGAGCAATCTTGATGTTTGAGTTAGCCCATATAAGAACTTTACCTTTTGAAAATGCAACTTGGTAACCCTTGTCTTCCAAGGCTGAAATGGAAACAAGGTTTCTCTTGATGCCTAGAACAAATAGGACATCATTTAACTGCAAGGAAATGCTGGAATCCAAGTGAAGAGAGGAGTTCCCAACTCCTTTCACAGAGTAACTAGCATCATCTCCAATAATGACTTGTTCACTGTAATCTTTCTCCACCAAATTAGATAGATGCTCCCTAAATCCGGTTATGTGGCGAGAGGCACCACTATCAATCAGCCAAGTGTAGGTGTCGGTAGTTATATTGCTTGACAAGGCAGAGTAGAATAGGTATTCACTTGAATCCTTTTGCATAGAGACTTCATTAACATTAGCAATGGAGGCTTGCTGTCTAGGCTTGGTAGGACATTCCTTTGCAAAGTGACCATACTTGTCAGATCGAAAACATTGGACTTTGGAGAGGTCCCTCTTCTTCTTGAATGTAGGAGCACCATCAGCTTCTTTATCTCTATTCCTCTTGAAATATCCTTTCTTTCCACCTTTCCCTTTCTTCTTGAAGGATTGAGTGGCAAGAACATGAATGTCTTCATTAGTGGAGCTTTGACCAATACCTCTCGGAGCCAACTTAGACTCTTCTTCGATGCAATCTGCCCTCAAGCGATCAAACTTGAGAAGTTTCGATCTTGCACTGATTCCTTGAATGTAAGACTCCCAAGATGAAGGAAGACCATTAAGAGCCAACGTGGTCAAATCCTTGCTATCAACAATATGCCCAATAGAAGAGAGTTGATCTCTCAACTCAGTTATTCTCATGAAGTAAGCAATAACAAATTCTCCTTTCACCATCTTCACATGATGGAGTTGTTGCTTCAGTGCAAGTGCCCGGCTTGTGTTATTGATTTCAAACATCTCCTCCAAGGTTTTGAACATCTCTCTTGCCGTCTTTAACTTGGAGACAATAGGAACAATATGATCCTTTACGGAATCAACTAACATCTTCTTCGCCTTAATATCTTTCTTCTTCAATTGAACCTTTTCTTCCTCATCCGTAGGCTCAGGAGTTGTGTTCTCTACGAACTCTACCAATTCACTTTCCTCCAAAGTGAGCATAATTCTGAATCTCCATGATGTGAAATTTGATGCTCCCTCATGTCTGTCCTCGGTCTTGAGACTGTTCACCATCTTGACGAAGTGATAGAGGAGATCAAAAAGGTGAAGAAAAATAAAGAATATTGCTGCAAGATAAATCTGATCAAGATCTTCTTCAAACCCGCTTTGATACCATGTTAGATTTATGATCAGATGTATTGCACAAATTTTAATTCAAAAATTAGACTCAGAAACACAACAAATACCATGGGAAAACCCTCCAACCTGAGGGAGAAAAACCCAGCCAATATATCTCTTATATATTGATCAAATAAGAGCAGAAATCTGCTTACAACTCAGGCACAACACAATGCCTATTTGATACAATGAGTGATAGCACCTCTCTTAGATGCTAGTTACAATGAATATGATTCTCCTTATGATCGATCTGCTGCTACAGATGAAGATCTGCTGCTGGGTGCAAACTTCTCCTCTTGTTGGGCGTGATCTTCCTCTTATAAATGCGAACTATATGAATGAACTTATTAATCAAATGAATGCTCAGGATTCTGTATATATAGGCAAGTCACACCTCTTCATCAAGGAGGTCGGCCCAAAGACCTGTCCTTTGATATCACTAAGTCAGCCTTGAAAGAAGATGTCTTTCTTCTTTAGAAAATTGTGCCCTTCTAGAAGTTGGCTACAATAATAATAAAATATTAATTATTATTAATCATATAATTAATGATGTTTGAATGAGGCGCCTCCTCATAAGTATTCGATCTTGTATAAATTTAAATAGCCAAGGGCTATATTTAAATTTTGTCTTCATATGGCGTGCATCTGGAAGTAGTTATCCAGACACTGCACATCAACAATCTTCCCTTGGGTGCACTCTTATACAATGTTAGATGCAGAGCATATACTTTAGATATTTATTATCAACATAATTTACCTATTGACTTTAAATTCAGAAAATTTATAAATGATTATCTGGAATAGCTAAGCTTAAGGAACCTTCCCTTTCATGCTCTGTAATACAATTTTTGATGTAGAACATAAACAGATCATTTTCTCTCATTTGGATCGCTGTAAGTTTTTATGCCACTAGATATTTTCTGATAAATGTAACTGATTGGTATCTTCTTGAATATTTTATTCTTGTCAGGGAGGTAAATTTGATCATGCAGATCGACTTTTTCATAGTTTAGCAGCTACATATGCAAATTGCTTGTCCAACACCAGTGATGTGAAAGAGTTGGTGCCAGAGTTTTTCTACATGCCAGAATTTCTGATTAATTCCAATGAATACCACCTTGGCATAAAGCAGGATGGTGAACTTCTTGGGGATGTTTTTCTGCCTCCTTGGGCAAAGGTAGGTAATCATTATAATTTATATGTGCTTATATTGTATGCAAACATTCCCATGATAGGCTTTTGTTTTTGAGAATGATGGGTTGATTATAAGGCAGTACACTATAGTGCTAGCATAAACAAGCCCTGACATTGAATTCACAATTAAGGATCCTCTTATTTTGACATCATTATAAAAGGGTTGAACAAAACCATCTATATGTTCGCTGATAAATGTAGAGATCTTCGCTGATAAATGTAGAGATCTTGATTGATCTTGGGTCAGAGTGGAGTAGCCTAATGTGAGAGTTTTGTGCATCCAAACATCAAGAGTCTTTTTTGTATTTGGAGGACAAAAACATGTAACCTTCTAGTGCAGAATTGTGTAGAATTTATAAAGGAGGTCTCAGGGGAGGTTTCATGCACAGATGTACTGTCTTATGATGCCAAGGAGCAACACCTGGTCAATCAATCTCCATTTCTTGTGCCTGAGCTCTATTTATTTCCTAATATTAGATGCAGAAGGCTAGGATTTACTACAACATTTGGAAGCATACTGATTCACCTGCAATTTTGTGTCGTGTGTCTACTAATTAACAAATAGGTCTAAGTACAGTTATGTTTCCTTAAACATTATTATATTCTTTAACTGCATAAAATAGTAGAGATTGACTATTTACTATGCTGCACTTAGTTTCCAGGATGGGGATGGCAGGCGACAACTTACACATATATAACTATTTATTTTTATCAAATTCAACATCATCAAATATGCTAAAGGTATTCATAAACATAGTGAATTTGAAAGATGATAAATTAAAATGTCTCATTCCTATTCATCTGTGACAAAATGTAAATATGTAGATTTGATATTATCAGCTACAATGACAAATATATGGGCAACAAGAGTTTAAGCATCAAAATGATAACAAAAAAAGAACATTATAAATCTAGATGAACAATGACAAAACAAGAAGCATGGAGAATAGAACTCATATACAAATTTGTCATCTAACTCTTTTTTATTTGTGCTTTGCATTATTTATGTGTCTTTCCATTAGTTGGGACTACTGTGACTTTTGAGTACCTAGGATGGCTCAGGGACTTGTGGTTCTTGAAGTCCTTTATCGGTCCCAATATCTATAGGAATATCTGAATGCAAAAGTAATTGGTCCATTTGTGAAATGTCACTAGGTGCAAATGTAAAACCCATTTTTGTGGGTCCCGATGAGCTACTGTTGCATATGGTATATGTTTGAGTTATGCCATTTTGTGTTTGTACTATGTTCCTTGTATTTTGAGCCTACTTGATTTGAGGGTATTCATATAAGGCATATTATAATATTACACTGGGATATGTGTTCTAACTTGTTAAGCATTTATTCATGTTGTATTTATCAAAGGTGTATAAATAAAGGCAAACATCTCACCATTTCATCTAGTATCCATTTCTATTTTTATATTATCAAATACAATTCTTTTCTTGGGTGTCTTTTGACATCTTGCATTGTTTTTCACTATTTCTTCTACTTGTGGAGTTTACTTAAAGTTTGTTCTGAATCTGATTTTATAATCTATGATGGTATCAGGACTTAGTATCTGAAATCTCAATAGGTTCTGGTCTTTTACTATTGCAAGTTGATAAGAGAAGTGTTGCTACTTCAAACAGGTTTTTTGAGTTGGAATTTTATTCTCCAAAAGGTCATTTAAAAAAAAAGTGTTTTAGTTGGTTTAAATGCAAGTAATATTCTAATTTCTGATATGCATTTCCTGAAACTCAAGGATCAAAGAGAAGTTTGCTAAAGAGAATGAGGGGTCACATTGGACATATGGCACAATACTTGTTCATATTAGACATTTGGGGTTTCTAAAGGAATTCGCAGGTTGGTGCACCATGGAGCAAATCTGCTTGTATTTTTTGAATCCTTGCAAAAAATCAAGGGCCTCTTTTTTACTTGATGTAAGATTCCTTTATTCTTGCCTCCAAATTCACTCTTAATATTTTCATGTTTTGAAACCCTTAGAACCAGCTGTGGAGTTGCATTGGTGACCAAGGTGCACAGAAACAAGGTCTTAAGGTGATATGGGATTCCTTTTGACGCATTGCACATTGCATGCACGTGGGTGCTAGGAATCCAGTTGAGTCATCATCAACACCTCCACTTGTGTCTCAAACCATAGCAACAAAAACCATTCTTGGCAATAACTTTGCAAACCAAAAATTAAAGATGTTTTCACTATATCAGGATTAAATTGTGAAAATTTGGTTACAGTTAGGCAAAATTGGGTAACGGTTAGGGAAAAATCAGGAAAAAATGTGGCAAAAATATATTTTTAAAAAGACAACTAACCTTAGATTTTTTGACCAAATTACAATTTAAGCACACAAAATCACAATTTTTTGGGTAACAAAAAATCCTAGTGTTGGGGTTTGTTGGCGTTTCAATTCGCACCTCTGGAGTGTGTATTGGAAATGGACAACTATGCACAGATAAACTGCTCTTCAAATTAGGAGGGGAAGCTCCCTCTTTTGCTGATTATGCGTAAAAAGTAAAGTAAACTAAATTCCTATCTTTTTATCTCAGCTGAGAGCACAAGGTTTATAAAAATCTTTGCGTTGTAGTTGAGGTTTTCTCTAGTTTCGTAATCTCAACGACAACTAGGCCTAAATTTATAACGCTTCTATCTCCTCAAGTAAATTCAGAGCAAGAGGATTTAGAAGTAAGGGGGAATGATTTGGTTAACTTAGACAAACTGGGTCTCAGAACGCATTCGAAGGCTCATTGCTCTTTCAGATGTACGCTGAAATAGAGTTTATGAAAGTAAAACATCAAACGATAAACTAGATCTCAGGATTCCCTTGAAGGCTCATTGCTCTTTGGAGGTGTGGGCTGAAATAAAGGTTATAAAAACAAAACATCAAACGATAAACTAAATATCAAGATTCCCTTGAAGGCTCATTGCTCTTTTCGAGGTGTAGGCTGAAATATAGATTATAAGAAACAACATCAAACGATAAATTCAATCTCCAAATTCCCTCGAAGGCTCATTGCTCTTTTGAGGTGTAGATCAAAACAAAGATTATAGAAACACCAATTTTTGAAAGATCTTGAGATTTTGGATCAAAGACACATTGTACTTTTGATTTATTTCCTCAAACTCAATCAATGATTTACACTTTTGGGACAGCAAATTGCATGAGAGAGGACAATCATACAACATATGATCAACCAAATAACATTAGACAAAGATTGAACGCAAGTACATGAACAACAAGAAAGCTAGCAAAAATAGCTCAACATTTTGTTATCACAAGTATGGTTAAAAAACAATGAGCAAAGGTTGCTCTTATTTATAGACACTCAAAAGAGTAGGGAACCTTAAAATCTCCTTGAGTTAACATTCAATTCTTGCCAATCGGCAAGATTTATTCCTATGTCTAAACAAATGTAACTAACAGTTAACTGGAAAGACTACTTCAATTAATTGATTCTAAAACTAAATAGAACTCCATTGTACAAAGGTGTCTCCAAAAATAGACCTGCATGATGGGTGGGCAGCGAGTTAACTTGGAAAAGGCATCAAGTTTAACTGTTGTATTAAATGCTATCTTTGGAAAAGGTGGGACATCCTAATTGGTAGTTCACACTTCAACAACTTGAGTCACCAAGTCCTCCAACCAGCTATTAACTGTCTCTGCATTCGGACAACTGATACTTTTCAACACGATGCATTGACTGTGCAACATCACCTCGCCATCCATGATTTGAGTTTGAAACTCTCTTCCCTTTTCAGCTGCATCATCAAACTTTTCTGACATGGCTGCAACTTGAGTCAACTTGCAGTCAACAGGGTCACGACTGAAACTACTACGGATGAGATTTTGAAACTCTGATTGCATGTCACCGAGATCAACATATTTGACATTCTCACGTCGATACTGGCAAGGAATCTGTGACACAAAAGTTCTTACGAACTTGATGGCACTTGCAACCTTTCCTCTACACTACCATTTCTATAGACATTGCTTTGTAGGCTTTTACCTTGAAGAGGAGTTGCTCTCTCCAAGTAAAAAAATTCTCTTTGTTTTTTGTTGTAGTGACTGTATCAAACACCATTTTCAAGTCAGCAATCCTGAATTTCTAAGCGAAGATCGTGCGCATTGTACCTTAGTTGATACAACTCTGCAAGGATGAACTTGCCCTTGGTGACGAACTCTTCTACCCAGTCTCTCAGGTGCTTTCCATATATAACTAGTTGACTTAGTTGATTTTGATCTGTGGATGTCTCCAACATCTGTGGAAGCAAGGCGGTGACATTTGAAGTCCCGTGAATCAAGTTGGAGATATATTGCCGCAACTGTTGGTTTTCAGCCTTGAGAGCTGCTTTGTCTTCACCATCTTTGACCACTCTTTCCTTTATGCTTATTGCTGCAACCTCAAAGAGATCTACATTAGCTTGGCGATTGCTTTTACCAAGGTTGGCTTTCACCAAAGTTAAGTCGTCAACCTCTACTTCATCCGCATTTTTGTCCTTAGGTGGTGCGGCAATCTCAATGACAATCTCGTTGTCAACGTTCTTCTCCACATGAACTTGCTTTTTGAGCTTCTTTTCTGACGTGTCTAGGTAGACATTGTTGAACTCAGCGAAGTTCAATTGATAGGACGACTTTCTCCTCTTCCTACCTAGGAGGTTCTCAAGTCAAGACGACGAGTCTTGGTTCACTTCGGTAGAAGGATTGGTGGTAGTCCCATCAACTCCTGATGAGCGAGATTGTGTTGATATGCCACGAGCTGGTGAATCTGGCTCCAAATCAATGTGAATTGGAGACGAATGTGGTGGTGGCGGAAGAATGGGATGTTCTGCTTCAACCTCTGGCATTGTTTCCCCTGTATCTGTGGCTGCAACAAATTGTTGTTCTTGTGATTTGCATCAGCAACTTGCATCTTTTCCTTCAAATGCATTGGCTCTCTATAGTTCTTTGAACCCTTTGGAGGATTGGTCATCACTTTAACCCTGGGTTTTGGCTTGGAAGTGGAAGGTAGTGTGGTAGTAACTGGTGGCGGCTCTGTGTTTGGAGTGACTACCTTCCGTGTCCTCTTGTTATCCAACAACAATCTGTTGTTTCTTACAACTCTGCTTGTCCTTTCCTCAACGGATGTGCTTTCCTTGGCGTACCAATCAACGGATTGAAGTGGCTGCGAGTCAATTTGATCTCTGAAAAATGTGGGAAGTATGACTTCCCCATCATCATCTGATAATCCTTCCACACCCTCTGATAAGAAATCAGCGATCTGTGGAAGAGTGAATCTGTTGTAGTTGTGTCTGCGCGCTTCAAACTCGTCTTCACAGCTAAACCAATAATCCTCCATGGAAGGTTTATGTGAAGAATGGTGGATAAGGCGAGCTACCAAGTGACCCCAAGGATCATATGAGTGTCTTTCAATGAGAAACTTAAGATTAAGTTTCGTCATCTCATTGCTCATAGCCTTGGCGTCAGTTGCTGATCTGCACCTGTAAATACCCATCTAAAAAGGAAAGTTGGCAGCTGACTTGCATTTATTGTGTAGAAAGGTGTGGACTTCGTGCAACTACCGTAAGAACTCCATGAATACCACCTTATCCAATGGATAACGGGGTAACATGGTTGGATGACTTGAGTAACCATATACGCGAATGTAGGTAAATGTGGGGAATTGGATGAACCAATCAGCCCAATCTACCATTGCCAATCTGGCTTCTGGTGAAATGTGTACATGTAACTCATGATCAAGGTCCCTCAATGTGTGCATCAGGAACTGGTCATTCACCCGCTTGAAGTGTTGTTCTGATTGTGAAAATTCAAGCGGTCAGAAATGTTCATGAACCTTCTACACACCTAGAGTTCCTACAGTATTCAACCCTCTAAACTAGGCTTGAAAGGTTATTAGATATATGAGGTATGAACCCATATGGAATTTGTGGGCTTTGAAGAAAGCCGTCATTTGGTTGTGGAGAATGTCGCTGATCAAGGTAGGCCAATCATAGTGTTCTTTTCTATTGACAAGTTCAGACATGATGTAATACATCCATGGCTGAAACTTGTTTGCTTTTGCTTGACCAGTGACATGGTTGAGTAGAGTGATCACGATTGCGTACTCATCTTTGAATTCTCCACGTCCCACGTTCTTTGGCAAATTATTTCTTTTCTCTTTAAGCCACCTTTCTGCCATTCTTTGCTGACATTTTTCCTTTGACATGTTGAACGCCCTTTCACACTCCTCCATTGATATGACCGAGTTGTTTGCACAAGGTGGAATAGCAAAGCATCTCTCAATATCCTTTGGCTTGAGACTGCAAATTGTTCGCCCATTAGCTGACAGGATTTCTTGCAAAGTGGTGTTGTAATGCTTTACACAAGCGATTACAAATTCAATGCTCTGTGCTGAGATGGGAAATGAGGCTACTTCAAGCAACCTGGATTGCTCAATATTTTGCGTTGTGATGCCATCTACGCCTTCCAGCTTGTCTAAATCAACTTTTGGGTGCGTTCAATGTAAATCGGTGTCAACTGTCTTCAGGAAATCATGAAGCAAGACCGATTTGGTCTTGAATTCAACTTGAGAGAACTGCATACTGAAAATCTGGAAGAATGATTGGGCACACCATACTATTCAGACAACTTTTCACGGAGGCTAAAAAGAGCTTCACCGAGGGGCAATTTTTACTAAATCTTTTGAGACGTGGGTTTTGTTAGGAATATCTTTTTGAATGAACCCAAAATGCCAGATTTTTGAAAAAGTGACTTTTCTTTGGACATGCAACAACTCCTCAGAAATAGAAGCTGAAGAAGCTATTTTTTTCCCGAAAAATTTTGGCTCATGGATTTTGTAGGTGCTTGTGAGCTGATCAAACCCAGTTTGTCAATTTCTAAAAAATATGACTTTTTGTAGAAACCCTAAAAAATGGGGGCAACTGGGCAATTTTTTCCAAAAATTCTAGCATGTGGGTTTTGTGGCCAATGTTGTGTTGAACGAAGCTAGAAGTTCAGATCTGTGAAAAAATGGAGTTTACTTGAGCATGCAAGAAAACCTAAGATAAAAGTAGAAGAATTCGGGGGAAAAAGCTGGAGATATGAACTGCTGCCTTTGAAAAATGACGCCTTGAGATATGAAGTCTTGAAAAACGTCCTTCTGTGCAAGCTGAACCCTGAGATACAAAGAACACTGAAAATGGCCTTCGTTTGATCCTTCAAATGGCGTTGTGAAGAAAAATGTGTTTGCTCTTCAACTTGCAAAGAATAATGGAGAAAAGATGCCTAAATGCTTGATAAATATCAATTTGGATGTTGAAGCATCAATTAGGGCGCCAAAACCCTGATTGAGGAGTTATCTCATGTGATTGGAAGTTAACTGAAAGAATCTCCACCAATTTTGGGATGCCTAGACATGAGAAAGTCTTCAAAATCTGTAACTGGGAGTTGACTTTAGATGCCACCTTGCCAGTGTTAGGATATTTTTGAAGATTTTCAACTTTTGCTTGATAAACTTCCGTTTGATCCCTGATTTTGGATGCCTCATTGATCCTGAGGCTTGGCTGACAGATTCACTGCGGAGCTGGATCAACTCTGAAGAGATGTTAGTGGGAGCTGAAAACCTCAAAAACTAGTTCTGATGGCTCAAATTCTTGGGTGCTTTTTCTCGCCAAACAACCAATTTTCAGAGATTTTCAAATTCCCCCATTCTTGACCTTTTGTGCTTTGATCTGCAATCACCGGTGATTGATGATTCTCGTGAACATGTTAAGATATTGAATGGAAAACTTGTTCAATTCCGAAAAGGATGATTGGTATTGCAAGCTCTTGAAAGTTGATTAAGAGGGCTCAAAATTTTGGGCGCCCTTGGCCTGCAGGGGTGCTTTTGTGCTTCTGAGACACAATTTTCACCTCACGAAATGCTCCAGTTTGGTCTTCGTCATCGAATGTTTGATTGCTCCGTTGAATTTGCTGACAGTCTCATCGCAGAGACTGATCAAGACGAAGGACTTCTTGGAAGTTGCGAAGCACGAAAGTTGTATTTGGTGCTCCAAAAAGTTGGGCGTCTTTTGCTAGAAGGGCGTATTTTCCTCTATACTTTGTTAGTTTTTCATGTTTTCAACTTGCCTTGACTTTCAACATTTTTGTGTGTAACCTTCGTTTGTGAGTGTTTGACAAGTCTTGTGAGCTGGCAACTGGATTTATCGCAAAGTTGGAAGGATCCAAAGAAGATCCTTTTCAGAAGACAGTTGCAAAAACCTTCATCTGGTTCCTCAAAAGAATGGGCGCCCCTGGCTTGCAGGGGCGCATTTGCTCTGATGAACTTCAATTTATCCTTCGTTTCACGTGCTTGTTTGATCAATAGCTACTGCCGTTTGGTAGGTCTCGTGGACTAGCGAACAAATTAGTTGCAAAGTTGGGTTGAATCCGAAAAGATCATCTAGAGATAACCAATCCAAAAACTAACATCTGATTGCTTTCTTCTTTGGGTGCCCCTGGGCTATAGGGGCGCTTTTCCCTTGATTGACTGCCATTTTTTATGACCCTTGCCTTCAACATCTTTCGCCTTTGCCTTCATTTGCCGGTGTTTGATGAATCCGGTGAATTTGCTTGACAATCCGTTGGAAAGCTAGCAAAATTTTGAAGAAGACGACTAGTTTCGCAATTCCTAACAAATGCAATTGGCCTCTTGAATTCATGAGTGCCCTTGGCCAGTAGGGGCGCTTTGGGCTCCAAAGTTAGTTATTTCTTGATGATTTTGACCTCGCACTTTGCGTTCACCATCTTGCTTGACTGGGTTGACTGTGCTATTGACGACGCGATCGCGTTCACCGTTGTGATTGCTTTCATCACTTCATGTGCACGGGCATTTGAAAAGTTGACCAAGGAGTTGACTGCAAAGGCATCTCCCTTGTGACAAGGCGTGCATCTTCCAGACAATTTATTTTTTGCATTTTTCAACTTTTGAAATTCCCCTCTGTCATGAAGCATCTTTTCGAGCATCTTTCGCCATAGAATCTTTTGTGCAACGTCTGAAGCTTGGATCTTGATACCTAGTACTGGCCATCTACCATTGATGATCTCGGAGGTTCTATCTTTTCTCCTGAAAAAGTGAAATAGACCCACCTGAGAAAAATTGACTTTTTGATGATTTTGACTTGACCAGTGTGATTGTGAAGTGAAATTAACCTATCAAAATCATTTTGAGTCATTTCTGGAAAGGTCCTATTTTTTAGGGTTTTCCTAAAAATAGGGGCCTGAAACCCTAATTTTGAAAAAAATCAAAATTTGCAAGTATCCTCTTGACAATAAACCCACAAAAAGCCCATGCTTTGTTTGATTTAAAATTGACTTTGACGACAATTTTACAAGATTTAGACCATTTTTACCAAAATGCCTTATTGAAGCAAATTTTTTATTTTTGGTACAACAGGGTTTGACTGATTTAAGCATAAACTCATAATTTTTTCAGGGAAAAACTTTGCATGGAGGGAAAGGCCAAGAATGATAACTCATGTTTTATTGCAAGCTTTTAAAGATTTCCGCTTCTGTGTCTCAAACAACCAAGCACATGCCCTACTGCAAATTTGTTGTATATTACGAACCATTCAAAGTTGGACACAACAAAGTGAAGCTGAAGTGACCAAAGAGGAAGCCTTAACTCTCTCCCAAGCTCCTCAGGATGCTTCAATAACCACCCATATAGTTTTGTGTGGATGCACAGTTTGCATGTAGCCACTTCAGCCTTCAATGCTTGGTGAGTGAATGGAGGATCCCTTGTGTGTGGATGTTTGTGTACATCTATTTTCACATACCTCTCTACTCTACATCTGTACACCCTTGTTCTCATTATGCATTCACATACCCATAACCAAGAGAATATGCACAAAATGACAAGGATGCACCAACTATGCAATGTTTAATCAATATTTAATCTTAGTTACCTTCTACTTGGCAACCTCCCTACATGCATACTACTTGAATAGGAGACATCTTGCAAATCCTCTTCTATAATTGTCTAGTGCAAAGAATTTAATTATTGTCTAAAATATTGAGACAACACTTAACCAATCTCTAAACAACTGTCAATGCAATTTGAGGGATATACCTATTAATAGCCCGGTGGGCCTCACAAATGTTTACCAAGTGGCATTCGTAGATCTTCGATGCATTTCCCATCCAACTCAACACATCCCTTGAGCTTCTTAGAAGTGTTCACTTTACTGCGTTCCTAAGCATGGGCTTGCCACATGTCAATCAAGCATTCACTCGTGCACCTACATGGTTTGTTCTTGAGCAGCATAGTATCCACCATCCTTGCTACTGTTGATGTTATAGCAGTGGGAGATATCTTTCTCTCAAATTTAAAAATGATGGATAAATAATACCAAGGCAAGTTGGACTTGCTATATATAATAATTTTATGAAGAGTCATCTTGTTTCTTAAAAGAGGCCAACCCAAATGAAGAGTCACCTAGTTTTGTATAAATACAAGGTGATGATCATTCATTTGATCATCAAGTTCATTCATCATAATTCGCATTCCTAGAAGTAGTTCATACTTGAGCAGTAGATCATCATCTTGTAGCAGCAGATCATCATTTTGTAGCAGCAGACCGATTTCAAGGAGAAACATATTCATTTGTATCTTTGCATCTAGGAGAGGTGCTATTATTCATTGTATCAAATTTGGCATTGTGTTGGGCCTGAGTTGTAAGCAGATTTCTGCTCTTATTCCTTCAATATATAAGAGATATATTTGCTGGGTTTTTACTCCCTCGAGTAGGAGGGTTTTCCCAAGGTATCTTGTTGTGTTCATTGTCTTATGTGTTGCATTTTCTGATTGCTTTCATTTCTGATCCTAAATCTAACAGCTACAGGGTCAATCCTTATTGCAACTTCCTTTGTTGTAGCTTCTGCATACTCTTGTGTGGGTGTGTGTTACTAAGTTACTACACAAATATCTCCAAATTGTGCAAGTCTTTACTTAGCCACATTCTTTTGATACCACTCATATTTACTTCTAGTTGTTGCTAGTACACCATTTCTTTACACCAACATTCCACCATGCCAACTTGCTTGTTTATTCTCAAACAAGTCTTCTCAATCTCCATGACAAAGTATCCTACCTTGTGTACCAATCGTATGTAGCAATTTAAGTAGAGTAAGTTTTTCACACACCATGCATCCCCTTCTGCAATCCTCCATTTGGTTGTGCATCCCCATGTACTTACTAACCAGTCCACTTGGTCATGCATCCCCTTGTGTCATCAACCAACTTCTCAATGTTCCATCCTTCTTCCATCATCTTCTTACCTTAGTTCATTCTTCATCTTTGCTTTCTGCATCACACGGTTCTAGACTATTCTACAAATTTTGTGTAACATACACCCCTAAATTTGTTTTGAAAAATTATTGCAACTGGAAATGAGATATAAGCATAACAACTTCCTTTCCACTTTTTGATCACCTAGGTCTTGGAGTGGGCAAGGTGAGAGCATATGCCACCAGGATTACAATTCAACTAAAAGCAACCATTGAGAGGAAAGCATCAGGCGGCAAGCCAGCCAGTACCACTTTTCAGTGGAATGCATAAATAATACAGAAAGGAGTTAACATCCACTTATTCAATGGGAATCACAATGGCATTTCCACTTTTTAGTGGGAAAGCTTATACAATATTGAAAAGTAAAAACAGGCTTCTTCCATTTCCCAGTGGTGAGCAATTACAAAAACCACTTAGTCAATGGGGTAAGTACATCAACAATAACCAAAGCAACTCACTGGCAGTACTACCATCTAGTGTTACAATATTGAGTGTATGAAAATTATTGCTTCTAGCAGTATGACCATCCGTAGCATCATAGTTTGAGGACTTGGCGGGTCCTAGAAGAGACTCTTGGGACTTGCGAGTTCTAGGGCTCGCTGAGTCGATTCGCCACAGACTCGCGAGCCGAGTCCTAGAGAGTCCAGGCTAGGGTTCCTGAGTCTTGGTGAGTGACTTGCATGAGTCCTAGAGTCGGACTCCCGAGTCTTGGCGAGTGACTTGCGTGAGTCCTAGAGTCGGACTCCCAAGTCCTGACTTAGGAGTTAGGACTCTTGGCATCACTTCGAAACAATTAACAACAGTTTAAAACATGTTTTTTGTTTGGTTTTTTCATTTGAAAGTTTGAAACTATGAGTATGAATGATGAAATTTCAAATATTGAGTGTTTGAAGATCATATAACATGTGTAATATTGAATTATGACAAATTGATAATCAAATTAGGTTCTTATGTTCTCTAACTGCAGTAATTTCTTTTTGATTTTTTGTAAAACTACAGTTTTCTTCTTTGTTGAGTCCTAGCCGAGTTTTTTGCCGAGTCCTATTTTGGGCTGCCGAGTCTGCACTGAGTCCGAGTCCTCAAACTATGCATAGCATTACAATGTTAGTACATAAGCATTATAAACATCAAATAAGAGGATTAATTGCTGGTAACAAGTGCTGATGTAAACTAGTAAAGCTGTATCACCCTAAAATGAAGTCGAATCACATGGATAGTCAACATAATCAAATGCTCAATGCAAAAGGTACCTTGGACAATGCAAATAGGAGCTGTTGCAAGTCTGTAACACTTGATTTTTCACTGGTATGAAGGTAAACCGGTCTGTATTACTGCAATAAGCACTCAGAAATAGTAAACAGCAGTCTGGTTATCAACAACTTAAGTTTGCAGGTCTGAACAAGAAGTCTTCTTGCTGTTCCAGCAGCTGGCTGATCTGTTAAACTTTCAAAACTCCTCAATACATTGATTTTTCCAGCTCCAACAAGGGTGACAATGAGCAATAAGGACTAGGCACTGCTAATAGAATCACTAAACAGCAAACAAGGTCAGCGTTTGTTCCCAAACTCCACATGCCATGCTTCCAGGCCCTCTATACATATGGTACGGCCCAACTTTGGTGAAGTAAAGTTTTTAGGTAGCATAGAATCTTCCTCAAAAAGGTATGGCCTTCCAAGAGACAATAATACACTCACCCAAAACTGATATCAAATGCTGATAAAGGAGTATATGAATCAAAAGGAGTGGTATGGCCTGCTATAGGAGAGTTGTACGGCTAGCTAGAAATCCCAATAGAAACCACTTTGAAATACACCAAAAAACCTCAGAAATATTATGTTATTTCACACCAAAAACTTGCAAATCAGAACATTGCAAACATCTTCATCATGAAAGGAATTGGAAAATACTTCACTTGTAGGTGCAGTTGTGGCATCTATTTGAAACCATCCAAACTAGCTAGGGGGTTTCGTCCCTGAAACCAATTACTTCAAGAGGGTTTTTGTGCTCAAGAAGCTATGGAACAACTTAGGTTCATTCTAGTACCATAACAATAGCATTCATCAATCTTTGTCTTTCAAATGAGCCCACATCTTCCTTATATAACTTTTTGGAGCAAAATATTCAATTTAAAAATATAATAATTCCTTCCCTCACAAAGACCTTTTAGGAGAATTAATAACACTTTTCATGAGAAAAGACTCCCAAACCTAGGCGTACAACTTAAAACACAACACCTTTCCAACGAGCTATTACTATAAGTTGTCCTATTATTTTTCAACTTTAGAAAACTTAAGTGAATATTTAATCAATAGCTGAATAATTAACCCAAGTTGTGGAAAGCATTGAAACGGTATTGGAATCAAACTCTGATCACATTGAGATGATACTAGAGATGCAAGATGATGATCAGAGCCAATTGAGCGACTTAGTAAAAATAGACTAGCCACCAAAAGTTAGAATTTACTTTTGAAAGTGTCATACTGATCCACTTTGCCTATTGAGCTCATTTCCAAGAGCCAAAGTCATTGCTAACCAACCCAAAGCACTCCAAGAAGTTTGGAGTTCTCCCCAACTCGACAAGAAGCTTATGGGAAAACTCCAAAATTGAGCTAAATGCTCGCAAATCAATTCTATTCAAGATGGGGGGACATTACATTTTTTTGCTCAAAAATCAAAGAACTTTCAACCTTCCACCAAACAAACACCTTTTAGGCAGAAAACTCTAGGCCTACACATACTTGTCTCTCATCCATATAGCACACCTTCATGTATGTTGTACCCAAACCAAATTTTTTGCTTCATTAAGGCATTTTGCTTAAAATGGTCTAAACCTTGTAAAAATGATGTCAAAACTCAATTTTTGGGCAAATCAAGTATGGGATTTTGGTCAATGTGATGTTAGGAAGAGACTGGCAAAATTTGAAAATTAGGGTTTTCGGACCCTATTTTTAGGTCAAAAAACCCTAAAAATAGAAACTTGTTAGAATTGGCTAAAATTAATTTTGATTGGCTTATTTTGCATCACGATCATAGTGGTGAAGTCGGTTTCAGTTAAAAGTCAGTTTAAGCCTGGTGGGTAGTTTTCACTTTTTCAAGAGAAAAGTTAGCACCTCTGAGGTCGTCAATGGCAGTTGGCCAGTACCAGGTATCAAAATCTAAGCTTGAAACTCAAAGTAGAACATTCTATGATGAAAGATGCTGAAAAAGATGCTTCTCGATGGAGGGGATTTCAAATGGCAAAAAGAGCTAAAAAAATTCTAAGTCTGGAAACACTTTCACTTTGTAACGTGGGAGACGCTTGCGCAATCAACGTGCAAATCAACTTTATAGTGTCTGTACATGTGAAAATGGTGAAATACCGTCACACACACGCGTCAGCAGCAATAATGTTTCTACGTGGACAACTCAGCAGTTGACATGGTGTTCGCAAAGCACGAGATGGAGGAAATTACCAAGTCCAGAGAAAATTACAGGGGCGCCCTTCATTTGGAGGTTTAGATACAGTTGTTTCTGGTTGCGAATACATTCATTCTTTTCGGTTTTCAGTTAGCTTTCCGACAAGCTATCAAGCAAGTCCGTTTGAGTTGCAGAACTCCAGCAGTCGAAGGCGGAAGCAGAAGTTATGGAGAGTATACACATCATAGAGACAGTCTGATTTGCAGTTTCTGCAGGGGCGCCCTTCAATTAGACCCCTCAGATGATTGAATTTGCAATTTCCATTTATGGGGGATCTCTTTTGATTCAACCCAGCTTCGCGATGCACCCATTCACAAGATCGTTAGACAAGCTGAGTGACCGTGACAATGGTTCCAGTGAGCACATAAAACGGAGGATAGTATAAAATGAAATATCAAATTGCTCCTCTGCTAGCTAGGGGCGCCTTGCCTTTAGGCCAGTCAGATGAGGTTTCTTCCAGCTATCTTCTTCATGAGACTTGTGCGGAATCCTCCTAGCTACGCAGTGAATCTATCCATCAGCCTTCGGGATTTTTCAATCTCGTGTAGTCGAAGAATCAGTGCAGAATGAAGACAAGTGGAAAAATGACTATGGGTTTTACACATTGCCTTGAAAAAGGCGCCCTTCTTTGGGAGGCACTAAATGTAGTCTTTTCACTTCGTCATTCCCAAGAACATCTCTTCCAAGTTGTTCCAACTACGCAGCAAGCTTGTCAGCACGCAAATCAGAGCAATCCAACTCTCGGTGGCGAGGGTCAAAGTAGGGCACTTGGTTGAAATTGACAAAATGCAAAATCATGTTAATTTATGTTTCTACTCCTCTGCAAGCCAGGGGCACCCTTGCATTTGGAGGTCTTAATCCAACATGCAGGCTTTGCACATGTAGTCATCAGGTGCATAATTCTTCTAGCTACGCAATGGATCCAACATCCAGTCGACAAGAGTATCGTTCACCGGCAGTGGCAGATTGAAGCGTCAAATGGCAGATCAAGAAAATGGCTACATATCTCCTTGGAAAAGGCACCCTTCATTTTGAGGCACCAGATTCAGTGTTTTGAGGTCACAACTCCCAGCAGACATTTCATTAGTTTTGATCTGGCTACGCATTGGATCCTCCAATTCAGTTTCAGCATCACTCGAGCACCTGGAAATCAGGGTTCAACAAAGGCTTCTATGATGTTTTCAACAAGCTACAAAGTAGGAAGTTAGCAAAAAATCTCAATTTTTGCAAATGGACGCCTAGAAAGTTGAACTTTGACTTTTCAAAATCAGAAAAATATTCTAAGGCGACCCAGAAAGAGAGACTTCAGTTAACTTAATAAAATAATATTAAAATTCAGTTTTTGTATGTCAGATGTGCAGAGGGCAATTTCTTCAATATTTTAATATTGGTGCCTATTTTGAAACTCAATTGAGTTTCGCATGTTGAGTGGAACTGAATATTTTAATATTTTAATATCTTTGAGACTTCAATGCAGTTTTTGTTGCACAAAGTGGGGTCCAATCAGATTACTTCTTTCTAAATCAAGGTTTCTTCTTGCAGTTGGCGCCATAAACCTAAGATTTTCTCTATTTATTTCAAAATGGCGTCCATTTCTCTCATAAGAGGTTGAAGTGCAAGCAAATTTTCTCTTGTGCAAGCATTCAAAGGCATAATTTTTCAGATTTCCTTGCAGATACAGTCAAGAATAATCAGAAAAATTCAGATAAACATAGGTGAATTTCTATAGAAGCAGAGAAAACAAACAAACAAAAACTTCTATCTTATGTCTAAATTTCTTCTATTCTTGTCTTAGGTATTCTTCGCATGTCAAAGAAAACGATAGAATTTTCAGAAACAGAGCATCTGGGTTTGTGTAGTTCAGCAGCAGCGACAATACCCATGTCTTAGAATATTTCGTGAAAATTGCCCCGCTGCCTCTATTCTAGAGTATTGTGCTTTTTTTTTAGAATTATCTTTGCATGTGGGCCTAAAACACGTTTTTTTCCAAAATCTATTGATTTGGGTTGTTGTAGAATTTAGTTCTGCACAAAACCCATGTTCCATATTTTCTCAGAAAAAATTGCCCTCACAGCCCCTCAGATCTCGATTGAAAACCTTTTGCATGCGGGCCTAAATCACATTTTTTTTGAATTTCTGACATTGTGGGTCATCTTAGAAATTGATTCTGCACAAAACCCACGTCTCAGAATTTTTCATAAAAATTGCCCTCCGACAGGCTATTTTTAGCCTCATCTAGAATGATTTTTGGCTTTCTAGAGAAGTTGTCAGAATATAGCCGTGTTCATAGTCAACAAGGGAGTTTTTCATAATGCAATACACACAGGACGAATTCAGGACCAAGTCGGTCCTAATTCATGATTTCATCGGAACGGTTGACACGAATTTGCATAAGGTGCTTCCACATGCCGTTTTGGATCCGGAAAAGATAAATTCAACAATACTTCAAAACATCGAAAGGCCCGGGTTGCTCGAGGCGGCTTCTATCCCCATTTCAGTTCAGAGCATAGAATTCGTGATGTCTTGTATCAAGCATTACAATTCTATTGCCCATGAAAGTCAGTCAACGGATGGACGGGTGATTTGCAGTCTCAAGCCTCGAGATATTGAGAAATGATTTGGTATTCCTCAGCATCCAAATAGTTTGGTCATTACCATGGTTTAGTGTGAGCATTTAATGCTGATAAGGACATGTGTCAGAACAAAATGGCGGAAAGATGGTTAAAAAAAAAGAAAGTTAAATTGCCACACAAGTCGGTCATAGAGAGTTCAAAGATGAGTACGTGATTTTGATAACTCTTCTTAATCGTGTCTTCGGTCATTCAGATGCAGACAAATTCCAGCCTTGGATGTATTATATTATTGCTCAGATTGTTTCCAGGCGAGAGTATTATGACTGGGCTTCTTTGATTAGCGACGTCATTCACAAACAGATTACTGGATTCCTAGTTGCCCGTGATTTTCACATGTTTTCTTATCTCGTATACTTGATTGCATATCAAAATCAATTTAGAGGTTTGAACACCACGAGCGTTCTCAGTGTGCAGAAAGTTTACCAATACTACGATCAACATGAATTCATAGCTTCTGAGCGACATTTCAAGCGCATGCAAGAAAAATTCTTGATATACACAGTGAGAGACCTAGACTGGGAGTTGCATGTTCATATTTCAGCAGTTGCTAGAGAGGCAATGGTAGAATGGGTGGACTAGTTCATTCAGTTCCCTACATATACTTACATCCGTGTCTACGGTTATACAGGAAATCCAGCCATGTTCCCACGTTATCCTTCGGATAAGACGGTATTCATGGAGTTTCTAAGGCAATTGACTGAAGTCCATACACGGTTGCGTAACAAGTGCAAACCGACAGCCAACTTTCCTTTGCAGATAGGAATCTATCGATGTAAAACAATAGTTGATGCCAAGACTGCAGGTTAGGAGTTAGAGAACCTCAAGCTCAAGTACCTTATCGACGCACGTGCATATGACCCTTGGGGTTATTATTCAACGCATCTTGGAGGTCGCCCTCATCACAAGCCTACTATGGAGGACTACTGGGTTAGCTGCGAGGATGATTTCGAGGTGGGCCGACGTAGTTACAATAGGTTCACTCTCTCGCAGATTTCCCTTTACATGTTAGAGGATGTTGAAGGGTTGTCAGATGATGATAGGGATATACTTCCTCAATTCTTCAAAGAGCAGGTTGATACACAGCCACTTCTAGTTGTTGATTGGTACACCCAGGAGTATTCATCCGTGGAAGAGAGAACAGGTAGAGCTATTCATAATAGCATACTCTACCTAGAAAGTAAGAAAACAAGGAGGGCAGTCATGCCAAGCACAAAGCCGCCATTGGTGGAATCTACACTGCCATCCTCGTCAAAGCCTAAACAAAAGAAAAGGAGTAAACCTCCTTAGAGAAACAAAGTGTCTAATAAATCAAAAGGGAAGGCACTCGTTGCAGAAACACAGGTGGAGGTAGCTACGAATACAGTTCAGAGCATGCTAGAGCTAGAGGTACAACCTCCTTTGCCATCACCAACACCACAGCAACTCCCAGTTCCAATTCACATTGATTTGGACTTGGACTTGCCACTGTGTAGCCATACTTCTACACTTTCTGCCTCATCAGAACCTCCTATGACTAGCACCGATCCATCCAGTGAGATTAGTCGAGACTCGTCTTTGCTTGAGAATCAGTTGGGTAGGAAGAGGAGGCAACCGTCATACATACTGGATCACTCAGACTTTGATCACATCTACTAGGATCCATCAGATAAGAGGATTAAGAAACAAGTTCATGTGGAGAGGAATGCTGAGAAAGAAATCATTGTAGAGACTGCAGTACCTCCACCAGACAAGAACCTGGATGAGTTTGAAGTTGAGGACTTCGAAGTTATCAAGGTTAACCTTGGCAGGAGCACACACCAAATAGAGGTTGATTTTCTTCGAGTTGCAACTAACAGTATAATGGATAGAGTGACAAAAGACGGAGAAGACAAGGCAACCCTCAAGGCTGAAAACCAACAGCTTCTTCAATACATCTCTAATCTCGTCCATAGGCCTGAGAATGTCACCGCTTCACTCCCACAGATGGTAGAACCACCAACACAACAGGGTCAGCTCAATCAGATGGTTGTGTACGGGAAGCGCATGATGGATTGGGAAGGGGAGTTTATCACTAAGGGCCGCTTTGTACTTGCAGAGCTTTTTCAGTTGAGATACAACGGCCTCGAACTCCATTTGCAAATTCAGGATTCAGAGCGCAGCTTGGCGGTTGACAAACTTAGAGATGATATCTTGATCGCTCACTTGGGGACGACATACGACTCGGTTGTTGATGAAGAAGATAGAGAAGCTATTTTTGATTGGAGAATACAGTTAATCTTAAGGCAGAAATACAGGAAAAAATAACTTCAGAGTTGGCCGAGAGTAGAGAGCATGTGACTATTGCACTTCATTATGTGAGAACTTTTGTGTCACAAGTTTCTTGCCGATATTAGCGTGAGAGTGGTGAGTATGTTGAGCTTGCAGACATTCAGTCAAAATTGCAAACACTCATCCGTGGTATTTTCAATGGAGACTCTATTGGCTGTAAGTTAGATCAACTTACGGTCATGTCAGCATTGTTCAATGAGGCAATTAAAAGAAGAGGTGAACTTCAGAGCCAGATCTCAAGTGGCGAGGATATGCTGCGTAGACATCGTGTAGTACGAAAGAGTATCAGTGCCTCGGATGGTGATGTAGTCAACGATCTCATGGAGGGGTTAGTTGCTTGAGATCAGGGCCAGTGAACTTCAGTTTAGGGCATCCCACCTTTTCCAAGATAGACATTAGACACAGGAGTTAAACTCGATGGCTCTTTCCGAGTTAACTCGTTGTTCCACAATCCACGCTATGTCTTTCTTGGAAACATCTTTGTATAGCTGGAGTTATTAGTTAGTTTTCATTTCAATAAGGACGTGCATGTTGCACATGTCCATTATGTTGAGTCTTGTTTCAGTTAACTGATGGTATTTTTCTAGTTAATGGTGTAGTTTATTTTCCTTAGATTTGGGAATAAAGATCTTGCATGCTTGCAAGACTCTAGTTGACTCAAGGTGATTTTAGGGTTGCCTACACCTTTGATGTCTATAAATAAGAGCTTTCAGTTCATTTGTAAATGACTTTTGCACACGATAGTAATATATGCTGAGCCCACCTTGCCTGTAATATTGTTATTTTGTATCTGTTCATGAGTGATTACTATATTAATGAATAGTTGTGCCACCTTGCCTTCATGTTATTACTATGGTGTTTATTCGAATCTTAGTTAAATGGGGTTGCTAGTTTGATCGTTTATTGTATGCGTGTTTTGCCAATGCAATTTGCTGTCCTAGTTGCTTACCTTATGTTTGGTTTCTAATAAGCCTATTTTGATGAGCAAATTGCTGAGCCACCTTGCCCTCATGTTGCAAATCTGTACTTAAAGCTTATCGTTTAATGTGTGTGTCAATAAACTTATTCAGCCAAGCAAATAGTTGTGCCACCTTGCCTTCACGTTGTGAATCTATACTCAGTTTATCGTATATTTGTTTGTTTCTAACAAACTTCTTCCTAGCCAAGCAAATAGTTGTGCCACCTTGCCTTCACGTTGTGAATCTATACTTGAAGTTTATTGTATAATCACATTCCTGCTCCTTTTCCTCATGCTTTGTTTTCTTGAGGAGATTGGATAGTTTAAAGCTTTTAGTTTTTAGTTGTAGTTAAGACCTACGAAACCAAAGAATATCCTTAGCTGCAATGTCCTTGGTTTTCTTAACCTTGTGCCTCTTCCAGCTGAGTCAAAAAGATAGGATTTAGATATTTTACTTTTAGAATGCATATCAGCAAAAGAGGGAGCTTCCCCTCCTAATCTGAAGAGCAGTCATTACGCATTGTGCATAGCTGTCCGTACCAACACGCACTCCAGAGGTGCTAACTGTTATGCCAACAATGTACAAGAGTGATCCCTACATGCCCTTCAAGTCCTTTGTGGGTCCTCATTGCATTCACTTGGCTAGATCCTTCCTATTCCCTAGTGTACCCTACATCTTGATTCTATTAAATTTATTTATTTGTGTGCCCTAAATTTTTTGCTTTATTGAGTTGCTATATTTGACCTATGCTTTAGAATCATATTGCTTCTCAACCTCTCGCTTTAGTCTTCATTTTGCTTCTTTAACACACTTACACTCAAGTCCACTTCCTTGTGCCTTGTTGCATTGGGCATTTACTTTCATGGCCAATCTTGGGTGGAGAATAAGAACTCCCCTTATCGTCCTTTGATGTGTCGTGCACTATGTGTGTGTGGACCAGAATCCTCTCCAATGTGGGCTAAAGTCCTTGCTAGCACCTCAACCCACATCTTAAATGATCAAGCATGTTCCGTGCCACGGATTTGATGTCTATTACACATCAATTAGAGACACACCCAGCAGGATGAAGATGAATTAAGTAGAGGGGGGGCTTTAATTCCCTCCTAGGCTCCTTGACACACTTCAACAATTACCCATACTCTTGCATGATGCACAACTTGCAAGGGTAGTAGCCACTTCAGTGTTTCATGCTAAGTGAGCAGTTGGAGCCTTTCTCATGCATGGATGTTAATCTACATTTCTCTTCATGCAACTTGCTGCTCTAGATCTACATACTTAGCATCTATGCATTTAGAACACATAATTAATCTCTAGACAACTATTAACCACAATGTTTGCCAAGTGGTTTCCATAGATTTGTCATTTGTGTCCCATGTGATCTGGCAAGTTTTTCTAGTTTTGTCAAGGACTCTTAGTGACAACAAAACACTCACATTGTCAAAAGATGTTGCATCTGAGTAGGTGGATGAAACAATGTATTGGCAGCTTGTTGGTAGCTTGATTTATCTTGTAACAGTTAGGCCTGATTAATTTTTCCATTGGTATATTTTCTAGATTTCTCAATTGCCTTAGGATGTCTTGTTGGATTATAACAAGAAGAGCGTTCAGGTCTATAAAAGGGTCCTTGCACTTTGGCATTTTGTTTGACCAAAAAATTTTTTCTGGTTGAGTAGATTCAGATATTCAGATTAGGTAGGTGCTGTTGGTGACGGAATATCAACATCAAGTTATGTTTTTGATTTAGGTGCATGGTAATTCCTTGATCAAGTAAGAGGCAAACTTTTGCTGCATGTTTATAAAAGAGGCAGAGTACAAAGTGGCAGTTGAGGCAACTTGTGAAGGAGTTTGTTGTATGTTTAATCTTTTAGCAAAAGCATCCAACACTTTCCTGTTGTGATAATCAGACTACTACCAAGACAAAAAGAAAACACTTTTTTTTTCTTGAACAAAATCTGTGTAGGACCATCATCACTGCTTCAGGGAACAATGCAGAATATTGATCAAGTTTAAGGCATTTTCACCATGTACTCGGTGTGAATAATTTTGAGGAGTTTTAGAAGCCGATCAGGGATCAATGTACACAATAAACATAAACAGGGGTGTTAAACTGAACATGTTGTAATGTTTATTTGTGATTATTTTATCAAGTATTGTAAGAATCTATAAGCTATAAAGTGTAATGGGGCAATAGATTATAAAGTCATATTCTTAATTATTAAAATAATTTGTTAAATAGGCATTGACTATTGCCAATAAGAATAACAGAATGAGTTGTCATATATATGGTGTGCTAGATATTCATTGTATGATAGAAAGTATGTACATGTTCTTACTCTCTCTATTTCTATCCAAAGATAAAGCTATCATTTTACTTGGTTCGATCTCGTCTTGAATTTCTCTGTCCCATCTCTTTGTGAAGATAAAAGCACATGCATTTGAAGTTTTAATCTTTGTAATTTGTATTTGTTCTATGTTGACTTTGGAGTGATTGGACAATTGATGATGATCTTTGAACTTTGAATTGAAAAGTATCTCTGTATTTTATCATGGATCAATAGCCATTATTTAGTGTAAGGCGATGATATGTGTTACTTAGAGTTAAGTTATGAATTTCATGTTGGATTGTGTAATATAAAGTCTGCTTTCAAAAAAAAATATTCTAGTAGTATTTTATATATTGTTTCAAATATATGTAATCCCCAAGTCTACAGTGCCCCCTGAGCATTGGGGATATCTTTGATGGTCCCTGGAACTCATCCCCTCATCATGGTGTTGCCCTCTCCTTGAAACCCAGTGTAACATTGTTATAAGATGTGCCACATGCATTGAATAGTAGGTTTATTGTATAATCATCTAGTTTTTGACAACCAGATACATTTTCTTTTTGGGACAAGGAATTAGGTGGATAGGAAGATCTTGAGCCTCTGAAGTTTTCCACTTCTGGTGCTGATGACAAGATATTGTTTGACAATTTCCCTTCTTGGCCCTTTGCAAATACATTGTTGAGAGCATATATCTCTCTAACTCGTCCATGTTGCATGGCCCTGCCCCTTTTAGCAAATTTATAGCTGTTCCAAATGGATTGAAATTCTGTTCAAATTAATTCATGTTCTACTCTTTATTGCATTGCAACATGAATAATTCAAACTTTTTGTGTCCAAGCATTCATAATTTTTCCCCTTATCATGTATGAACCTATGTCATACAGGAACACATTCCCTGGGGAAATCCTGGCATTCCTGTCCCTGGGATGTTTTGGAGATGTGGGGATTGCCAGGAAATGTCCATAGGGCTGTTTCCTAACTTGCAAAAATAGGGAAACATATCTGGGATGGCTAAAAAGGAGAAGGGGATGGCAGGGGACAGTTGGCCATCCCTGAGATGGCCAGGGGATGTTCACTGTCTCCTGACTGTCCCAGGGGCGGCTGCACTCTAAAAAACATAAAACTAAGAAAAAAATAAGAAGAAAAGAAGAAGCATTGCTAGAGAAGAAAACTTTCAGTGGTTCTGTTCAGTTTTAAACTTGCTGGATGGCCTCATTGAAATTTAATCGATTTGGTTCCTGCTGTTACTATAAACTTGCTGATGGGTTTACTGAAATTTAATTGATATGGTTACTGCTGTTACTGTAAACTGTGATTTAACAGGTGTCTGCTTTTTCTTATTTCAGTAAAGATGTTCATAGAGAGAAACTTTGTTTTATGTGTTATTGATAATGGGGATAGGCATTCTATTTTGAAAACTAGGATTTTTCAATGATTCTAATCTTGTCTTTGTTTGAAATCTGGAAGGAAATTAGATTGTCAAGAATGCTGCCAATATGTAATTCTCTTTCTCAGTAATATAATATAATGTACTTTTCATGTTCAAAAATTAGAATTATTAATCCATCGTTAGTATAAACAGTTCCAAACATTCAACAATTCCCAATTGCAAGCATTCTGAACATTTCAGTTCTCCTTAACTAGATGGATTGTAGACTTCTATTATTCGCTAAAGATAAGACTGTAATCTTTATTAAGGTTATTCTCATGTTGATCAATTTGAGGAGTTTCCCGCTTTGTGCATTTTTTTTCTCTAGTAATTTTTATACATAATATATATAGATACTGATGATGAAAGCAATGAAATTTGGTCTCTCTCTCTCTCTCTTTCTTTATATATATATATATACACTCTCATATTAATCATTGATTCAGCTCTAATGTTTTGTAATATTGTTCTATAATGTATATGATGAATGCCTTATATATGAATAATTGAAATTTCCTATATTTTAAAAAATTTCCCCACTTTTTTAATTGCTGTACCTTGTTGTCCCCTATAAAAAGGCTTCCTATCCCCTGCCTCCCTCGAAACATGTCCCACCGTCCCCTGCCATCCCTGTCCCAGAAACTCTTTGGTACATAGGTGTGAACTATTGAGCTCCATCTTTTACCACTTTCAAGGAAATAATTCACTTTTTGCGGAAAGAAGCACTTTGTATTGTAAATCCTGAAATTCAGTGCCCAATACTGAGTTGCTTTCATTTCTCCAAATTCACATCTCACGTGAACATTTCACTGCCCTAAGCTGGAAGCTACCCTTCAACTAATTCCAATTTTTTTGATATTTTAGGGTGCTTTGTAAAATACATAATGTGATTTTAAGAAGATACGACTGTGTTTATATCTTGAATGGCAAAGTATCAGAACAGGTATACCTAAAAATGAATTATAACATTTTGAGCAAAATGACAAAATTTTGGAAGGTGATGGTTTTTTAAAAAGAGATCAGGGTAATACAAAATCTGTGATTATCCATCAAAATCTTGATTAATTTTATATTTTGGTAATGCTAGTATATATGCACCTTACCAAAACCTCTGTTTCTATAATTTGTTTGCCCTCCTCTTTTCTCACCATAATTTATCTGTGGTGTTATTTTTCTGCAGAGGCAAAATGCTATTTTCTCTGAATATTTTGCCCTTCTTGGAAATGCCAACTATGATGTATGACTCACATTTCACTATCATATGTAGAGTGTGCAATCTCTGAGCCTTCCTGAAATGCTTCTGATGATAGAGTTCCCAAATGCACATATTTCCCTTGGATCCCTTGTATTCCTTCTTGCAATGAGAAAATATTCCTCCATTTACTTTGTAATTACAGAGCACAAGGAGCCTCTTGTTCCTAATCATAGTTTATCAATAGTTTCAAGTCTAACTTTCTAATAGAACTGCTCCGCAAATATTCCAGTTAAATTAAAGTCATCATTTGAAATCTTTTAGTTCTGACTTTCAGCAGACTACTATTTTTTGTCTTAAACTATTTTAGAAACTTGTAATCTAGGCCATTCATTTGCAAATAACAGATTCAGTGCCTCAAATATCTTGTATACTATTGAATGAAAAGCAACAGAAATCAAAGTTACTGAAATTTAAGAGTTCAAAAACTGCAGGACTCGGCTGAGGAATTCATATTAAAAAACAGGGAGGCCCTTGAGAGTGAATATGTTAGTCTGAATCTTCATAATTGGGTTGACCTAATATTTGGCTACAAGCAACGCGGCAAACCAGCCATAGAGGTGGTTCATTTTGACAATATATGAGATGTAACTGATTTCAAAAGCCTCTTTCATTTTATGTTCCCATCTTCTTTCAGTGCCTAAGTTTGACTTTGTAAATTGATACTTCGGTCACAGGCTGCCAATGTGTTCTACCACTTAACTTATGAAGGCGCAGTTGATCTGAAAGCTATGGAGGACTTATTACAACGGGCTGCTGTAGAAGATCAAATTGCAAATTTTGGACAGACACCCAGCCAGCTTTTCCGTAAAAAACATCCTAAGCGAGGTCCACCCATGCCCATTGCTCGCCCATTATACTATGCACCTGGTTCTATTACATTGACTTCAGTACTTCCGGCATCATTCCAACAGTCATGTGCAATAATATTTATTGGTGTGATAGACTCAAATGTTATACTTGTCAGCCAAGAGCTTATGATGTCAGTGAAAATGTGGCTAACACCACAATTACAGGCTGGAGGCAACTTTACATTTTCTTCGTCACAGGTATTTTAGAAAGCCTAGCTCTCTCAAGCATAACTTCTCCTATTGAATCCTATCGTTATGAGAATGTAATCTTGATAACATATGAATCACAGGTATTAGCACGCCCAAGTAGCACTGACAGACAACCTATTTCAAGCCTGGATAGATTTTAAGCACTCTAAAAGAAACAAAAAGAGAAAAGAAAATTAGTAGTTTTGTAAGAAAGGGGCGATGTCTTATCAAACCTAACTTTCTCATTGTAGTATGTTTTTTATTTCTATGCAGGAGCCATTTTTTGGTATTGGCTCAGATCTCACTATTCCTCGTAAGATATGTAGTCCTTTGGCTGAGAACCTTGAGCTTGGGTCACAGTGTTTTGCCACCCTACAAGTTCGGTCATCAAACTTTATGCTGAGTTGTGGACATTGGGATAACAGTTTTAGAGTTATAGCATTGAATGATGGACGCACAGTTCAAAGCATAAGGCAACACAAAGAATTGGTTACATGTGTTTCAGGTATTTGATTTGTACACCTTTTAGCAATTCCTTTGTAGACTTCACTCATTTTCATTTGAATTCTATAATTCTTCTGTTAAGTCTCAAGAATTCTCTGCCATAATTTCATATGCAGCCCCTGAACATAGTTGTTATCTTAGCTAGCTGGTTATGAGCTATTATTGGAACAAAAAATAGTTTAAACTAAGAATTATATGTTTACATTGAGTGATGAGATAAGCAAAACAATGGTCAATTTCCATTGACCAAAAATTTGCTCAATGATTTGTCTTACTCTTCTTTTTTTTGAATTTTCCTTAATATCTCAGGTTGTATACTACTACTATATGATATGGCTTTCTGTAATCACTATGTAATGCTGTTGGGATCTTTTAATGCTCTAGGAGCCTCTTGTATTATTTTTTTATTTTGGTTTGCTTTGTTGTCCTCCAACCATTAACAGTCTAAAAGCAATCACTTTACTTTTAATATAATTTCTGTACTATCGGAAAAGAAAATTCTAAGTGTAGACAAGGGGAGTCAGGTTTACAATTTGAATTTGACAGCCATCTCTGCCTGTAAAGCATTTTGCTGATGATGATTTCATGGAAATAATTGCCTTTCATAGTAAATATTTTCAATTTCAATCCCTTAGCAAGATATGAGAGTTTGGGAAGTAAGCCTTAATATAATTATTATATTTCTATATATTCCTTAAAAAAATATTTATAAGCATACAAATACAAATTGTGATTTTGCAAGAGTGGATGGGCAAAATATAAAAGTATTCTATGGCAAAGATGACCAAAAATGTTGAAACTAGTGTCAAATTTAGACCAAGGGTGGTGTTAACATAAAATATGTAAGGTTTGAACTTTAAACCTGTATCTGATTATTAATGTATTCTATTTTCTGAACTGAGAGTAATAGAATGTAGTTAGCTTGGTCTATTCTGTGTATGAAAATAAACTAGATCTACACTCTATCTGTGTTATGTTGCTCAAGTTTTAGACCCTTGGCATAATTTCAATTGCAGTAAATAAAATCAAGGTTTTGCATTGTACAATAAAATGCTGGAGGGCCAGTTCTAAATCTGATTTGTGGAATTAATTAGAAAAGAGACATTTACATATGATAGATGATCAATTTCATATGTTCTATTCCTGAGTTTATAAAACAAACTAAATTATTATTAATTTGTATCTACTGGATTAGACTATGCCTTTATTAATGCTCAATAATCCCAGCTAAGCTATGAATATTCCTGGAATCTTTAGACAAAAGGATATTGTTTTCAGTTCTTTTTCACTGGTATGGTGTTTAAATATGTATGGTGTTTAGAAATCGCACTCTTTCGTGAAGTCCATAATTTGAACAATGACCATTAGTCAAGTTAGTCCATACTTTATACTTCTCATTTTGTGGAGATTATGCCTGGAATAATTTTGAACTCTTGGCCTTTTAACATATTATTAAGCAGACCTGCGAAACTGTGGCACAGGCATCCAAATTCTATTGAACTAACTTTCAATCTGATAGTTCAATTCCATATATTTGCTTCCTATAGTATACTTCCCTAATTTTCTAGTTGAGTTCACAAGAGCAATTTCATTAAAGTTCAGCTGACATAGTTGTATCTATCTCATTTTATTACAGTGGCAACAGATGGAAGTATTGTGGTTACTGGCAGTCATGACACAACAGTTATGGTATGGGAAGTTTTGCCATCTACTAGAATTGTGAACAAGAAATTCCGAGATGCACAATTGGTTCAAGATTGTCGAAAAGATCATATAATATCAGATAAGCCTTGCCATATTCTCTGTGGACACGATGATGCTGTCACTTGTGTAGCTGTTTCCATTGAGCTCGATCTTGTTGTGAGTGGATCAAAAGATTCAAGTTGCATTTTGCATACCTTACGGGATGGTAGGTATGTACGCTCTATTCATCATCCAAATGGAAGCACATTGTCCAAGATTGTTGTCTCACAACATGGACGACTTGTGTTGTACTCTAATGATGATCTCAATCTTCTTCTCTATTCCATCAATGGGAAGCTTCTAGCAACATCTGAATCAAATGGCCGTGTCAATTGTATGCATCTCAGCAGTTGTGGTGAATTCTTAGTTTGTTCAGGCGATAAAGGGCAGGTTATATTACGTTCAATGCATTCGCTTGAAGTTCTGAAACGATACGATACAATGGGAAGAGTCATTGTGTCACTGTTGGTCACCCCAGAAGATTGCTTCTTAGTTGGAACTCAAGATGGTAGTCTATTGGTGTATTCATTAGAAACTCAGCAGCGTAAGAATAGCCTTCTTCAAAACACAAAATCAAGAACGTTTGCAGCTGGGTAAATGAGTTGATGAGTTGATTTTTGGCATCAGAAAATGGATCTGGCACCCAGCCACATTTTTCAATTGGCAATTGCTTACAGCTCCTTCAGGTACTTTTTTCCTTATTAGTGGTCTTGATTCAATATTCTTTCTGAGCTATTATGGCATGAATAGGGAATTTATTTTAATCTTTATTCTAATGACAGATCAGATTATATGAGATAGCCTGTTTTATTTAATTATTATGGTTTTCCTTTCAGCAGGAAAATGTTTGTCAGTCAAATCATTCATTATCTTCCCCTTAACAATTTCAAGAGTGGATTTTGATAAGGATACAATAGACCAGAATGTGGTAGATGTAGGAAACTATAGCAAGGTTTGTATTTAGTTCAAGACTAAGGTATCAATTGGTTATTTGAGTATTTTATCTAGTTACATGGAATAATTTAGTGCGTCTCTTATATGGATGAGCCCTTAGTTAGGAAAGGAAATTTGGATTTCTATGAGTTTCATGTAACTTAGGGAATTTTGTCTGTTTGCTACATTTTAAAACTTGACAAATAGCTTCTTATGATCTAGTTGCCTCTAAATTGTGAGGCACAACTGATATATCTTGTCTTGACTGTTATTTCGTTTGTATGCAGAGTCCTTTGTGTGATAGCATACATACTGAAGGTATGCCAAAAGACAAAAGGGGACCAAATTTTACTTAAAATAACTCTCTTCATCACATGCCATTCTATTGGCTTTTGTATGTTATATATTTTGCTGCAATTTGATTGGTGGAACAATGAAACTCGATGGAGAGTTAATAAACTGGCACCGTTCTTTACTTGCAGAACAAAATTGTCTTTTCTGAGGATGGTAAGTTTATTCTTGGGTATCATATCAGTTTATTTTTTCCCTATATGTGGAAGCCACAGGACACATTATATATTTCCTTGTTTTTTCATTTCATGTGATTTTAGCGCAGTGTTTGCAGATGTGGAACGTATATGGGGTCTACAGCACCATGTCTTGAAAAGTTCTAATCTGTTATTGCACCTCAATGCTACATGATTTTGAACTGGAAACTTCACTGATACCTAAGGGAGAGTTTCACATGAACTTGTGGATCGGCAAATATATTTTGTCCGATTTCTTGAAAATAGAGATAATGGAATTGCCAGATTCATGAGTGATGACAGTAACTACATCAGAATTATTCTAACCACCACATGAACATAAGTGTATTCAGCATGTTCATTAAATCCAGGATGCAAGTGTCTGGTTTCCTGCGTCGTTTCAAGTTCTGGGAAATGTTGCATATGCATCTGGGAAAATGTATTAATATATTCTTTACTTCTCGTTTATTCATGAATTCTCCTTGTTGTTGAGAAGCTGTACAGTGTTGTCTGACAAGTCTTTACCTTCTAGAAGGTAATCTCACAGAGCAAAGAAGTTAACTTGCAGTCTGTGCAGATGATGTATGTATTTCATTCTTTTGAAGTTACAGATATCTGTTCAAGTTGATGTACTATAATTGTTCAATCAGTGCTATATTCTTTTAATTTAGCTGACAGTGACCCCTTATATTCAGTGTTTTGGAATGATCAGTCCTTTAGAATGTTATGTGTGTGAGATGCCCTATAATTCATGGCATGACGCTCCTCAAATTTAAGCCTCCAGAACTAATGGAAATAATTATTATTAACAATGATATTAACAATGTTTATGCAGAAGCAACATGGTGAAAATGCCAATATCGGGCCATGTATAAAGTTAGCATCTAAAATACTTCTTCGAAATGGCATTTGGAAAGAAGATTAGGATTGGAAAGATTTACAGGCAGCTAAGTAGACATTTGGGCTGTAGCAGCCTGTATGCTGGTGGATCTGAGGATAGCGAGGAACCACCATCAGAACCACCGTCACAGGGGGGTGGGGGGGATGGGGAACAATGGGTATGGTGAATTTCTCAGTGGGTTTAAGGGAGGTTGATTATGATGTATTCACCAATCTCTTGTTCATATGCTGGTAGAGGAGATTGGTGAATACATCATCATCAACCTTGCTGTTGGTGAAATTGAGGTAAGCTTTGTTAGAGTTCGTGTTTATTGATTTATCTAGGTATATTTCCCCGATCAATTCAAATTCAATCCTCATTGGGCTCATAGTTACTATTTGCTGATGTTGAGGGCTCACCTCTAAGATGTTTACATTGAAATAAGATCACACACATGAAATCTAAATGCTACTCTTAGGTGGCACTAGCCCAAATCTCCTTCAATAATGGATTACAGAAAAGGGGAAGCCCACTAAATACTGTGTGGTGTAACCATAAAGGCTTCATGGTGACTTGCAGTGCTATGTTGAGAGTAGTCCAAGAATCTTTCGGTAGGATTTTACATTGATTTTCACTAGAGACATGCAAAGAATGAGGGAACCTATGGAAATTCATCCCAAATTTGAGATTAATAGTAGGAAGGCTCTTTGTAAAATTTCCCAAGCTTCTTAGGAAGATGTATTTTTCTTAGAAAGAGCAGTCTTTAAGAGACTACTGGTTTGGGAAACCGGTAAACAATGCAAGGCACAAAAATGAAAGCTGAGAAGTGTTATTGTTTTAATTCACACCTTTTAATGTGACACAAAATAAAACATTGTATAGTAAATATTTTTATTGAATTAGAAGGGGAAGCTCATTGTCAACAAAAACTAACCTAAAAACCATAATATTAACAAAAATACTTGCTATTTACAATATGTATATGTGTTTTATGGGATGGTTCATGCATAGCAAAAAAAAAGAAAAACTATATTTTTGGTTCTCAATTAGGACAGAAGGTTGATAGACACTCTCACTGAAAGCAATAGACTTTATCTTCTTTTGATTGAAAATAAACCCTTCACAACTATTTAACACTCGCTCTTTCTAACTAAAATCAAAGATTGAAAAAATGTGAGTAAAACGCAAAGATTGAATGGGTTTAAATGAACACATAAAATTCACTAAGTTAAAAATTTAAATAAAAAGCCACAATTTCCAACTTCAAATAAACTTGCAATACAAAGCTTGCAAATTTATTTAAAGCAATTTAATCTATCTCATGCATAGAACATTATAAATTAAACACGATAAGTGTATTCAAAACTATAATAAACAATTGAACACACTACAATGCAAAGCTTTCAATAAATGTAGAAGCAAGATAGCATTGGACACCTCAACAACAATCTAAAAACAAAATGGGCAAACTAATTACTATTGAATGAATAAAAAGCCCCACTACAACTCTACAATATGAATAAATTATTTGCACGCAAATCAAGTTTATTACATAATTCTATCCATAAATGTTAAAACATAACAACCAATTTTTAATTAAACTTTTGATAACGATAAGTACAAATTAATAATAGCTCTTCTAGAAGATTGTCATAGAATAGGTGGTTTATAAGTAGTCAACCACTAGACTTTTTAGAATATGCTATCTCCTCAAAAGTAATAGACTATATATAATGTGGTTAAGAATAATGAATCTTGAGAGGTGGCTCAAGAGATGATTTTGAAGAAGCTTTTCTCCTTTCTAATCATGATGCACTCATTGAAGAGGCTTTGAAATAACATTTTGACACCTTGAATTTGAAAACTCTTATATGTTGATTCTATACTAGACTTCATTGAAATTATTCAACTTTGAAAGCTCCAAAACCCCAAGGCTCAATAGCAAGTAGCAATCGTTTGTGTTTTCCTTGATGAGCACTTGCTTAAAAACATTACAAATCCTTAAAACTTGTAAGAGATCACCAAAATGATGAACTTATCCTAATTGGGAACCTCGAACAATCATAATTGTAAGCCTCAAATAGACAATTGATTCTAGTTGAGTTTCAAAAAGTTGAAATTGGAAAAGAGGCCTTTACTTGAAACTCCTTGTTCATGGAATAACTCTAAGAATTGATAAAGAATACATCAATTCATCCTCCATTGTTGCTTTTGGATGATCCACTTTTTGATGAAATTGACCAATACACTTCGTTGTTCTTGGTTACTTTGTCTGTTTGTTATTGTCTCTTATATGCCATGTTTGTAGATAATTGGAGTGATTCTTTGAATTTCTATTTTTGTATGTCATGTTTATTTTATCAACCCTATTTCATTTCAAGTTTTTTGTGTTTGTGGTTTCCCAAGTTTTATGGGTGTATGAAGTAGGTATACTTTGTAGTTGTACACTTGATGTTTTGGTTGTTTGTTTTGTTTTGAGTGGTATTTAGTGGTTGTTTCCTAATATTCATCATCATTGCCCAACTCTTTTTGTCTATTAGAAGGGTGGTTATGACTTAATATTGTGGATGTCATGATTAGCCACAGATAAATTTGATGGAGAAAGCAATAAATGGACATAAAACAAGTAATGATGGTAGAAAATTTAGAGTGTTAGAAAATAAGGGAAACAACATAAGAAGTGATAGAAAATCTTACAAGGTGACTTGCAAGGTTGATGAACTAGTGGTGGTATTGGAAACTACTGCCTTTGAAGTAAATGGTGAAGATGATAGAGGAAGGAACTAGAATTTTGACATCAAAGAACTTGGAGGAGAAAACAATAAGGCATCCTATCTTTCTAAAATACTTCACATCAAACCAAACCTAGATATGGTGAGGATTTTTTTTTATGAATGGATTGTCAATATGTGGGGGGAAATGATGGGCATCTACGTTTCTTTCTATAGAATGATACATAAAGATTTATTCACTTTCTTCTTCAAAAATCATGGTATGCAATGAAAAGTTTTAAAAGAAAGAGTTTTAGAATATGGACAATTTTGTTTTTAGGTCCATCTTTGAACCCTTGATCTACCCTATGTAATGCTTTAGCCAATTATATGTTTAGGTGGTTAGAATTTAAAATATCTCTACTTAGATGTGAACTTCTATCCCTCAAGCCCTCAAATCTTTGGGTAATGTGTTGCAAGTGGAAGAAACAAGGTCTACTCTTCCCCATCTTAACTCTAGGGTTTTTATATTTGTCAAATATGATGAGTGTATTCTACATATTTTTGTGATTTCAATTAAGTGATAATCAAATTGAACATGATATTGAAGTTTTGAGAGGTTTGAATGCTTGTTTTCTTTGTAAAATGGATGGTCATCAAAGAGGACATTGCTCAAATATTCTTAAGAATATTAATAGACTTGTAGCTAATGGAATTTCATCCTTGAATGTATAAGAAATAATGAAATGGACAATAGAAAAATTTACAACATTGAATTTGATACTTTAGATGAGATTCTTGACAAATTGTTGGACTCTCATTCTAGTGGGGCATGTGTTGGTATCCTTGCATATATGCCTTTTGTCAACAATGAGCTTGCTCTTCTTGTTTTTTTTCAAGGATCTAGGTAATAAAAAAATACCCAAGAGCTTGCCTTAGAAAGATTGAAAGATTTTAAGTTGTTTGTTAGTTTGGCTACACCTCCCATTGCTCCCCAAGCTCTACAAAACATTGGGTCTATGATTTCCAAAGACCATTCCCATACACTTTTCATGAGTAAATCTAAGAGTAAAGATTCGATTTTATTAA